>JAJJWW010006609.1:0-341582 GCA_023531295.1 Papaver armeniacum | reverse complement strand
AGAGGAGATTAAATAGGTTTTGTCTCGATATTATGGTTCATCCGAGTTCAATAGAGAATTGAAGTCTCAGAATGAGAATGAATCGCAATTGGAGGATTGAAGCAATACTGAAATGGATTGAAGCTTCAATAGATGTATGCTAGGATCTGTTACAGGAATGGAAGAAATAAGACAGCCCGACTCCGTGGAAACACCAAAGAAACAAACAGATTTCGGCCGGTTTTTACGCTCAAGCAGTTGACTCGGTGAGTCCGAGGAGCGATCCAAAGAACCGATCCAACTCAACCTGCTTAGACCAATCACCGAGTTGAAGTCAATTTGACTGGATCGACTCACTCTTCTCCTTGACCCGTTGACTAATAGCTTGACCCGCTTGACCGTTATCTTTGGCGGTACCATAACGAATATTCACAATGGCCGGAAAAGAGAATTTCTGTGGTACGTGGCGATTTTTCGTGCCGGGCATTCCCACAAATTCTCGCCATAATACCAGCTTTCCGGCGACCAAAATTACATTTTTGTGTGGATTCTACTCATGGGTGTGAAGACTTGGACTTGGAATTGGATGGAGAATTTGGCTTAAATTTGGAAAGAGAAGATGGAAGATGAGAAAGACTTGAATTTGGAAATTGAATTATTATGGAATGAGGATTCTATTCCTTGGAAGATTTGGAGAACATTGAAGCCTATAAGTAGAGAAGTTCTCTACACACTTTTAGACATCTTTTTACACATCTCTCTACACACACAACACTTGTGTTTTTGCTTGCTTTTGGAAAATTCTTCTTTTTAATTATTTGTGTGAACTTTAAAAATTCTCCTTTTAATTATTATTTGTGTGAATTTCAAAAACATGAGTAGCTAATTTTCTTATTGATTGAGGATGAATTTAATATATGATTTGAGTTTTGTTTCAATTCTATCTTGAAGTTTTTCACATGATTATCGTTTGTTTTTACTAATAGGAATGTTTATTCATTCATGGTTGATTGATAGGTTGTTTAGAGTGCACGCTAAATTGATTTGTTAATTTAATCTAAAGCTAGTGAAAGTTAGGGGATATGTAATCGTTTCTTGACTCTTTACATAAGTAGCAAACACGAGACCTTGCGGAGGGATTCCGTGGAGCAATTGTGTGTGAAAACAACGTTAGCAAGTAGACCTTGATCTAAGATTCTAACTACTAATATCAACCTAATAAGTTCATAAATCTTAATGCGTTTATTTAAATTACATCTTGAGTGATCTACTACTAGGTGGTTTGGTAAATAGAATCCGGTAGTCGAGAACTTCCGTGTCCTATGATACAATGGATTTAGGGTTTAGCACCGATCTAGGCGCTTTACCTACGGTTGGTGATAACTGTGATTAATAACATGTGGATGAAAAACATAACTTGAATCATTGTTTTGCAAAGAAGGATTCCTTGATCTTGTCTCTCTTACTGATTTCAACTTTATCTTTTAATTGCTTTGTTTACTTTCTTTTGCTTTACACCCCCCTTTTGTGACAATTTTTACAACTAGAATCTCTTGCTCCTCGTGGGAACGAACTTGACTACACTATATTACTTGTTAATTAGGTGGAAAAATATTAATTAATTTGTTGTGGTTACGACACGCATCACTTTCTTCGCAGGATTTTATATCAACTTCATAACACTTTTTCCCTTCTATCCAATCTCCTTTTATAATCCCAATACCAGTTGGATGAGGAAACTTAATACATTGATGAAAAGTCGATGCTATGCCTAGAATCTCATGTAACCAAGGTCGCCCAATTAATGCGTTATATGGTGATTCCACATCAACAACACAGAATAAAATTTCAGAAGACAATCCTTTCAGTGGAATTATCATGTGAACTTCTCCTTTAGGCTTATTTGCAGTACCATTAAAACCATAAATTTTATAGGTTGAAGGTATCAAATCTGCATCTTTCCCTCCCATGGTTCTGTAAGTATGATAAAAAAGAATGTTCACGGAACTCCCCGTCTCAATCAAAATTCTGTTGATTGCCCAAGAATTCTCAGCTTCATCATCTTCATCCTCACTGGGTTTTGGGTTGATCTCCAATCTTACCACAAGTGGGTTGTCATGCATTTCTCCGTCCTCAGGTACTTCTTCCGCGGTAAAAGAAATGATCCGCTTCTGCCATTCTTCCAGTTGCGATGTCTTCGCGGTGTTCATTATTTCTTTATCATTGGCATCCCTTGCGAAAACCTCTTTGAGAGTAATATCGTGGAAATCTTCAATTGTCTTGTACGAATGTACAATAGAGTTACAAAATGATTTTTGCTTTTGGCCCAACTTCTATCACAAATGTTTTACGTTCTTTTGTTGTGTTCGCCCTTTGAATTTCTGGAGGAGGTGGCGGCAATACTTGAGGTTGTGCTTTCTTTACTAGAAAATGATTTAATTTTCCATGATCTATCATCCTGAGGATGATTGTCTTTATATTTCTGCAGTCATTTGTTGTATGTCCATGGAAATGGTGATAAGAACAAAATTCATGGCTTCTCTCGCTTGGAGGTGGCTCCTTTCCCATGTTCCATGGTGTTGGTATATTTTCTATCAAGATTATAACTTCCCATATTTTCTCCACGCTAGCATTTAGAGGTGGCATCTCAATTTCTTCCCATACTATCCTGCGGCTTCCTTGTCCCCTATGATAATTTTTCCTTTGACCTCCATAATTTTCTTGCGACAAATCAAGTCTTTTAATTTTATTATTTCCACCGCGGTTATAGAAATTTCTTTCTCTCTCGTATTCTTCTTGGTCACGACTCCCCATAGCCACTAGCTTCTGTTGATTATCACCTATTACCAAGTCTGGTTGTCCTTGCGAGGTGCTCGCCATTGTATTTATCAACTTAGGTAACAAGCTTGCATTCGCTGCATTCGAACTTGTGTTCACAACTGGGTATGATTCCATCTCATTTTGTCTTTCCTCGAGAGCAATATATTCCTCCTGTAATTCTCGCAGCTCAGTCATTGTGATCGTGTTCTTAATTCTGAAAATTTGAATGTATAACAGATTGGTTGCGAACATAGCATTAATGAATGATAAAATGAGGTATCTCTCATCAACACGACCCGCCATATCGCTACACATTGTCTTCCACCTTATGGTCAAATGTTTCAAACTTTCTCCAACTCTTTGCTTTAATCCAAATACATCTTCAGTGCCGGTCGCGAGAAATTGTTACTTATGTACGCCCCTAAAAATATAGCCTGTAAATGATTGAAGGATGCTATAGTATTTTTTTGCAGGCCTTCAAACCATTTCAAAGCTTCTCCTGTTAAACTTGATGCGAAGTATTTGCACAATATAGCGTCATGATTTTCCCATTGTAACATACATCTCAAATAATATTTGATGTGTTGTATTGCACAAGTTGATCCATCAAAATCTTTGGTTAATGTAGGCAAATTGCATTTTGGGGGTATTCTTTCTAATTGTGTTTCCCGTGTGAATGGGGTTTTCGCAGCTTCTTCTATAGCTTCATCTAATTATCTCCTGCCTCCTTCTTTCTTAATATTTAACATTCCTCTCATTTTCGCTAGCTCTTTCAAAATTTGTTCATTTATACTAGAATTATCTTCCACTGGCCTTTTTAACTCCGCCTCTCTTCTTCTGCGTTCATATCCATTTTGATTCTCTTGGTCATCATTTTCTTCCCGTCTTTCTCTGCGATCTTCTCTTTCATGCATTCGCACACCATTATATCTCTCGTTTTCTCCTCTTTGCCGTCTTTCAGTTCTCCTTAATGCTTTATCGTATTCTTCATTGATATTAACATTATTGCGATTACGCTCACGCCTCCTTTCTCGATTATCATGATTGTTTTGGCGAATTGCCTCTTGTAGTTCTTGTTCTTCCATTTCTCGCTCTTAGTCTTTCCTCTCGCGAGCTAGATGCGCTTGTTCAGTATAATGTCTCTCAATTTCATCTTGAATTGCTCGGTGATTTCTTTGTACTTCTCTCCCATGTAATATTCTCATTCCTTCTTCTTGATTTTCTCCATCCTCTTGATTATCTCACCTCTGGCGGTGTCTGTCTCTCTGATTTCCATCATTTTGCCCATCTTCCCTTACTTCTCTTCTTTCGCGGCGTTCCTCACCTAAATTTTGTGTTTCTTCTTGAATTTCTTCATTAGCATTTTCTACAGGCATATCTCGTCTTACTTCTTCCCTTACTGATCTTGACCTTGTAGTGCTCCTTGACCTTCTGCAGCAACCTCATGTTTTCCATCCTTAGCTCATGATTTTTCCTTGTGAGATTTGCACGTTCTTCTGTTTCTAACCGCCTTTCTTCGTGTATTGTTTGTCTTAATGCCTCTAACGCTGTAATCTCTTTGTTTCCATGAATTATTCCTCCAATCATTTCTTGATCTCTTTCCTCCTGTCCATTACCTCCTAATTGCTGCTCTTCCCCTATTTCATCTACAGAATCCGATCGCCAAGTGTGTACGCTCACTCTGTCATAATCCTCAGTTCTATCTTGTATTGGTGTATGCTGAATTGGCGATTGAACCAGATTTTCTCCATAGTTTCTTGCGTTTGCTCTTGAAGATTCTCCCATTTCGTTTCTTTATTCTCCAACAAGTCTCCTACTCCTTCTAACAGTCGTTGGTTGTTTTGATGCATGTCTTCTTCTTGCCATTCTTTTATCTTAATGAGTTGTTGAAAATTATATGAAATTCTTTACCTGTTACTTCAAATTCTTCCAAATCACAATATCAATCTTCACTCATCCCTGTTTCTAGCGCCATTATGTAGTTGCAGGAAATCCTACACTACACCCCTCACAAGAATCCACACAATCAAACCATCTTAAGATGAACAATTATAATTTTTATTGATTAATCTCTTTGAATGTTTACAAGATAAAAGGAAAATGAGCTAAAAAATTACAACCACTCTAAACTTTATCTCTCTTAATGACTTGCCCAACACTCGGAAAAGATCTATCTCTTAATAGGGTCGGTTCGGCTCTTTATATAGGGTATTACGTAATGGATGACACTAAAGCATCCTTTATTTTCAGGAATGATTTACGAAATATCGCAAGTGTACAAATATATAATCTCATAACACTCCTAGATCTCGCTAGGTCTTCACATCTTTCTTGTGTTTTGGCTGTCGTCATCCATTGCGTCATTTATATTACTCGTCTGCGATGCCTTCGCTATATGTCGTTTATGGATTTCGCGAGCATCTTGGTGTTGCAATATTTTGATCCTACATTGATAATTGGCGAGATTCGCAGGGAGCACATTTGAACCTGAAATATAAGGTCCTTTCAAAGATAGCGGAAAGACGCACCACCTGTCGTCTTTAGAGTGACGAGGAATATTGTTCTTGCCAGAATGCCAATCGATGTCTTACATAAGTAATTTATCGCTGGTAACATTTTCTTTCTTATTCAAACGAGCACCCCAGCGAGTCCTATCGTTCTTGAGGTTTATCACTTCATAGTTTTCAAAGAAGCTCTCTACTGTATATATATTTCAGCGAATATCTCTAAGTCCTCAAATTAAGGATCCCTGACTTCTTTGGGATAAAGAGACCCCTTACCAGCACCACGATGGGCGAATTCAAGCATTAAGCGGATACAATCCCGGCTCAATTGATAGATGGCTCGCGAGAATTTTGCATGAGCAAGAATTTCATAAAATAAGGGAAGATCAGGGTCATAGAGAGGAATGGGAAGGCCAGCGGGAATCTGACCTAGCGAGATTATGATTTCCTTATCATCACAATGATGATCAGCAAACAGTTTGGCAAAAAGAATGGATTTAGATTCTTGATTGGGAATGGTGGTTAATATGAAACCTTTCTCTTCGAAATCTTTCTGAATTTTCTCCAGAGAAGTTTCATATTTACGACCAACTGGAGCCATTTTAAGTATGGGAATGAAGAGAAAATTGATGATCAAAAGAAGTAAAAAGAAGAAGATTTATAGTAGTAGAAGCGGAAGTTACGGAGAGATGTTGAAGAAAAAGTGCAGAGAAAACAAGAAGGAAAGTAAAAGAGAAGAAGAGAGGAGTAAGAAAAATATATATCGAGAGAAGGATTCTCGAAAATGCAAACACATTTAATGCGAAGAGTAGACGTGAACGGTTGAGAAATAGCGGTTGAAAAAGACGTGTCAAGAAATGGATGGAAGAAGAGATACGTGTAATAAATTCCGCGTAAAGTACAGAATCATGTCAATACAGAAAAGTATGAAAAAATGAACAGTTTGCGGCATTTTGAAAGTATTAGTTCTCATGACATTCTCTCCTTCGCAGAGAATACATGAGAAGAGGCAAGATGTAGGATCAGAATATCGCAACACCAATACCCTTGCGAAATCCATGAACGACACATTGCGAAGATATCGCAGATGGGTAATAAAAATGACGCAACGGATGACGATGACTGAACACGAGAAAGATGTGAAGACCTAGCGAGATTTAGGAGTGTTGCGAGATTTAACGTTTGTACACTTGCGAGAATGTTGCAAGTCAGATCCGAAAATAAAGGACAGCTTAGTTGTCATCCACTATGTAATGTCATATATAAAGAGCCGAACAGGCTTAAGAGAAGAGAGATCTTTTTCGAGTGTTGAGCAAGTCATTAAGAGAGAGAAAGTCCAGAGCGGTTGTTAATTCTTTAGCTTATTTCCTTTTCATCTTGTAACATTTGTGAGTTTAATCAATAAAGATTATGATTGTTCATCTTAAAATGACTTGATTGTGTGAATTCTTGTGAGGGGTGTAGTGTGGGATTTCCCACAACTACAAGCACCCTATTTAAAAGGTAGAGCTTGAGGATGATGCAATAAGTGCTTTTAAAAGATTCCTTAGGGAAATATTTTAATCCGCACAAGTGTATGAGCGTTGCAACCATGAGGAAGTTATTCCAACTCCGGATCATAATAACGATCCTTCACCTATTTAAAAGGAGGAGTTTGGATATCACTTACCTATTTTTATAAACGGTGCAACATACTCACAAGAAGATCTTAGGATTTGTACCGAAGACAATTTTCTTAGTGAATGGCTTGATTCCAATGATGAAGATGTTGAAGATATAATGGTTGAGAATGAAACCGAATTGAATGATATTGTGGAAGACCCAATTGAACTTGCCAATGATTTTAATGATTCCAAGACTTTGTTTAAGGTATAAAATGACAAAGAATGGTTGCAAGGGTTGATAGAGGACCATGATATGCAAGAGGTAAGTAATTCACTTGAATTTTCTAAAGATGAAGAGGATTCTGTAATACAAGTGTTTTTGTAAGGTTTGTCTAACCCTTTGCATATTAATTCTTCTCCTTTACCTCTTATTGGTTTGAATTTATGTGCTTCGGAAGTATTTTTGAATGACTTTGTTTCTAGATATCCGCCATTGGAAACACTTGATGCTAATACCATGTAGGTTTTCCAAGAGCAATCCATGGAAGTTCCCAAATTCTATGTTCTTTACACACTTCCAAGTGTAGACAAGACTATGTGTGGGGGACATTCTATCGAGCAATAACATTAATATTATTATTTTCTTGTGCTAAAATTTGTATGAAGCTATTGTTTGCAAAACAGGTACTATGGGTCGATCCTCAGATTTTCAGATTGTTAGTATAAGGGGAATGAATATTACAAGTGCTAAGTCGAGCTGACGACTTTAAACCAAGCGCTGCATGAGAGGCAACCCATTGGTTTTGTATTTCATATCCTTTTGCTTTTTATTTTCTTTTTATTTTGTTATTTATTTTTCGTGTTCCTGATTTCCCACCTTGACTTTACTAGGTCGATTCAATTACATTGAGGACAATGTAAGGTTTAAGTGTGGGGGAGTGGTTTAGCATATATTTAAAAAAAAATTGCATAAAACTTCCAACTTGTGGAGATTTTAGATTCACTAGCTAGTATACTTTTAGCTATGTTTACATACGAAATTCTCAACGAAATACTGGAACTTAGAAGTGCTAGGGAATATTACAAATTAGGTTTTATTAATCTTTGCGAGAAGTCATTACTGTTTGTGGCTCAACTTAACCATGCAGGTGGCAAATTAGGAGCAGGAAGATATTTAGTATTAGAGTTGCTGATCAATCATTAGTGGAGACTACCCATATTTATATCAAGCGAGGCACTGACCTAAAATTCTTAGTAGCTGACTAAAAAGCTTTGTTTTGAGCGTGTGTCACCGTACGCTAATTTCGGGTAGAATGGTGAGCTACCCCACTTCGCACCAATTTCAGCACTATTTTTGATCTCTTGAGTGCTAATTTTGTCAATCATGAGGGTGACGTCTATAGATGAAAGCCTCCTTCTTGTAGTTCGATTTGCAGTTAGCACTATTCTCTCTCTCGACAACAACAGGTCCATAGAAACACCATTATCATCAACAAGTGGAGTATCACAAGTTCGAAGGAAAGTTGAAGACGTTCAAGGTTTACAAGCAACGGAATAAGAAACGAGCAAATTTTATATTCAAGTAAAGCAACAAGACAAGGACCAGGAATTATACATACATGTTGAAGACTTATTTACAAGAAAAAAAGAAAAGCAAAAGGTGAAAATTATTGAAGTTCATGATTTCGAGATGATACAAGCTGTGAAGAATCAAGCGGTAAAGTACTTTTACCATGGCCATGGTCTTTTTTTTATTTTCACTTTATTTTGTATTTATTTCTCTTGTCTTGAAAAAAAAATGAAAAAAAATATAAAAATATTAAAAAATTAAAAAAAAAAGATGACAAGAGAAATTTTTGTTATTTTTGGTTTTTATTTATTTAATAAGCCGTGGGGAAAGAAAATCTATAAGGAAGTTTCAAGCCACAAGGATTTAAGGAAAAAGGTTACAAATTGTCAAGGATTTACAAAGTTCAAGAGTTTATCATCATTAGTTGAAGCCGAAGCCGAAGACCAAGAAGATGAAGACGAGGAGCCGAAGACGTTTCTATTGGATGTTGTGAGAGTGGTGTTATCATCATTGCGATCGAATGTGAAGGTAAGTGAGTAATCTCATCCTTTTAATAGTGGTTGATTTCCTTTATTAGAGATCGTCAGAAAAAGATTTTTATTTTCCACGAATTTGTGGAGTCTCCAAAAATTATTCGGAAGGTTTCCTTCCCACCATTCAATGTGTGTAGGATTTCATTCTTCATTCCTACCCGCACACATGTGAGAACCATAAAGTGCGTCTTTTGAGTGCAATTTCATAAAACCCTTTTTGGTGAGGCAGAAGTCAAGGAGAAATGCTTATTGGTCGCTCTCGAACCTGAATTCTTTCAATATGGCATAGGTTGACCGGTCACACTTTCTTCGATTAATCGCACTTTACATTTGAATTTTCTCTTGTACTTCTAACTTCTTGACACTAGATTGAGAATCTTTATTTCCTCCTAGCTCTTTGGATGCTTGCAACGCTGGAAAGCTTTGAAGTTGTAAGTTTTAGTTTGATTTGCTCGAGGACTAGCAAAGTCTAAGTATGGGGGAATTTCTTGATTTAATATCTATTAGTTATGCTTTCTTTGCTATTTTCGTGTGCATTATGTATTTTACGCATGTTTTGAGTTTTATAGGTACTTTGGAGTCATACGAATAAAAGAAGAAGAAATCATCTAAATTAAGCAACAAGGGAAAAAAAGTCATTTCACAGGCCAATAATATTGGGAGCCTGGCCAAGGTTAAGAGATAGACAATTATGTGTTTTTGAAGAATTGTTAAAAGCACCAAATAAATTACTCAGGGCATCTTATGAATGGGGTGTCATTATCCATCCCTACCTCTGTAACCCTAAATCGAGAATTCTATTCTCATTATTACCATCACCTGAAATTCAGAGAAAAGGGAACAAAAGAGAAGAAGCTGCGCCATTATTTCCGAGATCGAACAGGGGAACATTTGAGTCTGCGGCGCTGTAATTGAAGTGGTAATGGTGATGATTAAAAAGGGTTTTGAGAGATTCTGGAAGAAAGGAGTTGTTTCTTTTTGGATCTGGGTCTGAGATTCAGTTGAGGACTTTCATGGCTGAGTTGGAGAAGATCGAATCCATGGTGATGTAATGGAAATTTGTGAAGACGAAGATGGACTCGAGTCTGTGATGGTGGTGATTGAATGGGTAATTGAAGATGGGTAAACTCAATTCGAGTTTGTGTTGATTTGAGAGAATGGTTGTTGCTGTTAAAATAGAAGATAAATCTGATGCTGGAGAGGATGGAGGTGCAGTCATTGTGGAAGAAGAAAAAGATGAACTGAGTTTGATAATTCGAGTGGAAGAGGGAAGTGATTTGAAGTCAGTGGCTAATCGAAGAAGGGGTTTGATTTGCATCTGAGATTGAATGAGTTTGTGAGATAGTGATGGTTGGTGTTGCTGCAGTGAAGAATGAAATTGAATTGTTAGATGTATGCTAGGTTTCTTAACAAAAGAAGACCAAAAATAAGCACAGGAATACACTGAAACAGAGGAAACTCTGTCGATTTTCTACTCCGACGGCCAACTCGGTACCGACGGTGACCGATTCAGGTAAGTGACTTCAATTTAGACGACCGATCCTTCTCTCGTGACTCGGTGAGTGTTTCGACATAGCTCAGAAGACAAATTCCTGACTTGAGATGACCGAATTCCTCCAAACTTGACCCAATGACTAACACTTGACCAAAACCGTTACTTATGACGTCGATGTGACGAATATTCTATCAACAAGAGAATATACCAAAGTGACTGAAATACTATTTCGGTGTCGTTTTCCTGACAATTCCTTGGTCCCGGCATTTTCCGCAACCCAAAAATTGCTGCATTTTTGTATGAGTTTTCCTCATGGGTGTGAAGACTTGGATATATTTGACTTGAAATTGAATTTGGGAGAGAAGAGGAATTTTATGAAGGAAAGGACTTGGAGATTGAATGGGAAAGGAATCCTAATCCTAAGAAGATTGCTAGCAAATTGAAGCCTTTAAATAGAGAAGTTCTCTACTTTTGTCTATACACTTCTACACTTGTACTTCTACACACTTATACACTACAACACTTACATACTTGTACAGTACTTTTACACACACTTTGGTTTTGTTTTCATATCTCTTTTCTTTTCTTTATTCTTTGTGAACTCCAAACTATGTGTGGCTAATTTTATTATTGATTGAGGATAAATTCCTAGTTCTTGACATGTTTTGAGTTTTGTTTTAAATCTACTTTGAAGTTTTCACATGATTATCGATTGTTTTTGCTATTATTAATGTTTATGCTTGATTGATAGATCGTTTAGGTGCGCAACTAAATTGATTTTTGGTTGATCTAAAGCTAGTGGTTGTTAGGATATACGTAATTGTTGAATAATTCATCATACAAGTAGAAAACACGAGACCTTGCGGAGGGATTCCGTGGAGCAAATGTGTGTGAAAACAACGCTAGCAAGTGGACTGAGCGAACCGAATCTTAACTACTGGTATCGAACCTAAATTCATAAATCTTAATGCACTCTTTAGAATTACATCTTGTAAGCAAACCTCAAGGTGGTTCTTTGGAATAGAATCTGATAACTAAGTGGACCTGTTATTCAGTGAAATAAGGAATTTTGAGGTTAGCTAAGCGAACATGTTAACCTACGGTTGGTGATAATTTGTGACTAATAAAAAGTGGATGAAAAACATAACTTGATCATTGATTTGCAACGAAGAAGGATTGCTTGACCTTATTTCTCTTACTGATTGCTTTTATCTTTTAATTGCTTTGTTTATTTACTTTTGCTTTTTAAAATCTAAAACGAATCCCACTTTTGTGATATTATAAAACAACTAAAACCTCCATATTACTTGCCTTTTATCCTCGTGGGAATGAACTTAACTACCACCATATTACTTGTTAATTAAGTGGAAAAATATATTCACTAATTTTTTGTGGTTACGACACGCATCAAATTTTGGCGCCAAATTCTAACATGGCTTACTACGTGGATCAAAAAATCATGGCTACTAATACTAACCACCATTGCAAAATATGGTGGTCACTAACCATCTATTTGGTGTGAATGAAAAGAATAAAAACCATCAATTTGGTGGTTAGTTAATAAAAACCATTGCTACTAATACTAATTAATTTGTTGTGGTTACTATGCGCGTTAATTTGTTATAAGGATCAAGAAATTAGTTTTTATTAATATTAACACAATTGTTGAGATATGGTTTACTACAAATAAAATGTTCTTCGAGGAAGATGTATACAACTTTGAAAAATCCAAAAAAAGAATATTGCAATACACTCATGACTGTAGATTCAGACTTAAGGGTACTATGTGGCATTCTTTGTATGATTGTCACATTCTGCAAGTTTTCAACATTGGTACCAGACCTGTCAAGAGCTTCAGAGCTATTGAGTGTTATTTTCTGCTGCCGGAAAATCATATACTTCTATTCAGTTGTGATGGAGCATCCAAGGATAATCCTGGCCTAGCAGGTTATGGTTTTATAGTTAGGAACTCAAATGGTGATTTTGTTGTTGCTGAATCTGGTGGTTTAGGGTGGCTACCAATTTTATTGCAGAGATAGTCGCAGTTCTAAGAGCTATGGAATGGGCTATTGCTAACCAGAAATGGGATATCATCATTCAAATTTCAAACTGATTCCCGATGCATCATAGATGTTTTCATGAAGGAAAAACTACCCTGGGTCTTTTGGTCAAGATGGCATAGAATTATAATTTTTCTACACAGTATTCACTTCAGGCATGTATGTAGAGAAATCAATTTCTCTGCTGACTGTTTTGCCAAAAGAGGTGCTTTCATGGAGATGGGCCAGATCTGATGCTACAACAATAGACCCTGTTTCCTACATAGTATGGAAATGCCGGGTAGGGCTTATTACAGATTTTGTTTTAAATGATATTGTAAAAATATTTTTGTTTTTGGTCTGTGGGTTCTTATTGTAACCTGATTTGTAATATCATTTTAGCTTATTTTTAATAAAATTTTCTTTGGTTAAAAAAAAATGGTGGACTATCATCTTGTCATGGAAAAAATAATGAGGTGGTTTTCTTGATGTACCCACGGCCGTCTCCTTCATCTCATCATGCATTCCTATTTCCTATAATAACTTGCAGGCGTATTTACTAAAGGTTTAACATGCCAACTGATGAAATAATGTACCACATCCTTGGCTCAGTTTTGAGGTGGAACATTGAGAAAAGAATAATAAGGTAACATATTTAACAGCCCCATAAGCAATTTAACAAATTTCATGCTTAAAATAAAATATAAAAGCATTTAATGTGTAAGTTTACACAGGAAATTGCCAAAGCGATGGTGGGATTGACGAGAACATTCAACATCGGACCCAAGCAGGATGGGCAAAATGGAGATTGGCATCAGGTGTCTTGTGCGACCGGAAAGTCCCCTAAAGTTGGAAGGAAAGTTCTACAAAACGACGATTCGACCCGTGATGCTTTATGGCGCTGAGTGCTGGGCGACGAAGGACTGATACATTAGACAACTGAGCACAACTGAGATGCGTATGCTAAGATGGGTATGCGGTAATACGAGGCACGATCGTATCAGGAGTGAATACGTTTGCAAGAAGCTGAAGGTAGCACTAATAGAGGAGATGCTCACCCAGCATCCGTTACGCTGGTTTAGGCACATACGTCGAAGACCTCCTGATGCAATGGTTCGCGTAGATCGCATCTTGCGCGGTGAGGGTAGGATGAAACGTAGAGGCCGACCGAAACTAACGTGGGATGAGTCGGTGAAGCGTGACTTGGAGAAGCGGAATTTAATGGAAGAAGATGCATTGGATAGACAGAATTGGGGAGCAGCGATTCACGTGAAAGAGGTAGGATTTCTGTTTCCGGATTGAGTTGGACCGGCTACGACAATATGTTCGCGCACAGTGTGTCCATTCAGAATGATCTGTCTCGGGAGCTCGTGTTTCTCTCGTCACCACTGACAAGAGTTGTTAGTCCTTTCCGAGTCGATCGTTTCTCGATGGAAAATACGTGTTGGCTTGTGAGTGGTGTTTGGTTTCCGGGTGCTTGTTGGCTCTCCGCCGCTTGCGGTGAACGACAAGCCCGATTACCTGTTCATGCTCATCTTGTGTCCCCATTTTGGTTCTTTTGTTGCCTATTTACCGAGAAGGTATCGATGGTGTCCCTCCATTTTTTGCCTAATATTACCTATTGTTGGTAAGAGAGATCTTTCCCACACAGCATGTCCGCTTGAAACAACTTGAATCTGGTGCTCGTGCCCGCCTGGCCTTAAAGGGCTTGGCTGGCTTGTTCTACTGGAGACTATCGTTTCTTGATGGACAATACGTGTTGGCGTATGGGTGGTGTTTGGTTCTTGGGTGATGGTTGGCTCCCCGCTCCGCGCGACGACAACAAGCCCGACTACCTCTTCGATATCTCCCCAAATTCGTCTTCGGGAAAGACTCGTTTGGTTCCTGTGTCTATCTATCGAAAAGGTATCGATTATTGTCCCTTAAAATGGTGAACATGTGAAACCATCCTAGCATATATATTGTGAAGGGGGGCTCCCTCCCGTAGCTATGCAGGCAGCAGGATCGTTAAAGGGGGCTCCCCCTGTAGCCAGGGATATAGTGGGTATGTTACTTTAAAGGTCGCGAACGTGTAAACCCTACTAGAGTAGTGTGTCCACTCCCTATTCCACCCGCGACACGGGATGTGCCAAGGATTTTCTACTGTCTCTGTACAAGTTGTCCAGGCATGCGAACCGGCGTAGAAACTTAGCCATATTTTAAGAGATAAAATCTTCACGAGATATTATCTCTGCTCTACCCTGACTTGCTCGGGACTAAAGAGCTTGGTTTTGGTTTACACAGGCAATTGCCTTACGGTGATCCACCAAATAAGTTGAGCCGGTGGGATAAATTACTGTTAGACTTGGACACAATTTTTATGAAGCAGCGCGTTAGGTGGATTGTTCCTATGATTTTATAGCATTATCTTGCATCTTGAAATTTTATCTGCACATTTTTAATATTCAATCAATGTACCATATGCATCGGTACATGCATAACGTTGGAAGTATCTTCTTAATTATCAGTACCATGGTTACAATTTACGAGAAACAATAAATTCAACGTAAGAGTTGATCTAATTATAAATCAGTGATATTGTCAAATTAAGGCGCGCACAACAAGAAATAAAACTTCTTTGGTGAATCAATCTCCAAGACTCTAACAGGTTCCTTCATACTACTAGTCTTGTTTTCATGTTATTATTTGTGCTAACGGTCATGCAAGATCACTAAGTGAAGTCTGTCATGAAGAAGCTTAATGTTTGGGAAACATTACGGATATCGTACAATCATGGTTCAAAGAGAAATGGAATATTAACATCGATATTACATGGTTCTGGTTTCGTCCTTGGAGGTTCGGTACTTATTCTTGCAGTTGTTAGTTTCATGTTCCCATCTATTTTCGCTACCCTTGTGCTTAAAAATAACAATCTCGACAGATACTATCTCAGATTTTCATCTCCCCATTCGCAAAAGTCCTCGAGTAATGTTACGGCTTCGAGTGTACTACCTATTGATCTTCTTGGAAAATTGGTGGTTACAGAAGATAATTTAGTTCCAACCTTGAGTACTAATTTTTCTAGTCATAGCAATAGCAGTAGTACTAAAGCTTATGATCAGAAGCAAAGAAATGAGGGTAATGTGGATTCTCTTGGTGCTGGTGATTGTAATATTTTTGAGGGTGAATGGGTAATGGCTAATGATTCAAAACTGCATTATCCTCCTGGTTCTTGTCCTTACCTCAAACATCAACAATCTTTCGATTGTCACAGTAACGGGAGACTGGATGACAAATATCTAAAATGGCAGTGGCAGTGGCAATCTCATCCAACAAATGCAGGGTGCATTGACAATATACCCAGGTATTCCATCTGTACTGTTTCTCGTTTCGATCATAATACTTGTGTACGAGCTATTTATATAGATGGTTAACCCTGAAATTTGGTGGAACTTAAACATGAATGGTAATTTATATTGGTGACCGACATTTACTTTTGCAGATTCCTCAATGCAACCGATTTCTTAGAGAGATTAAGAGGAAAGAAATTGGTGTTTGCAGGAGACTCCTTGAATAGGAATATGTACACATCTATGGTGTGCATATTTTGGAGTGTGATTCCTGACAAGAGCAGAATTGTGAGAACTGGAGGAGATTTCACTACAGTATACAAGGCAAGTCTTGTTTAATTTACTTGCACATCAATGTAATGCGCATATATGAAACTCACATGTTCCATGGGCTGATCTCTGGTGAAAATGATCCTAAATATTTCTGCATGTATTTCGATCATTTGCACCTAATAGGTACTTATGGAAACGTACGTGTTGTACAATTTTATTTTTGAAATTCCAGGACTACAATTGTACAGTAGCATTTGTGCACACTGCATTCCTGGTAAACCATCTCGGGGTACATACACCAGAAAAGGAGACCCTAAGATTGGACTTGATTGACGAGGCATCATCATCCAGATATCGTGACGCTGATATTGTAGTTTTTGATTCATGGCATTGGTGGGGTGACGATAAAACTCACTACGGGTATGTAACATTAACACACCAGGGATTTACATAAAACTGCTTGTACTTGTTAAACCAGCGATGAATATATGCCTCACATGAATTGCAGAATCAACTTCTTTCAAGAAGGCAATTACTTGTATCCAAAACTGGATATAAACAAAGCATTCAAGAAAGCCCTTACTACTTGGAGAAAATGGATTGACAGGAACATCGACTCTAACAAAACTCAAGTTGTTTTCAGAGGATTTTCGCTAGTCCATTTCCAGTAAGTTCGCTACATTATTTTGCTTTCAGTGACATTAACTTACCATCCTGTCAATCATTCATCTGAACCCACTTGCTTTATTATCATATCCAGTGGAGGGAAATGGAACACAGGTGGAGGTTGTAATCTAGAAACGGAGCCGATCCCGAGAAATGAAACATATGTAAAGCCATCCCCTATTCAATGGGAAATACTAGAAAACACTCTTCGAAGAATGAAGACTAATGTTTTGTATATGAACATCAGTAAGCTTACATACTATCGAGCCGACGCCCACCCTTCTGTATATGGAAAAGTTTATACCACGCAAGAGAGATTAAAAGCTCATCAGGATTGCAGTCATTGGTGCTTACCAGGTGTACCTGATACATGGAACGAGTTGTTGTATGCTACTCTTCTGAAGGCTGGTAAAGGATCCTTTGGCACCTAATTGTAAGAAACTGATCAATGTAAAATTCACGGTATTCACAACCACATATGGTTGGGGGTATTAGATATATCTTTCTCATCATGATCGATTCCGGTGTATTTAGACTATTCTCTATATCAGATGTCATCGGTCCGAATCAACAAAAAACCAAATGGAGATTGCACTGTAGTTTTGAATATAAATTTCACATTTGGTATAATAATTGCAAAATCCCTTTTCGCTAACGATAGTAGCGCTTTGCACGTGGGTGCAGTATGTACGTACATAATCTATACATTTTTGCTTCTATATCTACTGATTTTATGTTCATTTTAGGTTGTACATATAAACCTGAGATTATTACGCTTAACCAAATTTGATGGACTACCAAGAGTACTATAATGAAATTATGATATTTTTTGTTTTACTAGAAGTTCTATACATAAAAATTTAAGTACCCGAAAATTTTATCTCAGGTCATGAGTATTGACCTTCTTTTTTTTTTTTTTTTTGCTCGGTAAAGAAAGAATATATTAAATGGAAAAATGGAAAGCTTACAAAGGGGACCAAAGCAGCAACATTACTCACTTTTTTTTGTTAATGCTCTTTCATACTCTCTAGTCACTGGGAAAATTAAATCAACATTACTGAGGCAGGATTACTGAGGAAAATTAAGTATCCTACTCACATTACTGAGGCAGGATTACTTTTTTTTGTTAATGCTCTTTCATACTCTCTAGTCACTGGGAAAATTAAGTATCCTACTCACATTACTGAGGCAGGATTACTTTTTTTTGTTAATGCTCTTTCATACTCTCTAGTCACTGGGAAAATTAAGTATCAACATTACGCAGATCGCTATATATAAGTATCAACATTACTGAGGCATCTGCACCTACATTACTCACTTTTTTTTGTTAATGCTCTTTCATACTCTCTAGTCACTGGGAAAATTAAATGGTTCATGTGGCAGGATAAATAAACTACGTAAAAAGTCAACAACTAGACAAATTTATTAAGCCTTAAACAATGAAATATCTACCTCAGTTTCTTAATCACTTTGTTGTTTACTTCCAAGCTACCTTATCACCAGCTGGTAGCCTTTTACATATTAATCCACAATGACATTAATGACTTATCAGGGAACACTGCCCTAAAAGCGTTGAGCTGTTGGGGTTGATTACCGTCAGAACTGGTTTATTTCATTTACTCCTAGCCTATTAGACATATTCTAGATCAGGAATCAGGATGCAAGATCATTAGGAAATACCTCCCATGAAGAAGCTTAGCACTGGGGAAACGTTATGTCACCTACCAGGGGTATCGTGTTATTATCATCTGAAGAGAAAAGGAAAATCGATACTTCTTGGTTTTGGTTTTGTCCTTGGAGTTTCAATTCTTGTCCTAACAGTTATTAGCTTCATGTTTCCATCTAGCTTTCCTTTCCTAACTAATCCCGTTCTTCAAAATAAACTCGATAAGTGCTACGCCAAGTTCACATTTCCACATTGGCAGTACTATCTGAGTGCGAGTAGTATAAATCCAACTACTAGTAATATTTTTGAGGGGGAATGGGTAATGGTCACTGATCGGAAACAGTATTATCCTCCGGGTTCCTGTCCTTACCTCGAAAGAGAACACGCTTTCGATTGTTACAGTTATGGGAGACCTGATAATGAGTACCTACAATGGCAATGGCAGTGGGAATCTCACCAAAAAAATGCAGAGGGCAGCAATAGTATTCCAGGGTACGTAATTCATTTGTACTCTTTACTCCTTCAAGTTTACTATCCTATTTGCTCATGGAACTAGGCTAGCTAGAATCCTCAGGAAAGCAAAATAAATGAATCAATCTACGTTGAAACCACGATTGAGCCTAAAACTTGGTCAACCTTAAGCATGCATATGTCGATCTGTGTGGTAATTTAATTTAGTCAGTGATTTGGGGTTACTTTTGCAGCTTCTTTAATGCAACCGATTTCTTAGAGAGATTGAGAGGAAAAAAATTGGTGTTTGCAGGAGACTCCTTAAATAGGAACATGTACATGTCTATGGTGTGCATTCTTTGGAACGTAATTCCGGATAAAAGCAGAATAGTTAGACCCTCTGGAGATTACACTGTAACATATAAGGTAAGGCACGTTTAATTTAGATATTCTTCTATGCTCGCATTGACTTTGCCATGGGGAAATCATCTGTTGAACAGCTTCCTTGTTTCTTCTTTTTAATCCAGGACTACAACTGCACCATAGCATTTGTGTGGTCTGCATTTCTGGTTACTCAACGCAAGCTATTAAAACCAGAACAAGAGACTCTAAGACTGGACTTGATTGACGATGGAGCAGCATCCGCATATCGTGATGCTGATATTCTTGTTTTTAACTCATGCCATTGGTGGGTTGGGGAAAAACTAACAAAGGGTATGTACGTAGAATAGAGAAACAAAGAAATGTAAGTTGCTGATGAATATATATGCCTTACGAAAGTACTAATTTTGAATTGCAGGATTAAGTTTTTCCAAGAAGGCGATTACTTGTATCCAGAACTAGATATAAATAAAGCATATGGCAAGGCCCTTACTACTTGGAGTAAATGGATTGACGCGAACGTTGATTCTAAGAAAACCCAAGTTGTTTTTAGAGGAATTTCACTAACTCATTTTGCGTAAGTAGTGCAACATTTTTGTGCATTCAAATACCTTAACTTTCTGTCCTAATTACTGATACTCTTACTTGGTTTATTATGCAGAGGAGGATGCAAATTAGCTACAAAGCCAATCCCGAGTAACAGAACATACATTAAGCCGTTTGCGTTACAGTCAAAAATACTAGAAGACACTCTTCGAAGAATGAAGACCCCTGTTTTGTTTCTGAACATCAGTAAACTTACATATTATCGAGTGGACGCTCACCCTTCTGTATATGTAAAGAAATACAAAAATTACACTACTCGTGAGAGGAATTCAGCTCCTCAGGATTGCCTGCATTGGTGCTTACCAGGTGTACCTGATACTTGGAATGAGTTGTTATATGCTACTCTCTTACAATCTGGGAAAGGATCTTTTGGCAACTGATCCTTGTTATAATGATTACTTGAGTTTACCCATATTGTTACATGAGTAGCGTAAAATTTAAATTTGATAAAATGAGTCGAGAAATGTTATGATGCATCAGAAAGATTGGACTGCATTTTTTGAGTGTTAAAGAACTAATAAGTTCCACACCTAATTCTACATTAAAGGGGCAAATATTTCTCCCGTATGTACCCACTGTTGACTTCTATAAAAACCAAATAATGGCATGGTGTCTACCAGTGGATTACAATGTTATCCATTCTAGTAACTGCGTACTTCTGGATCTTCCACTCTTCATAAATATTTAATTCTGCAGCAGTACCCCGTACACTTCACACCGTATACAATACAGTTTACTTGTTTTAAAAGATTATTTAATTCTTTTTTCCTTCTTATATGGGAAAGAAAGTGACGACGAGGCACCTAAAGAAATACTACGGCTTTTGATTATTTTTTGGGATCACAACCATTAGTTTCCCCCAACGTCATAAGTTTGGTTAGCCTGGAAAAAAGACAGACAACCCATGCATAATGCATCACCACCAACAAAGAAATGCTTATAAAAGGAAAAAGAAAACCGAGCAGTAGAATTTATACATACATTCATAAAAATAGCGAAATGAATTGTTGATGACACTTTCATTTAAATTACGCTAGAGTTTATGCATGACACGTAGAAAATCATACGAGAAAAATTGTAAAGTCATGCAAATTATAAATAAAAAATAAAAATAATGGGAAAAAAACGGTTTAGTCCAAAAACGCATGAAAATATATGGATTAGTACATCTCGAGTTAACTAGGTACAATTTAGTCCAAAAGTTATTTAAAGTATGGAAAATACGCATATAACCTTCCTGATTTACAATTTAGTCCAAATATTTACGGTTTAATCCAAAATGACTCACGATGATGTCAACAATTTTAAATAATATAAAAAAAAAATTAAAAACAATTTATCTTTCAAACCGTTTGTCCAAAATTCGCAAACCTTATATATTCAGAAAGCTCTTTCCGAGAGTTACAAAAAGAGTACCCATATGACTATATAATTCTCATTTTAAAAAAAATCTTAATTTCCACTTGTATACAAACATGTACATGTTTACAAAAATCCAGAAAATCTTATGACAAGACAAGGTGCACCAGTTTGTACACCACATACAACTTGTTGTGCGCCCCCTCGTGCTGAACTAGTTTCATTACAACTACAGACTAATTGTATTTCAATAAAAGTGACATGCAGTTTCAAACACGACGAATGCATTATCCAACCAGTTCATTAGAATGCAATTTAATATATTACAAAACCATTACTAACTAGCCCTTTGACCCATAACTCCAAAAGATTATCAATACAGACACAATCTCTGCTAATATAATTGAACCAATTGATAATGTAAGGTAAATAGAATAATGTAGAATCAAACCTCAGTAACTCGATATAATGGTTTGATGATCGAGAACGGTAAAACTGGTCATGTAGCATTGCAATCTCAAGATGCTAATCACGTGGCTCTGCGATATGAGGATGCTAAACTGATGGTGTAGCTCTGCAATCTCCGAATGACTGGATTGACAATATTTTTGTTACTGTGTCATTCTTCATATTCCCTAAATCAAAACCCAGAAATGAATATATCAGGATTACATCATCTCTAAAGATTTATCAAGGAAAACTTCAGCAGAAATTTGCACTCTATTAAATTCATCAAACTTCTCCACAATGCTAGCCAGCTGGGATGGAAACTAAGATAAGAACACTAGAGATGATGAATTAACTGTTGTCTAACATCAATCATTCTGTTTATAAAGAAGACCTCCACAAAGTTAAGCATTAAAAGCATAACACGGAGAACAATAAAAAATGGCCCAAACATGGCTTGCATCTAACTATGAATCTATGCATACTAACCCAAACATACAATTCAAATTACGATGTCATTTTCTTGTTCCAGAATGGGCCTCTTCAATTCGTTTATTCATGGTTGTTAAAAACCGCTCATAAAATAATCAACAAGTGTACTTTAATATGCACATTAACGATCAACAAGGTGTACAAACTATGTACACATTAGGAATCAACATGTGTACAATTATGTACACATTAAGTATTCAATATTAAAAGGCCTCTCTGGAGAAAACTTAATTAACCCATTACGGTTTCAATAAAAACCTGAAGCGAAAAGGCTACTAAGACTGTTACAAAAAGTTTAACTGTTTCGAAAACTGGTGTACTAAAAAGTACATTTCCTAGAACTGGTGTAGTCAAAATTACATTGCGTACAACTGGTGCACAAATAAGTACACCTCCTACAATCGGGAGAATAAAAGAAACGCGCATAAAAATTCTACCAGATTATCTTCACAGATTTTACAAGGAAATGAGTAAATGGTTAGAGAGGCTACATGTGAATGATTTACCTTGCCAACTTTACTATTGTGAGATGCAACTCGTTTTGCTACTGCCGATATTGTTACCTATTGAAAAAAATGTAAGCAATCAAGCCAAGATGGGATGAAAGAAAACAAAAAACAAATAAAATAGATAATTAAACAAGGGTAACGAGAAAAATAGCAGTGAGCATAAAATAGATTTTGCACACTGACCACTCAAAATAGCTTTTATACTACCGATAACTCTCTATGTAGTTTCAGCTACTGAAAAGATATCCTGAATTTTTTTTGTTAATGATGCCGAAAAATCTCCTGAAAAGATATCCGTAAAAAAAAAAAATTGTTATAGATATGAAACAAAAGTCCTAGATATGGAACAAAAGTTAAAAGTGAAAGTGAGTCCATTGTTGAAATTTTCTTCATCTTCTATGAGTCTCTTAGATATAATCCTCATGTCTTCAACCTGAAAAATAAAATATTAGCCGTCAATTAGTTGCTTTGAAGAAAAACATATAAACAAAAAACACTAAATTGCAAAGATATGCCAAACTTCAAAAACAATAACATGCGTATAGCTATGTACACCATATTAACAACGTGTGTCTAAATATGTACACATTAATAATTCCATCACTACTTTTACCACGATTGCTACATGTAAAATCAAAATATAATGATATACAAAAATATCTCTAAAAGAGCTAAAAAACATAACAAGAAAATCAAAAGTTATTAGTGTGTACAGCCACGTAAACATTACCAATAAACAGGTGTACAACTATGTACACACTAAAAATCCACATGTGTACAATTATGTACACATATAAATCAACATATGTACAATTATACACACATTTGAATTACTTTTGTTCCGCTTGCTGTACTATTTGAACTTTGCAATACTGCGATCAACTACTCAGATAGTTTTAAAATTGTATTTCACAAGTATTTTTCTTTGCAAGTGCTCCATGATTTGGAATCAAGATAATCTAAACTAACTAATGGGAGTCTAATGGAATCTTTCTCATAATGTGAGTCTAAGCTAACTAATGGGAGTCTAAAAGATCGATCCTACCATTATTATTATCTTTTTTATTGATCCAATCATCAAGTTGGCTTGGTTAAATACATTTCTCAACACCATCGAATTATAAGGGATCAATAAATAGCTTCAATCGACACTCATATGGTATAAAAGTCTTATCCATAGGAAATCCCATTAGAAGAAACCAGTGCTGCATAAACCAATCTCATTCATTTTACTCTGTTTCTACAAGATTGACAATAATAATGACCCTATGAACAGTTCAGTAGCCCAAACAAAATTTTTTAAACCAAAACCAGTTAAATGTGGAGCCGCGCAAAAAATAACATACTCCCTTATGTGATTAAATCACAATAATTCATGTGACCTAAATATCATAATAATTTAATTCATTTGAAACACACTTAAATTTTCTAGAAATGACCTTGAATCGGTTCCTGCATATACTTAATTGTTTTTGAGTCGCATTTTCCGCTGGTACCACAACTTTCTTCTTCTCCATTCTAATGAATATAAAAAAAAAACTACAAAAAAATAGAATTTAATGCTGCACATGCCTTTTAAAAATTACAGAACCAAAGAAAAAATCATCTAAAGATATACTTAGAACTTTCTCACACAAAATTGAATTAGTTTATATGATAATAACTAACCCTAATTTAAAGAAACTAATAGAAATCCCATAACTAAATTTAGTGATTCAACTAATCGGTAAAACACAAATACTTACAACAATTGAGAACTGTATGCTTATATACTGGGAAGGTAGCTTTATTAATAGCTTCCTTGGATTACATTTGCATGGAATTCTTAAAAGAATTTCAGAATTCCTTCATATTTTATTTAGAAAGAATCCAATTTGTGCATCATCTTCGTTAAACGTATCAACTCTTTTTTCCTCACATGATGATGATGATTTGCTCTTCATCACCTTTGAAAAGACTAAATCAATTAGAAAATCCTAGTTTTGATGATCGAAACGACTGGAGTAATATTTTCGGCGGATAAGAAAGTAGATCGTGGGAAGAAAAAATTGATTGGAAGAAGGAGAGAGACGAGGCATTGATACAGGCAAAGTATATTACATAGAAGGGTCAATTTAGTCATCAATAAAATTCAATTTGGAGTGAATCGTCAAAATTTGGACTAACCTGTTCATCATTTGATAAATAAGGACTAACCAGTACTAGGCCTCGAAGGGGTAGGACTAGACTGTCTAAATCCCAACTACTTTGGGACTAAACGTCAATTTCAACAAAAATAATAAGTCCAGACTCCAAAGGGACTAGATAATTTTTCCCATCTGCCCATCCACGTGGATGGGAGAACTCAGTTTTACATTAATGGCAAATGGGTAAATTTACCAGTGAGACCCGATTTCTATAGGATTTGTCTATGTGGGTAGGTTTGGACTTTGGAGTACTTCGTATCTTTTGTGGGA
Organism: Papaver armeniacum; assembly: GCA_023531295.1. Classification (NCBI taxonomy): domain Eukaryota; kingdom Viridiplantae; phylum Streptophyta; class Magnoliopsida; order Ranunculales; family Papaveraceae; genus Papaver; species Papaver armeniacum. The sequence continues at coordinate 316,404 of JAJJWW010006609.1, read as the reverse complement.
AGATTGACTTTGAGTTCTCAATTAAAGAGAGGTGCCATAGCTTGAGCTAGTTTGAGAGCCTTACATCAGAGCATGGATGAAGACCGCTTAGGGTGGTGCTGGTAAGAGGTTTACATCTCTCCGACCTTATTGGGCAGTTAAATTTGGTTGCTAGGATGGGAACCAATCTCAAAACACTCAAACTACATCCGGTGTCCGACATATAATTTATTTACCCAAACTCCAAAGTATAAAAACCCAAAATGGCTTCATCTCAAAAATAACATCCCAAAATAAAATTTAAAAGCAAGGCATCCATTAGGCCAAGCATTATAGTTGTCAACTTTGCTTGGCTATTGAAAATGTAGGGATGTACACCACCAATTTTTCCGTTCGGCAATCTATATTGATAAACCTTAGTATAATTGCAAGTAGACCAACTGAATGATCCTTGACGATATATATATGGAGTTTATATCCTTAACCTCTTCTCAATCAGTATACATATAGACAAGATTCCGTGAACCTGATTGTCAAGAAGAGTACTTGGACTATATCAAAAATCAATATCCAAGATCAATCTAGCTAGTCATATCCAAATAATCCAATCAGAATTCTGCCAAGCAATTACACTTGTTATCCATCTTTCAAGATACGAATTCTACAAGAAACTAGTCTCGTAATCGATTACAATTAAGCGGACGTATGTACTTAGGTTGAATACGTACAAACTTGTGTAAATTCAATTATAAATATAAAAATATAATACAGAAAAGGAAAAATACAAGACATCTGAAATTTTGTTAACAAGGAACCACAATAGGAGAAAAACACTGGGACCTCGTCCAGATTTGAACATCAAATTGTATTAAGCCCCCAGACACTAGCCTACTATCTGACTTCCGACTAGAATGTAGTTAAGATGGAATCCACCCTCCAAGTGATTCAGTTACAGTGGTCCTTACGTCTCTTAAACTTGTACGCAATGGATTCCCTTAATTAGCTTACGTCCATTACTGCCTAAGAGTCAGTCTAAGTGAAGACTTTTGATACCAATCTGCCTCTAACAGATAAGCTTATTTGATTTCCGTTTAAATCAAAGATCGGGTATGACTACTAATATTTAATTATTCTGGCTAGAAATATTTCATTGGTATGGCTATTATCATTATCATGTTGGTCAAATCATTTTGACATGGTAGGTCGAGATTAAATATTCTAAAATTATTGCTAACACTAAGATTTTTGATATTTGCATGAATTCCTGTCATTTGCTTGACATAACCGAAACGGAGAGGATACCAAGTACATCACCAAAACCTAATACGATTGCAAGTAAACCAACTTAATGATCCTTGAAAATATGTATATAAAATTTATATCATTATCTTTTTTCAATCAGAAAGTCTATATAATGAATTCTGTGAACCTGATTAATTATTGGGAAGAGTACCTTGGACGATCCTAAAAACCAACACCAAAGATAAATCTAGTCATATCCAAATAATCCAATCGGAATTATGCCAAGTATAAAACTTTTTATCTATATTTCAAGATACGAATTCTACAAGAACGCGGAATCGATCACAATTAATATAGACGTATCTACTAAGATTGAATTCATACAAATTGTGTAAATCATATAATAGATATAAACAATATAATGCGGAAAGGGAAAAATATAAGACACCAGAAGTTTTCTTAAAGAGGAAACCGCAATAACAGAAAAACCCCAGGACCTTGTCCAAATTTAAACACCAAACTGTATTAAACTGCTACAGACACTAGCATACTATCAGACTTCATACTAGAATGTAGTTGAGACCACATTCACTCTCCAAGAGATTCAGTTACAATCGTGCTCCTTATGTCTCTTGAACCTCGCAAGGCTCTATGCAATTGATTCCCTTAGTTGATGTCCTTTACAGACTATAAGAGTTACTTCAACCTAAGTGAAGACTTTAGATACCAATCTACCTCTAACATATAAGCTTATTTAATTTCCTTTTATATCAAAAATAAAGGCTTGGAAATATGTTTGCAATAGACAAAGATAGCAAACCTCTCACAAATACGGAACTTACGACTCCCGAAGAGCAGCCTAGATTATTAACCACCTCTCAATTCAAATCAGTTTTCAGATATCTATCTTAAAGAATCACAAAGTGTGAGATGAAGAGAACTTAACGATTATTATCTATCTTACCTGAAAGAGATTACATAAACCTCGATAACACAAAAGCAAGATCAGGATACAAAAACTATTATGGTAAAGTTAGTCGGACCTGGCTTCACGAATCCCCAAAGCGAAGTATTTTTGGCGTAGGCCTAATTATGTTTCTCAGAGTAAATCTAGGTCTATAGAGAATGGCTCTAGAATCAATTAGGAAACAAAGTGTCAGGGATTGAATTTCCCTATAGAAAAGGCATAATTATTTATAGATTTTCAAGGAACATGGGTTTCTTAGAATTCAAGCTAAGATAACTTGAGAATCAAACAAACACTCTTAGGTTTTAAAATACAATAAAAGAATATACACTAGGAACCGGTTCTGGAACCGTGTACAATGATTGTTCAATTTGGCAAGTATGCAAAGAAAACAATGTTATCTTCATTTAAACACCTAAGAATTTAATCATGATGTACACACACATAAGTGTATGAGTGATCAATGAAGTCTTATAAGTGTTTTAGAGAGTTATAACAATGTTAATCATATTTCAAAAATAAGTTTTTGAGCTAACATCTGCTAAAATCTTAAACTAGGACGGTTGGTACATCGGTTTGTGAACCGTTATAGGCTTTTTCATGAGTCATGGTGCAACGGTTAGTGAACCGAGTTCGCCAACCCTACAAGACTACCGAACTCAATTGACAATAGTTCGTGAACCGGGTTCGTCAACTGCTAGCCTATAATACATACTTTCAAAATTCAGTTCACAATGGTCGTGAACTATGCCCATTTTGCGAACTGGTTCGCCAACCCTCATGTATTTCCGAAACTCATATATCTATGGTTTACGAATTGGTTAGCCAACCTACCCTGAGCAGAAATATCAGATAGTTCAATATTTCTCTCTTATGATATTTGAAACACTATCACGTGATGAAATCATTTGCGAGGGAAATTTTCAATTGATCCACAAATTAATTCACACAATAAATTGTTTAGAACTTTATATATCTATCTTGAGGAATCAGAAAGTTTGAGACGAATAGAACTTTATGATTACTATCTATCTTTCCTGGAAGAAATTACGAAAACTTCGATTACAAAAAAAAAAAAAAAAAAAAAAAAAAAAAAAAAATTCACGAACTATCAAGGTAAAGATTGTCGTCTTGATAAGCACGAAAGTGCGACGCATCTTAACCCATAAATACATTAGTTAGGACTCATTATTTCTCTAATAAACTTGTTTTAAGTGTTTTCTAGGAAATAAGCTCTTGTGGAGAATTCGGTTCGAAAGGCACCCGGAGGAACATGTTATTCGGACCCTCACTGTTGGTTAAGGGGCACCCCAATTACTAAGGGGCACCCACCTGCTATCGGCACCCCACCACAGGATAAGGGGCACTTCACCTTCTTTGTTTGAAATGCAAATTTTGGCGGGTAAGTAGTTATTCTCCTGCGTGATTTTTGGTTCATAAATTTGAAGAGATATTGTCAGATTTTCTCATTGATTTGGATAGATATCGAGTTATTGCACCAAAACAGATTTGGTAAGAGAGTTATTCACATAAACAAGGGAAGATATTTGTCGATTCTTGGTTGCACGATATGAGAGTTATACTCGGGATTTCGCTTTATGGTTGGAAGATACGTTTAGTTGAAGAGCAGATATTATTCTCCGGATTATTTTCTATCGATTAAGAAATGATCTTGACAATCCAAAGACGTGTGGAGGTGCAAAACAGAGAATAAAATATCTCGGGTAATCACATATTTTCTCGTGTTTACTGAAGTTGGCATTTGGACAAACACGGTTTTGAATCAATCCAGGACGATAACACAACGTGTTTGGACCGTGAAATAAGTGTGTGGGAAGAGATTCAACTGCAGCGAACACATGAGAATGGAAAGAACAAAAATAAAAGAAAAATTATTCTCGTGGATGTTAAAGGATCATGGGAGTTATTGTCAAGGATTTCTTGATGTTGTGGTGGATATAAAGGGTACTTGGGAGTCAGAGAGGGGTATCGAGAGTTGGGGAGAAGAACAGAGGGTTGCAGAGCAGATTTCTATGCTGCTGTAGAGAAGAAGAAGAAGAACATTTGACGGCTACTGACTGTTGCAGAGAACTGTCGTTTATAAACAGTACTCGTAATAGTCAGTTTGATACACTTGTTTTGAATTTGCAACAGCTTAACGGCGACTTCTGTAACGCCGATACAGCGTTGCAGATTCATTGTATTATTAGTTTTCTTCGATAAAAACACCATTTGAGCTATGAATTATATTTTTGAGTGTGTTTTCATCATGAGAAGCTAAACCCCGACACTGGGTCGACGGAGGAAGCCGAACTTCATACATGGGTGAATTTATTTTATTTTCTTTATGAGTTTTGCACTAATTAAAATAGAATTATGGTTTGAATTAATTAGTTATTATTTTATTTGATGAGTCATGCTTGCTTAGATGTTTGATGTCCCATTCTTACGATTTATAGCTAATATTTTGAGAATCTACCTTGGCAAAAATAAGAGTCGATGTTATTTTATTTATTGAGGAATAATTGTTGAGAATAAATAATTGAGCCTTATGATATGAATTCGATGGAATCCTAGACCCAGTAACTCTCCCTTTATTATTAAATCTTTAAATTTAATCTTCACAAGTCTTAGAGTTCGAATCCTTATTACTACAAAAAATTAAAAATCATATCACGTACCTAGCTTCACGAATCCCCAAGCGAAGTCTTTTTAGACGTAGACCTAAAAGGTTAATAAAGGCGACTATAGAATCAACTGGTACACAAAGTGTCAGTGATTGATTTTCCCAGTTGGCAGAGATGCTTTATTTATAGTTTTCAAATACATGGTTAGCTTAGAATTCAAGCTAAGATAACTTAAGAATCAATCAAACTAATTAGGTATTCAAACTACAATAAAAGACTATACACATAGATTTGGTTACAGAACCGTGTATAATGATTGTTCGGTTTGGCAAGTTTGCCAAAGAACTAAAAGTTATTTGATGTTCATTTAAACACCTAAGAAATTAATCAAAGTTCACACACATAAATGTTTAAGTGATCAATGAATTTTTAGAAGTGTTTATGAGAGTTTTAGCAATGCTAGAAATATTAAAATAATAAGTCTTTGAGTCAGGACATTTGGTACAACTGTTTGCCAACCGTAGGGATTGTTTACGAGTCAGGGTGCTACGTTATGTGAGCCAAGTTTTCCAACCCTACTATACTACCAAACTCAGTTGACCTCGTCTCGTGAACCGAATTCGCCAACTGCTAGCCAATTTATCCAACTTATAAAATCAGTTCACCATGGTTCGCCAACCAAGTTCATGAACAGTACCTAACTGAACCTGTGGTTTGCGAACTGGTTGGCCAACCTTCATGTATTTCCGAAACTCATATATCTATATATAGTTTACAAACTGAGTTCGCCCACCTTCCAATGAGTAAAAATTTCAGTAAGTTCATATTTCTCTCTTATGATATTTTGAAACATTCCCAAGTGATATAATCATTTGCACGGGCAATTTTAAATTGATCCACAAATTAATTCATAGAACTACTATTGTTAAGGACCTCATTTGAACATCTAATCGCTAAATCATATTTTGAAATTTTTCACAAGACAAGCCTGATTCGAAACATCTTCTTTGTGAATTTACGGTAAGTCATACGACATAGTATCAATAGATAGAATGATGGTACAGTGAGTAAAATAATGACGGTTCAGTATTCATATACCTGATACAGAAATTCTCCAAATATCTTCGTCGATCTTCAGTCTTCAATTTGGTAATCAGCTACAATTCTAACCTATCCGAAACTTGACTTAGTAGACTAGAAATCAAGATATAATTTTGATCACCTAACACTGACAACAAGCAAAATTTGTGGGTTCAACCGAGAAATGCTCTAACAAAAATCACCAAAGGTAAGTCATCCAACTTTTAGGATTTCTATTAAATTATTATTATTTTGGTAACCGCAAAATTCTTGATATTGAATTTATTAGTTACATTGTATATAACTCAGTAACAGCATTAAAGCATATATGTAGTAAAAAAATTATGATTATTACTTGTTTTGTGATGTATTGGTGGCCATTTTTGAATGAAATTGTAATTAACTGATAATCTATTGGTGTTGAATGTTGATTGAACCAAACTTCATGTATGGTATACAGAGAAATTGGAACAAAAAATGTTGTTGCAAAGTACAATACGAGTCTCATATGATGATATATATTATATGTGTTGTAGGAATGAGAAACTCGGAGAACTTTGAGTACGTTATGAATTCTACACATTTGGTTTAGGCATCAGGTAATATTGATCATAATTATAAATGCGCTAAGTGAATATACAGGTCATAAGCTGTTGCGAAAAACTACAACAGGGTGTTTCGCAATAGCTTGATGCAGTCGTAATCCCGTTCAGCAATAGAAATAGTCTGTTGCTAATCACTTAATTTTGTGTAGTGGGATAAAATAAGAAAACATCGAGGTAGTACAAGTAGTCTTAATGATTTGTACGCCAACATTTTCAAGAATCCCCATGCTAGAGCAATTGGCGGCAATTGTGGATTTGGCGCGATGCTTTCAAATAATTTACCCAAACTGAACGACACGACTCTCAATAATGGTATATCCGAGAGGTGGTGTCATACCACTAATACATTTAACTTTCCTAGTTTTCAAATAGCTAGGCTTTACACCATGGGACTTCATACAAATAACATAAATTCTCACTGGTCGAGGAACCCGCACCACATTGCAAAACATAAATTTAAGAGAGATGGAATACTCAAACGTACGTCGCTATATAATTTGAAGACTTACCCAAACTAATTGGGTCATATATGGTGAATAAGACAAAATAAGGTCATTTGAAAGTAAATCCAAAGATCCACATTTGTATGTCTTTAGTAATGTCTAATCTGCCTCCGGATTAATTAGCATTAATCTATTGAATTAATTAAGTCAATAATGTTAGATTAAATTTGTTAAGTAAACATTCTGATTGTTTTTGTTAGATTCATTTTAGGAATCTTATTTTAAAAAAATGGAAATTTTTTCTTTTTGAGAATTTATTAAAGAAAAATAATTATTCTAATCAAACACTTTTCAAATATAATTGACAAGGGTTTTGTTGGTTTAATTCGTCAAATGACCGCAGATATTAAAAAAAAAAAAGTCTTTGAAAAGTCGAAATATTCGGCTGAATAAAAGCATGCCTTCTAAGTACTTTCAGAGTTGAGTCCATGAAAAGTCGGCATGCTCCTTTGAAATAAAGTATGCCAACCAAACTTAGTAGGCATGCTCAACTGAAACAATCATTCTGAACAAACATTGGTTTTTTGCATTTATAGTCGTCATGGGAGAAATTGCAAAACGCTGACGACTCTCTATTAGTCGTCATGGGAGAAATTGTAAAACGCTGACGACTCTCTATTAGTCCTCATGTTATTTTTACAAAAATATGATGACCGATAAAAAAATTGGATGCATAAAAACTTGTTTTATGGGAGTTACTAATCATCATGGTTTTTGAAAACATGAAGGCCATTCATACTACATCATTAGTCGTTAAGTGTTAGGGAAACGGCGACCCTGCCAATGTTACTTTCAAAAATAAAAACTCTTTGAAAATTGGTCACGTTATTCATCCTACAATCTTAACGGCTGAAAATAAATATGAAAAATCGCCATGGTAGGTGGTAGGTGAAGAGATACCATGACAACCGTATGACTGCATTTCAATAATCATACCTAATATGCCATTCAAACTACAAATAAAATACTAGATAGAGTTTGAAAGAATTAATCGAAAATAAAAAAACCTAATCGGCGGATTTTTTTCATTGAAAACGATGATATCAAAAGGGAAAGAGGAATTGATCCTTAGATTAGTGAAGAAGGACAACGAAAAAAGTAAATGAAATTGATATAACACTTGCGTTAAATTTAATTATAATTAGTAAGGATAGTTTTATAATTTTATCCTTTTTTGTCACCCTCATCATTGCTTCTAAGTCCACTTAAATTCCTTACCCTGATTAGTTCGGGTATCCCCGGTCTGTCGGTATTTGAAAGACATATGAAGTTTCAAAATATGTTTATTTTTATTTGTATTAAAATGGAATTTCGTAATAACTAATTCCAACATACATTTATTTAAGTCCAAAAGATATTATTTATTATTTAGACATCCTTTTATTTAACCTAATTTGATTGGGGGCCAAACATTTTAATTGGGGGCCAAGCACTAGAGGACAAAAAAGGTCACCCAATCATAATTTGGGTCATCCCTTATAAAAAAATTTTCTAAATGGCTAAAATGCCCCTGAGTGATTAGTATTAAGATTTAATTAAGTTGATTAGTGTGATAATTTTGTTTAGGTAAAAATCAGGTATTGGGATTAAAATTTGGGAAAATTTTAGTTTTGGGTTTATTTTTTTGAGAAGAAGAAGAGGAGTTTTGAGAGGAAAAACTAGGGTTTTTAGAAATGAGTGATTCAAGTGGAGCGAATGAGGTTGGTGAAGGTTCAAACAATAACCATGATTGTGTTGATGGTGACATTGTCTCTAATAATCCTATGGATTGGATGTTTGATGAAGAGATGTTAATGGAGGAAGCCATGAATAATGGTGGAAATGAAGATCATACTTGCTCAAAATGAAGGAACCGATACTCAAAATGAAGAACCCGCACCTCGTAACAATCGGGTAAACCTCATATACTTTTGAAATTGTTTGAATGGTGCTCCAAGGGGTCGATTGATGGTCACTGTTTAAGTCGTCAATGTGAGAGTCGTTATAGTCGGGGTTGGATTCATTAACGACTCTTCAAAGTCGTCAGTCAATTGGAACTACCGATGACGACTCAAACCTGCAACTTTTCCAGGTTATGAAAAATCGTTAGGTTGGTGTGATAAACACTGACGACTCTTTATGCTAGGTCAAAAAGGGTCGTTAATTTTGTTTGTTTAGAGACAAACGACTCTAAACCCAGAACTCTCAGTAAATAAAAACTTAGAATCGTCATATATGTATTCGTAGAAGATGACGACCCTATCCCGCCATTTCAAATTTTATTTAGAGTCGTTCGGTGTTTTATTTAATATACTAACGACCCTTTCATTTGGATTATCATAACTTTTGATTTCATAGAATCATTTCATTGAATCGTAAAAGGCATACATCTTTCATAGCGATACATTGAAGGAAATGAAATACAATAGATAATAACGGTGCATTGATACACTTAATCATAAATGGCGTAATTATACATAGTGCCTTCCAAGATAAATTAGCAATCGTCGAACTGAAACTTTTTCCCACGAAGCTCCTCGTAATAGCCGTACGCCTTCCTCGACTGAAAACGCAAACATACTCAGTTAGTATTGTTGAAAGCTTTTGATAAGTTTTACCTCTTGTTTAAATACTTACTCTTATAGCACCCAACATATTGGGCATGGCTTCCCTTACGGCCTTGATTTCTCTTTTGAAAACTTCACACTCGAAGAATATCTCCTCGAACCGTTCCTTGACGAGTTTCAAAGACCTTGAGTTGCAATTTCCGTCTAACGCCACAAAAACGATGAATACACGGTTCCACCAAGCATCCGATGTTTGATCAATATCTTTTCCTAGATCTTCAAAGTGGTTTGTGACTGTTTTCCAAGCTCTCACAATAGCGCAATTCTCTTCCGAAGTGTAAGTACTAGTCATGGTGTTTCCTCTTCTTTTTCCTCTTGGATAATAAATGTATGAGAATGAATGTGAAGGTTTAGAATTATGGTTTGGGTGAAGAATGGGTGAGATATGGGTCTCTATTTATAGAGATTAAGGACCCAACAGTTATTTTTTTGAATTTTTAACCGTTGCCCGACTCAACCACATTTGGTGAATTCAAAATTCACATTAACTGCATTAAGGATCATCATTATGTATATTAAACAAGTAACGACTCTTGATGATAAAAAGTGTCGTTCATGTGTTTTGTTTACTGAATGACGACTCTACCGTCAAATAGTCTCTGTGTCAAGTGACCTTTAGAGTCGTTAATATGTTTTTCTCCATAAATGACGACTCATGCCAATAATTTTAAACAATCTTTAGAGTCGTCACTTTTGCTTTAACGAATCATGACGACCCTTTTTGAACTATAGTTATTGCACCAATATTTGAAGTCATGCGTTTTATTGAATCCGAAAAAACATACATGTAGTTGAAATAAAATAGAAGGAAAACACATAAAATTGTTCAATACATTGCGCTATAAAATCTATACGAGTTTATTTATATTGGGCGAATTGCCATTCAACTTCCTCCAAGAGAGTGTAGCAGTCCTCGTGCAAAAACTCATGGCCGTACTTTAATTCGTATTGGCTCCGACCCAAAGTATACTGGAAAAACAATTTTTTAAATAAGTTAGCGTTGTTGAATAATGATAACCAAATAAATAATTTTTGATGAAAGGCCTATTGATTCACAAACTTACTCTACTCATTCGAGGTTTGTTCGGCATAGCGTCCTTACGATCTTTCAATTCGTTTCTTAGCAGTACGCATTCATTGTATAAATATGCGTACCTTTCCCTTATTTGTGGGAGCGTCCTCCTATAACGATTTCCGCTTAGTGCTTTGAATACCTTAAACACCCGTTTCCACCAAGCATTGGTGTTTTGATCATGCCCAAGGTAAGGCCCTCTTGTTGGTTCTTCGTTACTGGTCACCCATTGCGCTTCCTCAACGGAGTGCTTTGTGAGAGTGGTGTGTGCTCTGACAATAGCAACATATTCTAGATTATTGAACGGAGTTGGAGCCATTTTTTAGTGTTTGAAAGTGATGGGTGACTGATTTAGGAAGATTGAAAGTGATGGATGAATAAGTTTGGAAGAGATAGGTCTTTATTTATAGCAAAAATGTACCCAACGGCTAGTTTTTAAAAAAAAAATAGTTACTTCTGCAATAACTGCTCCTACTAGTCAAAGTTACCGTTGATTTTCAAAGTCTGCAATAAGTTCGTTTAGAGTCGTCAAGCTAGATATATAAACAGTAACGACCCAAGGTGAAAATCAGGCGGCATGGTTTATATTTGGGAATGTAGAGTCGTCTCGTGTATAAAGAGGGTCGTTATTTGTCGAGGAATGGGTCGTTGTTCTCGCAAAATTAATGTTGACGATCAAGTTAGTGTCGTCAACCTTGTAAATAAAGATGACGATTTGTTAGGGTCGTCATTTTAACATCTCGAAATTGACGATCATTGAATGATATTTTTTCTTTTCTATGTAGTTGGTTGTACGGGCGAGCTCTCAACCTGAACCCGTCTCCATTATCGGTCAGGATACCTCCCAACACTATATGACCGATTTGGTACGTTTTTAATGTTTGAATCGATGTATATCTTTATGAAAATTGTTTAATTAGTGTTGCATCATGAACGTGACATTGGTTTTAATGTAGACGTTGGAGACAAAGGCTGAGGTCAAGGAATGGATTATTTCCAAGGCAAAAGAGAAGATGTGCGTAGTTGTTCAAAGCAAACACGTTGATTATAAGCAAATAGAGATGGTATGCGAGAGAGCGGGGGATAAGGAATAAAGTCACAAAGGGAAGAACTACAAGTATGAGAAGAAGACGACGAGGGTCTACAAAACTTCGTCGAAGAAGATACAATGCCCCTTCAGGATTGTTTTCAAAAGGCATCCTGAAACTAATCTTTGGAGGTTATATAGTATTCCGGATGGTCGTCACAACCATCCTCCACCTAGTACTCTTTTAGGGCACTCAAAGATATGCCGATTGAAACCACATCAAATGGAAAAGGTACGACAGATGAAGCGATGTAGGCCCCTTCAGATCCTAAATGCAATAAGGGCGGAAGATAAGGCAAACCTGTCTATTATTTCCACAATCTACGCTGCCAAGGCAACGATCAGGAGAACTGAATGGGATGGTAGATTAATTATGCAACAATCAGAGTGGTTGGCAGAAAAACTTAACTACGCCATGCAAACAAGGGTGGTTCCGGGCGACAAAGTGACTCATATTTTTCTTGCCCATCCTAGGATGGTGGATTTGGCTCAGTGTTTTTACCAGGTCTTGTTCATAGATTGCACCTATAAGATCAACAAGTATAACATGTCGTTGTTGAACGTGGTTAGTCATACTTAGGATAAGCAATCATTCAGCGTGGCATGGTGCTTTATGGAAAAGGAAGAAATAGAGGACTATGTTTGGGCTTTGGAACAAGTTCGGTTGATTTATCGAGGCGAAGACACACCGCGGTTATATTTACGGATAGGGATTTTGCAGGTCATGAGTGCCGTTCGTCAAGTTTTTCCACATGCTCAACATTTTCTTTGTACGTGGCACATCCAAATGAATATTTTTTCTAATTGCAAGAATCATATCCAAAAGATCAAGCCTGCAAAAGGGTAATCAACGTTCCAAGGAGGAAGACGAGCGTCTGAGTAAACTTTCAAAAAAAGAGATAGCCGAAGAGAAAATGAAAGAAAAGGAAAAATATGCTGAAGATGGTGATCTATGGGAGGATTTATGCAAAGATTGGGACCATTTGGCTCATTCGAAGACCGAAGTAAAGTACTATGCAAATCTTCAAAAGTTTATTGATGATTGGAGTACGAATCATAAGAAGGTTGTCGATTATTGACTAGATACATGGTTGAATCCTTGGAAGGAAAAGTTTGTTTATGCATGGACCAATAAGTACAAGCACTACAAAAATGATTCCACGAGTATTGCTGAGCAGTCCCATGGACGTTTGAAAAAAATTCTTCAAGAGAACACAGTGGGGTAGTTACTTGCAGAAGCTATTCACGAGCACGCCGAGGATGACCTTAGCAAGATAGTGACTCAGATGGAGTATAGTAAGGACTGTTTTTTGAAGCAATACATGGAAGACAAAGAATTGCTACGTGGGGTTTCACACCAAGTGTCATGGTGGGCAATAAAGCATATGATGACTGAACTTAACAAATTTCGAGTGAAAGCTTCCGATGGAAAAGTCATTAAATGTAATTGTACAACTGAGACGTAGCTTGTCCTCCCGTGTAAACATAAGCTCGGTGGGTACAAGGGGCTCATTCCCATTGAAGATATCGATCCTTTTTGGAAGCAACTTAGGTTCATCCCAAATCCCACAGGAGTCGCTGATGAACAATTTGGAGACCTTGAGATTGGCAAGTATATCAATGAGAAATATCGAAAAACGAATTGTGCGGGAAGACAGACATCTTTGGTTTCTAATTTATGGCCGGCTGCCCGTAAGAGCTTGGGAGTAGAAGAAGAGCCAATCAAACAAAAACCACCAGGTAGACCCACAACTAAAAAGTCTTTTAGAGAAACCGTGAAATCGACAAAGAGTTGAAAAAGTGACCTGTCACGTCATCAGTATGTCCAGGCGGAATATACGGAGTATGAGAACTCGTTCATACCCAAGGCAAGGGGGCCGCCAAAGGAAGACATTGATGTTGTAGACCATGGGGTTGGTACCCAGCAAAGCCAAACGAGCGGAATGGTTACGATAAGAGGAATAAAAGGTAATCCGCGCACCCCTAGAGATTCCCAAGGAAGACCACATCGTGTTGCTTACACTTTGTATAAAGAGTATACCGACCAACTTCCTCGCGTCATCTTGGATCACCTTTTATCCACCGACGACGTTGACGGCGATGGAAATTGTGGTTACCATGTTGCAACGGAATAATTAGGGCATTTCGACGAGGCCAACGAACTTAAGCTCACCCAAATCGAATATGCAAGAAAAAAAATGGCAGAAAAACTAGTTCAGGACAAACAACTATATTTGAAAATGCTCATGGAAGAAGATCAAAAAGAGAGGGAATTGAAGTTTATGGAGTTGGTTTCAAACGTGAAATGGAGGAAGGGGTCGAAGAAGGCCGGTTATAAGTTTTGGATGCAAATGCCTTTTGGTGGTCAACTTTTGGCGGACACATTCACTTGTGTTGTAATTGTATTCAGCAAAGGCTTCCCCGGAGCCTCTTGTATGTACGTACCCTCAAAAACTAGGAGCGAGGCGGCGACAAAGAAAAGAAGAATTGTAATGGCACATGTCAATGATAACCATTACATAGGCTTGAAGATTTCCGAAGAATGTCCTCTACCACGGGTGTATGGTGATTGGGGAGAGTACACCAAGGAGTGGACAAACCAGTATGAGTATGGAATGAACATTGGGAATGCTATGGACCCAACCCCGGTTTACTTAGACTTGGGAAATGAATCGTGAGAGAAGATTTTTATTCTCAACTATGCATTGCATTTTGAAGCATACTTTTTGATAATGGTTGTATCTTCTACCCAGATATTTGTATTTTGAAGAATGCTTAATGAATACAATGCGTTTTATCCTAGTTGGATTAAACCACCAACGACCCTCATAGTTAATTTGAATTATGTTACAGAGTCGTCATCCATATATACATACACCTTAACGACCCTAACTGTAAAATTTGCTAGTCTCCTGAATGTTTATACGCCTAAAAGTCGTCATTCATATATACATACAAGTTAACGACTCTAACCTTAAAAAAATGACAGCAGTCTCTGGATGTTTTCAACAATACAACATCGTCATCCATATATACATAACCATTAACGACTCTAATGTTGAAAATTTGACAGTCTCCTGGATATTTTTCCAACTAAGAGTCGTCATTCATATATACATAACCATTAACGACTTTAACCTTAAAAATTTGACAGTCTCCTGGATGTTTAAATACTTAGAGTCGTGATCCCTATAAACATACAAAGTAACGACTCTAGTTCTTCCCCAGAGAGTCGTCATCATTATAGTGTATACATGGACGACTCAATTAAGAAAACCCCCAACGGCCTTTTTTGTATACACTTTTTCCAAAAAAAAATAGCCGTTGGTAATTATTGTATATATAGAGGAACACTTCCAGGAGCAAATTCAATTGAAAACCACCTCAAGAATTTTAGTTTGTAAATGGAAAATCCTTCATCGACTACCAATTCAATTGATAACATACTTAGAAGATGCAAGCGACCAACCAAATCAATATTGGCAATGGAAGAAGAGATACGCAAAAAAAGCATGCGACCTACTAAAAAACCGTACACTTTTACGCCATATCCTACGAAGGAAGAAGAAGAGTTGCGCGAGGCCAAAAAAAAACGAGCCGAAGAACAATCCCAACTCCGGAAAGATTCAAGCAAGTCGAGGAAGAGACCGAATGGGTTAAAAATTATTACATCGTCAGGGATCTCCATGCACAACATCAACATGATACTAAATTTTGGAGCCAAGTTGGTTCGGGTCCTTTCGTTAATAACAACAAGAAACTAAGATATCCTTACTTGCCGTCTCACATTAGTCATAGGACGATTCTTGTTATGAAATGGTGCACCAAGTACAACGAGTTTCTCGCGAGGCACAAAGGGGATAGGCGTGCTGCCTAGGCCGCATATACCAAATGGAGAGGAGAGCCTTTTTATCACATCGAAGCCGCAATGCTAGTCGAATCTCGCACCAGAAATAGGAATAACATGTAATGTGTTCAAAGGAATTTTCACCTTCTAATTCATATTTAATATGCTATTATTCCAAGTTTCCTTTCAATCGAGATTCAATTTATTTTAATAAACAGTCGTTATCTCTGTTTATTAATTAAGTGACGACTATACCTTAAGTCGTCATATAATTAATTTTACGACAACCTGCTCTTGAGTCGTCAACTAGTTTAATCACATAGATAACGACCCATGTTGTGAATTTCAAAAAAAACGACCGTTGAGATTTTCTTCTATATAATACCACCCCATCCTCTTCAGAAAATAGCCCAAAACCATTCTATTTTCCACCAAACTACGTAATCTTTCAATTGCAATGGCTGAATGGGAACCGTATGAAGATTTGTGTCTCGTTAAATCGTTTACTAATACCTTTCGTGAACGTCCAAATGAAATCTATTCAATGTTTTGGAAGAGAGTTAAGGATTTCTTCTACGGTCGTACCGCGAATCCTAATAACCCAAAATGGAGAGACTTGGCATTTCGATTCAACTACATTAAAAGTGCAATGAGAGAGTATGTAAAAGTTAGAAATATGGTGTACGACCATCATCCCCGAGCTCCTCTTAATGAAAAAGTGAGTAATTCTTTAATATTTATACTTTCCTCATGCTTCAAAGTTACTAACATATAACATTCCTCCTTTAATTTCAGCTGGAACGTTTCAATGGGTTATTGATGCGTGTCGTAGGTGCAATCAAATTAATCAATGTTTCCACTCAATTAAAAATAATATAATGGAAGTCAAGTTCGTTCCCACGAGGAGCAAGAGATCTTAGTTGTAAAAGTTGTCACGAAAGGGGGGGTGTAAAAAGCAAAAGAAAAATAAACAAAGCAATTAAAATCGAAAGTTGAAAACAATAAGAGAGACAAGACCAAGGAATCCTTCTTCGTTACGAAACAATGAATCAAGTTATGTTCTTTTCTACTTGTTATTAGTCACAAATTATCACCAACCGTAGGTAAAAGCAGCTAGATCGGTGCTAAACCCCTAAATCCCTTATATCAGGACACGGAAGTTCTCGACTACCGGATTCTATTTACCAAACCACCTAGTAGTAGATCACTCTAGATGTAATTTAAATAAACGCATTAAGATTCATGAACTTATTAGGTCAATATTAGTAGTTAGACTCTTAGATCAAGGTCTACTTGCTAACGTTGTTTTCACACACAATTGCTCCACGGAATCCCTCCCGCAAGGTCTCGTGTTTGCTACTTATGTAAAAAGTCAAGAAATGATTACTTATCCCCTAACTTTCACTAGCTTTAGATCAAATTAACAAATCAATTTAGCGTGCACTCCAAACAATCTATCAATCAATCATGAATGTCTTTAAGATCATTCCTATTAGTAAAAACAAACGATAATCATGTGAAAAACTTCAAGATAGAATTGAAAACAAAAACTCAAAACATAAATTAAGAACTAGGAATTCATCCTCAATCAATAAGAAATTTAGCTACTCATGTTTTTGAAATTCACACAAATAATAATTATTAAAAGAAGAATTTTCAAGTTCACACAAATAATTAAAAAGAAAAAATCTTAGAAAAGCAAGCAAAAACACAAGTGATGTGTGTGTAGAGAGGTGTCTAGAAGTTGTAGAAAACTTCTCTATTTATAGGCTTCAATATTCTCCAAATCTTCTAAGGAGTAGAATCCTTTTCCTTTAGCAATTCAATTTCCAATTCCAAGCTTTTCTCAACTCTTCCACCTTCTCTTTCCAAATTTGAGTCCAATTCTCCATCCAATTCCTAGCCCAAGTCTTCACACCCCAATTCCTAGCCCAAGTCTTCACACCCATGAGAGAAGTACATAGAAAATTCTGGAATTTTTGGTCGCCGGAAATCTGGGATTGTGGCCGGAATCCGGCCGGAAAACGTCACCTGAAAATTCTCTGCCGGTAAAGGTATATTCCGTCAGTCCACCGTTAGGACTAACGGTCAAACGGGTCAATCGGTCAACCGTTAGTCAACGGGGTCAAAGAGGAAGAAGAGTCGACTCGAGTTAGCTTCGACTCAGCCTAATCGGGCTTACTCAACAGTCGATTCTTCGAATCACCGCTTACTCGGCTGACTTAATCTAATTCAGCTAACCGGAATCGGTCACTGAACTCGGTTGGGATCGGTCATCGGGATCGCTGAGTCAACTCGCCGGAGTGGAAAACCGGCCGAGTTCTGATTGTTTACAGGACTTTCCAGCCAATTTCAGGCTATTATTCTTCACCTGTTAAGAAGCCTAACATTCATCTACTCGATTTCATTCATATTCATCAGCATCACCTTCATGTACCCATTCCTCTGTTGCTTCTTAGACTGAACTCAACACTTTGCAGCATCATCCTCTTCGTTATCGATTCAATCCCCTGTAACAGCACCACCATCTTCGTTTATCAGAACCTTATCAATTCCTTCCTTTCTGTGTTATTCAACAGCAGCACATCATTCCTCAAACCGTCAACAACACCAAACTCCTCTTTCATCCACTGAATTCGACAGCACAGCTCCATCCCTGATTTCTTCTCACATCTCTTGGTTCGATTCAAACCAGCGCTTTTCATAGCACCAATCTCTCCCCGTAATTCACCGAGTCACTCATCTTCATATTCGGGGCATCAATGACTCTCGGCTTCAACAGTTGGAGATTCTCACAGAAACCCCATCTCTCTCTTAGCTTCATCGCCATCTCCGCTTTTGTATCAATTTTCCGATTGGTCTGTCGATTTTAGCAGTAGCACTTCGCTTTCATTTCTTCTCTTGATTCAACCACAGACCTAACAATTCCTCCCTGAGCTTCAAGCCCTAGTCTCTTCGAACTTCACCATCTCTTCCAAATCAACCCGAAAAACCTATTTAATTCACGGCAGCAACCTCATCACTTATCATCTCAACAGAACCCATCATCGATTATCATCTCTGTGATTCACACCAATCAACACCACCCCACGATTCGATCTTCTCTCAAATTTCAGTTCGGCGTGACGATTCTTCACCGGATCTTCTCTTGCTCCATATGGAATTCTTCTCAAGACCCATTAGCAAAGCAACCACTTCTATCCGTTCTTGTTTAATTCTCACCTTCGAGATCTTCAATTTCTCTCGCATCTCGCGATTTAACCAAACAGAATGGCTGCTCTCTTCTTTCTCAATTTCGTCTGGTGGAATAATGGAATGGGATGAAATATCACTTTGGTTTTAGGGTTGGGAATGATTGGGATGCTATTTGCACCCAAGATAAGGACCACCCATTGATAATTACAACCTTTAATAATGATAAGGGTACCCCGTATGACAACCCCTTAACCGTAGCTGGTTTGTGTTTAGTACGCCTCCAAGAAGAGTTGCCCCTTAACCGTGGTTAGGCTCCATATATCAATTGCTAGTAAAATGACCTTTTTGCCCTTTTGGCTCAAATTGGGTGATTTCTTCTTCTTTTCTCCCGTGCGACTCCGAAGTAGCTATAAAACTCAAAAACAAGCGTAAAATACATAATTTACAAGAAAAATAGCAAAGAAAGCATAAACTACTAGATAGTAAATTAGGTGTATTCTACACCTATCAGTTATGGACAATACGTAATGGGGATACTAAGTTCATTCACCACAAAGAATATACAACGTTGTATCGTCGAGCGAGAAGGTTCATTGACGAACATTTGATGTGTCAAATTCAAGAATACCCATATTAACTATTATGTAATTCGAGATTGATGAAATGTTAACCAGAATCAAAGAGTCGTTACAATTCTATGTTATAAACATAACGACTCTATTATAAACCCATGTTGGACTTTCTCCTCGGTTGTTATTTTAACTAAGAGTCACGTATATCCCATATAAAAGCAACGACTCAGATACCTAAAAGGGGTATTTTCCGGATTTAATACACATATAAAAGTCGTTAACCTGCTATATGATCCCGCTAACGACTCTATCCATAGAAAATATTGTTCATCTCCTGGATGTTTTTGCTAACATAGAGTCGTCATTGGTTTATACATAATAAATAACGACTCTAGACATATAAAATTTCGTTCATCTCCTGGATGTTTTGCTGACCTAGAGTCGTTATAGGCAACTTAACAATCAATAACGACTCTATCCATAGGAAGTATGGTTCATCTCCTTTGTGTTTAGCTAACAAAGAGTCGTCATTGTTTTCAATATAACCAGTAACGACTCTATGCAGGAAAAAAAAATGTCATCACTGTGTTCATTTCCCTTGAGTCGTTAGACTTCTAATTGAAACACTTAACGACTATTTGTATCACAAATAGGGTCGTTAATCCTTTCTAACAAAGCTCACGACCCTAACTCTATCACAAGTATAACTGGACTGCATTAGAGTACTACATTATTCTAACAAACATACTAGTAAACATCCTTCTTAAAACCAAGTAGTTTCAACAAACCATCCAAACCAAACACATAAGTAGTTTCAAAAAACACATAAGTTCAAGTCATAAAGTAAAATAAACATAAGTTCAAGTAGACGGTAACATCTCCTCACTCAAGACCACCATCTCGACCTCGACCTCCTCCTTACTTCCCGACCGGAAACTTTCCGCTTTTCTTAAGAGGAGGACCCCGAGTATCAGCGCCCGGGGAACCACCATCTTCTCCTGGTACCTTGTTCATCATGATGTTGGCTACTTTGCCCTGTTCACCACGTTGTTGTGCTCGGCTACGTGTTTTCCGGGTCCTCTTACCTTCCTTGTCCAGCTCAGCAAACATCTTCTTTGCATTGGGATTTTCAATGTGCGTGCAATAATCAGCTGTTGATGGTGGTTTTTAAACAAGGGGTAAAATCGTAAAACCCCATGACCTAGTGTTACCCGCAACACATTAACTAAGAGCATTTAACTCAGGTGTAAATAATTAATAGGGGTATTTTTTCAAAATACCCAGATTAGGGTTTTCGACACCTGAGAACCTAATTCCAAAACCAAGCCGCACACCTGCGCACCATGGCAACAATGCCAAAACCAAGCCGCACACTGCGCACCATGGCAACAATGCCAAACCAAGCCGCACACTGCGCACCATGGCAACAATGCCAAACCAAGCCGCACACTGCGCACCATGGCAACAATGCCAAACCAAGCCGCACACCTTTACCATGACAACAATTCCAAACCAAGCCGCACAAAGCGCACCATGGAAACAATGCCAAACCAAGCCGCACACTGCGCACCATGGCAACAATGCCAAACCAAGCCGCACACTGCACACCATGGCAACAACGCCAAAACCAAGCCGCACACTGCGCACCATGGCAGCGACGCCAAAAACCAAACTACATATCGCACTTATTGGCAACCATGCCAAACTAGCGGCTATGCCATTGGCACATGCCAAACATAGCGCCATAGGCTTGCAAAACGTGCAACTAGGTCAACATGGCCGTACGTGCCATTGGCACATGCCAACACGTACCACAAGCCATATTTCCAATCCGCTATGCCATTGGCACATGCCAAATATAGCGCCCTAGGCTTGCAAAACGTGCAACTAGGTCGACATGGTCGTACGTGCCATTGGCACATGCCAACATGTACCACAAGCCATATTTCCAAGCCGCTATGCCATTGGCACATGCCGAATATAGCGCCCTAGGCTTACAAACCATGCAACCTAGGCCAAGTCGGCCACGCATGCCATTGGCACATGCCAACATGCTCGCGGTAGCTTTTCCTACCAAGGCCACGGCCCTAACGGCCACGCATGCCATTGGCACATGCCAACATGCTCGCCGGTAGCTTTTACTACCAAGGCCACGGCCTAATGGCCACGCATGCCATTGGCACATGCCAACATGCTCGCTGGTAGCTTTTCCTACCAAGGCCACGGCCCTAACGGCCACGCATGCCATTGGCACATGCCAACATGCTCGCTGGTAGCTTTTCCTACCAAGGCCACGGCCCTAACGGCCACGCATGCCATTGGAACATGCCAACATGCTCGCCGGTAGCTATTCCTACCAAGGCCACGGCCCTAATCGGCCACGCATGCCATTGGCACATGCCAACATGCTCGCGGTAGCTTTTCCTACCAATGCCACGGCCCTAACGGCCACGCATGCCATTGGCACATGCCAACATGCTCGCCGGTAGCCTTTCCTACCAAGGCCACGACCCTAACGGCCACGCATGCCATTGGCACATGCCAACACGCTCGCTGGTAGCCTTCATCACCTAGCCGTGGCCCTAATGCGCGTTGGTAGCCTAACTTGCAAGCCGTGCAACCTAGGCCAATTCGACCATACGCGCCACTGGCACATGCAAAAACCCACGCTGGTAGCCTAATTTGCAAATCATGCAACCTACCACCAAGGCATTCCGCACATGCCATTGGCACATGCTACACATGCCACTAGCAACTCGGGCATTGTCACTTACACTCAACGTACAACCTACCACCAAGGCATTCCGCACATGCCAATGGCAAATGACACACGCGCCACTAGCAGCGACACTTGCACTCAAGGTGCAACCAACACTCGAGATATCAACACAAACTGGGGGATGCTTTCCAGGGTTTTGGTTTGGCGGTCACAGCTTGCAGCGTACACTACGATCACATTAAGAAAGCGTGAAAAGGAATAAAGCGGTCAAATAAATGAGGAAATAATGGTGAAAACGTTTTCACCCATTAACACCATGCGGTTACCACCTCCTCCCATTATTTCACCCTTTACTCTCTTCCTTCATGAGACCAGTGGGTACGTTTCAATCTCGACTTGTATAAATAGGTCTTACCTATTTCCACCGGACAACAAGTCTCGGTCAGAGAAAAATACTACACTCTCGTAAAGGCAACTTTGCAAGCTCTCCCAAAAGATTTCATCTCTTGCAAGCTTCCCAAGCTTTTACTTTCGATACAAGTCGAGATACTACTCTCCCCTGCACTATTCTCGTCTCAACACCTTTCTTTGCTTCCCTCCCCAAATCAACCCTTCTCCTCCACTTTGTGACCGAAGCAAGTCCGGGAACGACCATTTCTTGGTTTGGGCCGGACTTGTGGCAGATTGATCTCTCGAATCTATAAAGTGCTCACGTGCAAGACATTTGTTTAGGGTTTGAACCAGTTTCTCACTCACCTACCGAATTTACCGAAATCGGCGTAAACGATTTTCACCCATAAATAATTGGCGACCACAATGGAGGATTGATCTTTCGGTTACAATATCAAATTCTAGCTTCCATCCTCAAATTGCGCCGCAAGCATGATCGGCTATCGCGATCTCCACAAACATTGATCCCGCTCAAGGTCATGATAACTCCTCAATTTACGGAAGCAATACCACCAATGAAGAGGTCCCAAGACTTGTTGACCTGATGCGTGCTCGGGAGATCCACGCCAAAAACATGGACCTAATGAAGGATGCGATTAACAAAAAGATACTCGACTTCCTCATCAATCTAACATCGGGCTAAGTGATTCATGTTCCCCAGGAGATCAAGAGCAGGGGACTAACATCCCGAATGAGCATTCTCAAATCAACGGTTTCACATCGACCGGAAGCCAACGGACCGGAGGCGACCATGTTGGTAGAAAACTTATGTGAATTGCCGCACCTCTCCAAGGACCGGCGAATAAAAACATTCTCTGCTATCAACCGAATAGCACTAAACGCATCACTAGTTCCACCGCACCCACGGGGGACTCCAAGGATCCCCCGAAGATCCGCCAACAATATTGTTTTCACCGATGACGACATGATGGTAGAAGACGGTCTGGCAACCGGCCTTGCATGTTACGGCTCTCGTCAAGAACATAGAGTTTCGAAGAGCGCTCATTGACACGGGTGCATATTCCAATGTCATCACTCTCAAGACACTCAAAGCTGCCGTGGTGCGACCTAACGAGATCATACGGCAACCCACTACGGTGATGATTTCGAAGGCAACCAAACTAGCACATACGGCTACATCAACTTGGAGCCGGAAGTAGGGCCAATCCAATCAAGCGTGAAGTTTGAAGTAATTGAAAAGAACCGCACTACCACATGATACTGGGAAGGCCGTGGTCGCGCAATCTCAAAATCGTCCCTTCAACATACCACCAATGCCCGAAAACAAGATTGAACGGAGAAGTTGTTCGCATTCCCACGTCACTGTCCCCTATGCACCAGTCCATCACGTAGAAGCACATGGGCCGAAGGAGGGTTCAAAGGCGTGGCGACCAAGATTCACGGTTTTACGCTACCAAAATGGACATCGCTCGTAGAGATAGCGACAAACCGGATATACCCCGGGCAGAGGAGACCGTCCTTCCACCATCTCCTCGAAGGAAGACCCGCCGGTCTCTCGCCATCGGGCGTAACCCGTGCCCGCACTAAGCGAGAGTGCACCCTACCGCAAGACGAAGCAAAAAGGGAAAGCTCACACATTATCACCGCTGTTAGCAATTAGCGGGAGACCATGACCCTGGTCTCTCCGCCCGAAAGAATGTATTCACAATAACCGGGAGGAAGTTCCGGACGCCCCTCGGAAGCTACAAGATGGGACCGACTTAACCACCGACGAACTCGAAACTGTCAATATAGGGAATGAGGAATTTCCGCGACCCATTCTGATCAGTTCGACTCTACATCCTGCGGAACGCTCAAAGCTAATCGACCTACTCAAAGAATACCAGGACGTCTTCACATGGACTTACGAAGAAATGCCTGGCTTGGATGGAAAACTGGTCACCCACCATCTGCACGTGATACCCGGATCCAAACCAGTCAAGCAGCCTCCAAGACAATTCACACACGACGTAGAAGAACAAACCAAGGCGGAGGTCCAGAAATTACTAGCCGCTGGTTTTGTCAAACCTATTCACCATCCTACTTGGTTGGCCAATATCGTTCCCGTTAAAAATAAGAATGGTCAGATCAGATGTTGCGTCGATTTTAGAGATCTGAACAAGTGCTGCCCTAAAGACGATTTCCCGCTACCTAACATCGACATGGTGGTAGACGCTACCAGTGGACATGGTATGTTCTCTTTCATGGATGGATATAGCGGCTACAACTAGATAAAGATGTATGAGCACGACGCGAGTAAGACTCGCTTCCGAACCCCTCTCGGAAACTTTTATTACACCGTAATGCCTTTCGGTCTGAAGAACGCTGGCGCTACTTACCAACGCGCCATGACTACCATCTTCCACGATATGATGCACAAGCAAGTCGAAGATTACGTAGATGATGTGGTGGTTAAATCGAAGACTCGAGCGGATCATCCGTAAACGCCGCGACAAGTGTTCGAAATATGCCGCGAATACAAGTTGAAGATGAATCCTTTGAAATGCGCCTTTGGTGTCTCTTCTGGGAAATTCTTGGGATTCCAAGTAACGGCCATAGAATAAAAGTTGATCCAATCAAAACGCAAGCTATCCTCACGATGCCGCCACCACGAACCGTAAAGGAGCTCCAGTTTCATGGGCAAGGTAAACTACATTCGTCGCTTCATACCGGGGTCGGGACTCACCACTACGTTTACTCCTCTGCTAAAAAAAAAAAGGAGTGAATTTCACATGGACTACGTCTCGGCAAAAAGCGTACTGAAGATCCAAAAATATTGTCCTCCCCAACCGTCATGAAGCCTCCTATGCGAGGGAAACCACTATGTCTCTACACAGCCTTTAGCGATACTGCCTTCGGAGCTCTCCTCGCACAAGAGGACGACAAAGGAATGGAATACCTCATATACTATTTCAGTCGAACGTTGAGAGACGCTGAACTCAGATACCCCAAGGCGGAAAAGGCGTGTTTAGCACTCGATTTATTCCATCCGAGAAGTTCGGGCACTACCTCCTCTCCAATAAGGTGGTGCTAGTATCCAAATCGAGACCAGAATGTTTCTCCTCTCGAAACCTTCCCGGATAGGGAGGCCGGCTAAATGGCTCCCGCAGCAGATCGAGTTCGACATAACGTGCGTTTCCCCAAGGGCCATAAAAGGACAGTCACATTTGCACTGCAGCAGCATTCCCGTGGAGAAAACACCGCAGAGTTACGAGAAGATCTCCTGGGAGACCTTCCAGATATCTTTTAGTCAAAGAAGAAACATGGCTGCTGTTCTTCGACGACTCTTCCACCCCCAAAGACTAATACCGGAGGAGCGGGTGTTGTACTAGTATCTCTGTTTGGAGAATTCTTCTCGCACTCTTTCAAGCTAGACTTTCCATGCACCAATAACTCAAATGAATACGAAGCCTTCCTCATTGGACTATCACTAGCTAAACAAGCCGGGGGCCACGCGTTTGGAGATAAGAGGAGATTCCAAATTACTCATCAACCAGGTAAACGGGATCTATGCATTGGAAGAACTAACGCTGGCACCATACAAAATAAGCACAAAACTACTAAATTATTTCGCCGAAACAACCATCACACATGTCGGCCGTAGCAAAGAACAAGCATGCCGACCGCTTAGCTACACTAGCCTCAAAGCTACGATTCGAAGGAGCCGAGGAAACCCTAACAAGAAAACAAATAACCATAGCTTCAACATGGCTTTCACAACCCGAGAAAGCCGAAGACGATGACTTGGAGAACTCCTATCATTCAAGAACTCAACAACTCACTTTTCCAAGGGAAGGTCGACCTCAAGACTTTGCGGAATTTCTTTATGCTTCAAGGTGTTCTCAGATCATCGAAATCCAGATAGCTCTGGTGGTGTCTCGGGAAGAGGAAGCACAACAACGACTTGAACATGTTCATACCGAAGTCTATGGAATAACATCGTAGTAACCCTCTACCGTCGTTTACAACGACTTGGATACTATTGGCCGGAGATGGAAACCCAATCCCGATTACCCCAGAAAGCGTGTCCAAATTGCCAGGCGCCCCCATGTCAGACAAAAGTCCTCAACATCAGTCACACTGGGGACTGGCGGGAGCCGTACATCGTTTTCCTTCGCGATGGCATTCTTCCTACTAGCAAAGAGGATGCGTCCAAGCTAAGATAGAAGTCCAAAAGATTCGTGTTCCATGATGGGGTTTTATATCGCAAGAGTTTCTGGGAAGTCTACTAAGGTGTTTGAGCGGTGCAAATCCCGCTATGTTAAGAGAAATGCACGAAGGCGAACACCAAGGGAAACAAACTATTCCTGCAGATACACGAGAGGTACTACTGGGCCGAACATGGAAGACGACGCGGCTACTTTCGTTCGTAAATGCCGAGAATGCCGATTCACGGAACCTCATCCACGCGCCTCCAACACCCTTGCACGCGATAAGTAGCCCGTAGCCCTTTTATAGCCGGGGGACTCGACATCATTGGGAAGATCAACCCACCGTCCTCAAAACAAGATGAGTACATAATAACCGCGACCGAGTACTTTACAAGTGGGTTGAAGCTGTCCCGCTAAAAGGAACCACTGGAGCCACAATCGCGGCATTCATCAAGGAACACATCATCTGTCGTTTTGGCGTACCTAAACATGTCATCACCGACAACGGCACGCCTTTTGCTAACAAGCAAGTACAGGAACTACTTGAGAGGTACGGAATCAAACAAGTCTTCTCTACCATCTATTATCCCCAGGGAAATGGGCAAGCCGAAAGTACCAACAAGACTCTGATCCGAATCCTCAGCCGAACAGTACACGAAAATCCCGAATCTGCACGAGAAATTGCCAATGGCTCCCCGGGCATACGTAACATCTCCTAGAAGCTCCACCGCATGTCTCCTTACTCCCTCGTCTACGCAGACATACGCGATCCTCCCAAAGCAGAATCAAGATCCCGTCCGCCAGAATTGCAGCAGCAAGCGGACCCTGAAAGGGAATGAAGCCGAATCACTCAATGCCGAATTGCGGAACTAGATACTCGGACTCCGTAAGATCCCCGCGGAGGAACATGCACAAGCATACGAAACAGATTTCCGGGCATACAACAGCCATGTAAAACCCGGGGTTTTCAAGGAAGGAGATCTGTGCTAAAAACCGCCAAACACATCCAAAGAAGATGCATCGGCACCGAAATTTTCTCCCAAATGGGAAGGGCCGTACATAATCACTAAAGCATATAACAGTGGTTACTACAAGATTATCAAAGAAGATGGAGGAAAGCTAGAGGCGGTCATCAACGGAAAGTGGCTTAAGGCGTACTACGCCTAATCACTTCCCCGCAACATGCTACATCAAAAGTGTGAACGTCCTAGCACTCTCTCTGCTTTTACTTTCTTTCTTACCAGTTATCGAATTTCAATACAATCCAACAGATTAACAGAATCTCTTTATTTCTTCAAAAAAAAAAAAAAAAAGGAGCCTTTAAATCTCATAATGCAAATCAGAAAAGCCCATCTAGTAAATTATAATCCCTACAAAATATCATCTTCAATCGACCATGATATCTTTCAGTCCTACTCTTCAAATCTCGAGTTAACTCTTCAATCCTCCGAGACTCCGTGGGCCAAAACTTCCTCCTCTTCCAAAGATGGCTTTTGTGGCGAGGAACCACACCAAGAAGAATACCACCCCATCGACCTTCACAATATTGAGGCGATGCGCATGCAACCAGCCTAACGTTAAACTCCAAGGATTCACAAGTGGACACCATATTCTCCCACTTTTGAATGGTGACTCACTGCAGCATGAATGGACACATTCTCCATCTCAGCGATCATTGGCAAAAGACAGTTCACTACGGAAACCAAAGCGGACGAACAACACTTCACCACGCTCCTGGTAGCAATATGGCCGTATGTCTTCCATATCCTCGTATAAAGGGCCACGAATTCTTTCCGCACCAGGAAACCACCAACATTCCGATAATTGGAGGAGAGACACCTCATACGAGTCCCAAACGACAAACCTGCGGAAGGGTATTCATGACAAGAGAGCCCTAAATCAGCGTCCTCCAAGTCTGCAGCAGTCAACAAGGTCGGACTTGAAGGAAGGGGAACGACTAGGTCATCCTCGTCGATAACAGTAACGCATGATCCAACGGGATATCTCTGCACAAAAGGGAAATTTTCCATTTATACAACAAGCGTTAAAGTGTACGTCAGTCCGCCAAAGAAGAAGAAAACATACCGGTATGATTTTCTTAACCCGAATAACCTTTGTTGGGATGCTCATGCAAGAGTCAGACCTCGCGCCTTCATCCGGAGAACCTGACTGGTTAGAAGATGATTCGAATCTGCGTGACATGACAAAGAGAGAAATCCAACAAGAAAAAACCTTTTCTCAAACGAGGAAGATGATGCAGTTGCGTTAGGTTTGAATACAGAACCTTAAAAAGGATAGGAAGCAATGGGGGACATAACGCTCTGTGTTTTTTGGCATGGACGATGCCCTAATTGAAGCCGCGCGTGAAGGAAAGGCAAAATAAGGAAACTTGGTATCTGTAGAAACGCCTACTCCCTCCTTGTCCGCACCGGCCCCACCAATTGCACCGACTTCCCAATGGCCGCCCAAGTCACGCCTGCAAGCACGCACAACTTCTACACCTTGCGCCGGTCCCACCAGCTAGCACACTCAGTTTCCCAACTCACGCCAACTTCCTAACGTCGCCCAAGCTGCACCGGCCCCACCAATTGTGCCAGCCTCCCGATTTGTGCAAAACTACCAGAGGCAAGGATTCCAAATCCTATTTATAAAGGTCAGACAAGCCTCCTCAAATCTCTTTACGGTTTGTTGTTGATAGTTTGTCACCATCTTATGCTTACCTCGCAACAAAGCCCATGTTCCGAGCTAAGCAGGGGACTTAATGTTGATGGTGGTTTTTAAACAAGGGGTAAAATCGTAAAACCCCATGACCTAGTGTTACCCGCAACACATTAACTAAGAGCATTTAACTCGGTGTAAATAATTAATAGGGGTATTTTTTCAAAATACCAGATTAGGTTTTCGACACGAACCCTAATTCCAAAACCAAGCCGCTGCACCGCGCACCACGACAACAATGCCAAACCAAGCCGCACACTCGCGCACCATGGCAACAATGCCAAACCAAGCCGCACATCGCGCACCATGGCAACAATGCCAAACCAAGCCGCACCCTGCGCACCATGGCAACAATGCCAAACCAAGCCGCACACTGCGCACCATGGCAACAATGCAAATCCAAGCCGCACATCAAGCACAATGGCAACAATGCCAAACCAAGCCGCAGACTAGCACCATGGCAACAATGCCAAACCAAGCCGCACACTGCGCACCATGGCAACAATGCCAAACCAAGCCGCACACTGCACACCATGGCAACAACGCCAAAACCAAGCCGCACACTGCGCACCATGGCAGCGACGCCAAAACCAAACTACATATCGCACTCGGGCAACCATGCCAAACTACGCAGCTATGCCATTGGCACATGCCAAATATAGCGCCCTAGGCTTGCAAAACGTGCAACTAGGTCAACATGGCCGTACGTGCCATTGGCACATGCCAACACGTACCACAAGCCATATTTCCAATCCGCTATGCCATTGGCACATGCCAAATATAGCGCCCTAGGCTTGCAAAACGTGCTACTAGGTCAACATGGCCGTACGTGCCATTGGCACATGCCAACACGTACCACAAGCCATATTTCCAAGCCGCTATGCCATTGGCACATGCCAAATATAGCGCCCTAGGCTTAAAAACCATGCAACCTAGGCCAAGTCGGCCACCCATGCCATTGGCACATGCCAACATGCTCGCTGGTAGCTTTTCCTACCAAGGCCACGGCCCTAACGGCCACGCATGCCATTGGCACATGCCAACATGCTCGCTGGTAGCTTTTCCTACCAAGGCCACGGCCCTAACGGTCACGCATGCCATTGGCACATGCCAACATGCTCGGCCGGTAGCTTTTCCTACCAAGGCCACGGCCCTAACGGCCACGTATGCCATTGGCACATGCCAACATGCTCGCCGGTAGCTTTTCCTACCAAGGCCACGGCCCTAACGGTCACGCATGCCATTGGCACATGCCAACATGCTCGCCGGTAGCTTTTCCTACCAAGGCCACGGCCCTAACGGCCACGCATGCCATTGGCACATGCCAACATGCTCGCTGGTAGCTTTTCCTACCAAGGCCACGGCCAAACGGCCACGCATGCCATTGGCACAAGCCAACATGCTCGCTGGTAGCTTTTCCTACCAAGGCCACGGCCTAACGGCCACGCATGCCATTGGCACATGCCAACATGCTCGCTGGTAGCCTTTCCTACCAAGGCCACGGCCCTAACGGCCACGCATGCCATTGGCACATGCCAACACGCTCGCTGGTAGGCTTCATCACCTAGCCGTGGCCCTAATGCGCGCTGGTAACCTAACTTGCAAGCCGTGCAACCTAGGCCAATTCGACCATACGCGCGACTGGCACATGCCAAAACCCACGCCGGTAGCCTAATTTGCAAATCATGCAACCTACCACCAAGGCATTCCGCACATGCCATTGGCACATGCCACACACGCCACTAGCGGCTCTCCGCATTGCCACTTACACTCAACGTACAACCTACCACCAAGGCATTCGCACATGCCAATGGCACATGCCACACGCGCCACTAGCGGCGACACTTGCACTCAAGGTGCAACCAACACTCGAGATATCAACACAAACCTGGGGATGCTTTCCCGGGGTTTTGGTTTGGCGGTCACGGCTTGCGGCGTACACTACGCTCACATTAAGAAAGCGTGAAAAGGAATAAAGCGGTCAAATAAATGAGGAAATAATGGTGAAAACGTTTTCACCCATTAACACCATGCGGTTACCACCTCCTCCCATTATTTCACCCTTTACTCTCTTCCTTCATGAGACCATGGTACGTTTCAATCTCGACTTGTATAAATAGGTCTTACCTATTTCTACCAGACAACAAGTCTCGGTCAGGAGAAAAATACTACACTCTCAGTAAGGCAACTTTGCAAGCTCTCCCAAAAGCTTTCATCTCTTGCAAGCTTCCCAAGCTTTTACTTTCGATACAAGTCGAGATACTACTCTCCCCGAATTATTCTCGGTCTCAACACCTTTCTTTGCTTCCTCCCCAAATCAACCCTTCTCCTCCACTTTGTGACCGAAGCAAGTCTGGAACGACCATTTCTTGGTTTAGGCCGGACTTGTACAGATTGATCTCTCGAATCTATAAAGTGCTCACGTGCAGAACATTTGTTTAGGGTTTGAACCAGTTTTTCACTCACCTACCGAATTTACCGAAATCGGCAGAAATGATTTTCACCCATAAACATCAGCGTACCGACGTTGCTTCGCAGGATCAATCACTTCCCCTTTGTCAGCCGAGCAACAAAAAGCCTTGACAAAAAGCTTCATTCGTTCCCTCTATATATATACATTAAAAAAACAATTCTAATGAATCGACGTATATTTGTATGTAAATGAATAACACAATTACATAAATAAATACTCACCACTAGTTTAAGAATGGTAGTATCATCTCTAGCGTCAGCTTGAGAAGCAGATGTGGATGCTCTGTTGGTCCTCTTACCCGTAGTCCGATCGATCTGTATTACCCTACCATGGGAGAAGCCTTCGTACCATTGATAGTAATCCGTTGTTGCCTCGTAACCTTCATCCACATGCACCCAAAATGTGATGTCTACGAGGCTAGAATGTCTATTATTCCAATGCTTGACATCAGTTGCAGGTTCATAAACCACTTTTATGTCATCCTTGTCGGCCTCACATTTGTTCAACTTGTGCTTGAACGGAGGTACATAGTCTTCATCGGGTGAATCTTGAACAAACCCAAGTTGACGCATGATTCTCATAGAATTGTACATTGAAAAACCGTTAGGGTGAAACAAAGGGCCATGGTAATACACGACAACTTCCATTGCGCCAACTCTAGCATCCTTGTACGGAGTAAAGATTACCTCTTCCGTCGTGATGTTGTCAAGGTTTTTACGCATTTCTATCAAGGCATCAGTTTGTTCCCTATCCTGAGAACCGGAGTACAACCAACGGGTTTTCGTTGGACTACCTGGGCTCCATTTTGGGTTGATTTTCACATCTTCATTGTTTTTGAACAGTGACGGGAAATGATCATAAATCCAGACCTACAACAACCAAAGTTAAATTTTTTTAAACAATCAAATAAACATACAAATATATCAAAGGAAAAAAACATACTAAAAAAGACAACTTTCATCAATCCCAATACCTGGATTAGATCCAAATTCCCATTAATTTGAGAAGTTCGTTCGCGAGATCCCTGGGAAAGCTAACCATTCGTATTTGCAACTATGGCAGTCCCAAGAGTACTTGTTCACATCTTCTAAGGGGTCCAAAAGTCAAGAAGGTTGGCGCTCACCTCGTTACCTTTGTCGTCGGGAAATACAACCGACGCAAGGACGTACAACAAATAAGCATCCGCCGCATAACGACATTCCATATCAGAGAGACCTCCTTTTTTTTCCTTCTCTTCAGTACCAGCAAACATCCGCCTAATGTCCATAAGTTTGAACTCTTTCTTCGGGTACTTAGTTCCCGGACGAAAAGCCCATCGCTCTTCTCTTTATCCCACCAAACAAGTTCTTGGTCCATGTATAAATTTCATCCTAACTAGGCCTTCTCTTGAAATTCTCACTTTGGTTGATTTACCTTCGACCCGCACCCCTAATATCTGCTTCGCATCATCGAGTCAATGCCATCTCGCCAAAAGGAAGTTGGAATGTGTCGACTTCAGCGTAATACCTTTCACGAAACTAGATACTGCAACCTTGTCATACACAATCACGAGTTCACAACGACATTGTACAAACCGGAGTTTTCAACATATTCTCTAACTCTTGCACATTCACCGTTAGCGGCACAACTCCATTTTCTTAAAAGAAGATTGGTGCCCGAAAAGACGTGCGGCATTCTTATGATCCCGCAAAAAATAAACAAATAAATATTAAAAAACATATTAAAAAAGTAATATCAACCAACTAATCAAATAGCAAGCAAAGTTGGGATTCTTACTATTGTATCATAGATGGTATGAGCCCACGATCCAGAATATCCAAATAGAACTTTGCCCCCGTCTCTAGGTTCTCCTCTTGGTTTACCACTTCGAAGAGGCTCCAACATCAAATGAGGCGCAGGAACGTGTCTCGCACTGGGTGCAATATCAGTTCCATCCTTCTTAACCATCTTTACCGGCTTCGGCTTTGCATTCTATTCTTCAGCTTCTACATCTTGTTTACCATCATCCTCTTCATCATCATTACCAGCAACATCATCCCCTTCATCCTCTTCCTCATCATGACCACCATTATTACCTCCATCCCCTTCCCCGCTCATCATCATCACCATTACCATCATCGAATCATCACCACTAACATTATCTTCATCATCATTGTCACTCTCTACTTCCTCTTCACCTCGTACGAGAGGATCTTCTTGTATCTCCTCTTCTTGGATTTCTTCTTCTTCACCACTACCGCTAGCGGAAATAACAGAGAGTCCGATTCTCGATGATTCCGACAACTCATTACCTTTGTCTCTTGGTTCTAAGATAGAAAATGATACCTCACTCGGCTTCTTACCGTGTAATGGACCGCAAGTAAGTATTTATCATGGCGTTGAGCTTTGGAAGGTGGAGTTATCGTCATTGGAACCTTGCCTTTGGTTCGTATTTGGTTTCAAACAAAAAAACAAAAAAAACCCAATAAGACATCAACTTTATGGTTATCAGAAAAAGAGTCGTCAATCCGATAATCTAAAACACAACCGACCCTTCTATATCATGTGACGACTCAACGTAATATGATGACGACCCTGTCAAATAACAAAGGGTCGTCAAAAGGACAATAACGATCCTATGGGTTGACGACTCTAGGGCATATACTTAAGTGACGACTCAAGGGGAAATGAGATGACGACACTATCAATTTTTGGAACAGAGGGCTGTTCGAGTTCCATCTAGAGTCGTTAGGGAATAAATAAGGGTCGGCAAACAAGAGTCGTCATCTCGCAACATAAAAGATTAACGACTCTATTCTAGGGCAAAAATGTCGAAGTAGCAGAATAAGGGTCGTCATCTTCAACCTAATACACTAACGATTTTTCATAAAATAAGCATGCAAATGAAAATTCGTTAGGGGTATCCACTACGATACTAACGACTCTTTAACTGAAACCGCTAAATTTCAGTTACCAGACTCAATTTCGCAATCAAAACACCACAAAAAAACGCATAGAAGGTGGGTTTAAGTTCACATACCTTCTAATTGGACCCATATCTTCTTTGGGTTTCGATTTTTTGGGTTTTGGAGTTCGTCCCTCGATAACCTTTCCTTTGACGGTGTCGACGAGATTGGGAATTTGACGTTCTTTGCGAGCGGTCTGCTTTGTACAAGCCATGTTTGAAGAAGAAGTTAATCGTCGATTCTCTTCTAACATCGACGATTAAACGATGAATCGGTCGAAGAAAAAAAAATCGGGCGGAGTCGTTAATGGTGGTGGTGGAGAAGAGGGAGGGGAGGAGAGGAAGATGAAGAGAAATGGGAGGAGAGGAAACTGATTTAGGGCATATGAAATTGGGGGCCTAATTAAGGCTTTTAATTAGAGTTAACTGATTTTTAAGATTTATGTTTAGTAAAGGGTAAAACAGTCTTTTCAATATCGGATTAATACGCCCCTCAGAAAATTGGGGTGCAAATAAAAAGTTATGGCCCCCAATTAAAATGTTTGGCCCCCAATCAAATTAGGTTATTTAAGTGTTTCAATCTCAATTCCATTAAGCATTTCAGTCCTTATTCTGTTTAGTTAACCAAATGGTCCCTATTCTATTAAGCATTTTAGTGCTTGTTTCGTTTGGTTAACCAACTTCCCATTTGGTTAACTAAAAAAATTGGCAAGGTTTTCATTTGGCTTGCTTCCTTTAATGAGGGAGAAGATTAATGTTGGGTTACAATACATATTTTATTTTGAGTAAAAATTTTGGGTCAGAATAGTAGATTAGAATTAGACCATGACTAGATCAGATAATTAACAAAGTGGCCTTAGGTGCCATGGTTTGTCGTTGAAAATAAAATAAAAAGTGGCCTTATGCGCCATGGTAATGTCGTTGAAAAGGGAAAAAATTTACTTCAAACTAACAGTTTTATAAAATCGTTGGAAAATTTTCGTTTTCCTTAATCGAAATTTCTTCTGATAGTTACCTCTAACTTACTTGGTTAGCTTAATATAAATCTGAAAACTCCATTATTTGACTAGCTGGAGGTGATTAATCAAATATGTTGTTAACAGAGAATCTGTCAGTCGATATTAACTAATTAATAAGATAATTTAGATTGCATCTTGATATAATTAAAATCTTTTTTTTTTCTGCATATAATCAACGTACTAGAGATGCATTGGGTATGTACAAGAAGAGCGGTCAGAGAAGAATCCAATCAACAGCTTCTTAAAATTGCATGTTAGTTTTTGGTTTGTTTGAGCTGTCAGAGAGCTTATTATTGTCTGTTTGCAATTCAAAGCCACTCTACTAAAAAAATGTACGCATTTTTATATGTCAAAACACTAGTTAGTCAATCTTCATTAAAATGTAAAGTTAGAATGCAAGATCATTAGGCAAAATCTGTCATAATGAAGCTTAGTATTTGGGACATGTTATCTACATGGCCGTATCACGGTGGG
This sequence comes from Papaver armeniacum, assembly GCA_023531295.1. Taxonomy (NCBI): domain Eukaryota; kingdom Viridiplantae; phylum Streptophyta; class Magnoliopsida; order Ranunculales; family Papaveraceae; genus Papaver; species Papaver armeniacum. The sequence continues at coordinate 280,074 of JAJJWW010006609.1, read as the reverse complement.
AAGAAGAAAGCAGCATCAGTACTTCTTGGCTTCGGCTTTTTTCTTGGAGCTTCCGTACTTGTTCTTACAGTTAGTAGCTTCATGTTCCCATCTATTTTTCCTTCATTAACGAATCCTTTGCTTAAAGACAATCTCGATGGATACTATCTTAAATTTGGATCTCCCCGTCGGCATCACTCTCCGAGTAGTAAAACTTCTAATACTCCGGAAAGAGATCCCACTACCTTGAATAATCAAACGGAAACGCATCGTACGAAAAACAGTACTGAAAACTCAAGTGCTGGAAAATTGGTGGATACCGGGGAGAATTTCGTTTCAACTACAAATGCTCCAGCAGGGAACTCCAATGCAGGAAATGTTTCTGAAAACTCTAATATTGATGTTGCTGGAAAATTGGTACTTACGGGGGAGGTGTCTGTTCCTCCAAGGTCAACTAAATTTTCTAGTGATTGTGATATTTTTAAGGGGGAATGGGTAATGGTCAAAGATCGAAAACAGTATTATGATCCTGGTTCTTGTCCTTACCTTAAAGGACAAGCTTTTGATTGTCATGGTAATGAGAGACTTGATGATGAGTACATAAAATGGCAATGGCAGTGGCAATCTCACCCAAGAAATGCAGGTTGCAAGGACATTATACCCAGGTAATGTATCTGCACTCTGTCAAGACTTGGTGGAACCAAAGCATCAATTGTGATTTTAATTAGTCATTCTAAATGTACTTTTGCAGCTTCCTCAATTCAACCGACTTCCTGGAGAGAATGAGAGGAAAGAAATTGGTTTTTGCAGGAGATTCCTTGAATAGGAATATGTACATGTCTATGGTGTGCATACTCTGGAGCGCAATTCCGGACAAGAGCAGAGTTGTTAGGCCATCTGGAGATTTCACTACAATATACAAGGCAAGTTCTGTACAATTTACTTAACTTTCTATGCTTGAACTGAAATTGATGGAACGTATATTTCAATCCAGGATTACAATTGTACAATAGCATTTGTGTGGTCTGCATTTCTAGTTAGTTATGGTGCCGTATCTAAATCAAAACATGAGACTCTAAGATTGGACTCGATTGATGAGCAAGCAGCATCCGCATACCGTGATGCTGATGTTCTTGTTTTTGACTCATGGCACTGGTGGGTTCCTGGGAAGACCAATAATGGGTAAATCTTTTTGCAAAAACTTGTATTCCTGGTTGATGATGAACATATATGCCTCAAACATACTAGCTTTGGTTTGCAGAGTTAGCTTTTTTCGAGAAGGCGATAACTTGTATCCGAATCTGGATATAGATAAAGCATACAGAAAAGCTCTTACTACTTGGAGGAAATGGGTGGACAAGCACATTGATTCTAACAAAACCCAAGTTGTTTTCAGAGGATTTTCACCAACTCATTTCATGTAAGTAATGCAGCATTACTTTGCTTTCCTTAAACCTGATTAGTTGTCATCTTAACCTTCTTGTGGCTTAATATGCAGAGGAGGGACATGGAACACAGGTGGAGGATGCAACTTAGCAACAAAGCCAATCCCAAGCAATGAAACATACGTAAAGCCGGCACCTACACAATTGAAAATACTAGAAAACACTCTTCAGAAAATGAAGACTCCTGTTCTGTATCTGAACATCAGTAAGCTTTCATATTATCGAGCTGACGCACACCCTTCCGTATATCGTAATATCTACAAAAACTATACTGTTCAGGAGAGAAATAAAGCTCCTCAGGATTGCAGTCATTGGTGCTTACCAGGTGTACCTGATACATGGAATGAGTTGCTGTATGCTGCTCTTCTGAGAGATGGCAAACGAAATTTTGGCAAATTGTAAGAAACTGAAAATTGTAATCCATTATATTGAATCTAAGAGATAGGAATATAGCAAGAAGCATTAAGGTAGAATCTACATTATGTGTTAACGAGGTTAATCACCAGCAGAAATCCTTGCCATGGTTGCAGGTCTTACGAAATGGTCAAATTATCAAAAGAGTAGTATAAGCAAAAAGTGAAAATGTGGTAATAGTCAATATTGGTAAATGTGTCTGGTTGGTTTCTTATAATTCTTATCTCGAATATTAATGCTGACATCCACCATCCGACTCCAACACAAATGAGAAAGAAAAAGAGGTATGTGAGCTTGACTTGACTTTTATCTTTTGCGAATGTTGAATCTTCAAAGAATCAAAGGGATGTTATCTTACAAAATGGTTCATCGTCTTCAGCACTAATCACCAATTTACTTACAAAAAAAAATTTAACTAATGGGATTCCTTCATGTGAATTTTCTCTACTTCGTTTCTCTTTTTGGTTTTCACAAATTCCGTTCAAGTTACAGCTCAAGAATGGCACCGCCAACTTCACTATTGTCAAGGAGGCAATTACAAAAACAACAGCCCATTTGAGAAAAATCTCAATGAAACTCTAGCTTCTCTTTCATCAAGCATTAAACCGAATAAAACATTCTATAATGTGAGTGTAGGTGAGGGCCTAGACAGAGTTTATGGTATGTTACTATGTATAGGAGTATTTACAGAGCGAGATTGTAAGATTTGTGCTAATTATGTAACTGAAAGTGCCACACGAATTTGTCCGAATGGTAAAGAATATGCTGCTTGGAAAGATGAATGTATGTTAAGATACTCCAACAGATCTATCTTCTCTGTCATGGAAACCGAACCAGAAGTTTCAGAGCATACCTCCAATTTTCTAGTAGATACACAGTTTCCTCGCTTGGTAAAACAACTGATGACTCGCCTTGTATCTAATGCTGCTTCTTATGTTAGCAATTCTTCTATAATAAATTTTGCATCAAGAAATATGACTTATACAAATACAACAATATACGGGACGATGTCAATATATGGGTTAGTTCAATGTACTCCAGATATATCAAGAAGTGACTGTGAAAGATGCTTACTGTTAGGTGTAGACAAAGTGTTCAGATTGTACCCTCCTGGCAGTGATCAGGGAGGAGATATGACAACTATTAGACCAAGTTGTTATATGAAGGTTGAGTTTTACCCTCTTTACAATGTAACAGCAGCAAATCCACCATCTCTCTCGCCTCCAGCCCGACCACGAAAATCAACAGCCCTGTGTAAGTACATTTTATGTTTTATGCTTAATAAATTAAAAATTCTGTTTTTAACAACCTCAATGAAGCTATGAGGAAGGGTTCTCAATCTGTACAGGGGTATCACTAGCTACGGTTATACTCATTTTCGCCATCATCTGCTTATGCAAACTGCTGGTACGGGGAGCAAAGGAGAAACTACATTGTAAGTATATAAGATCTCTACTGCAAATTAGTTTCTTCAGCTGCTAAGATTTACAATTAATCTAATACAGCCAAGACGAGGGATGGAACTTTAGTGGCATTTACATATAGAGAATTACAGACTGTTACGAAGAACTTCTCACAGAAGTTGGGTGGTGGAGGTTTTGGTTCCGTCTTTAAAGGGATGTTACCTGACTCAACTTACCTAGCTGTAAAGAAACTTGAAGCCCTCGGTCAAGGTGAGAAGCAATTCCGTTCAGAGGTGAGCACTATCGGTATGATTCAGCATGTAAACCTCGTCCGATTACGTGGATTTTGCTCAGAAGGGGCTAAAAGGTTACTTGTTTATGAATTCATGCCAAATGGATGTTTAGATTCTCATCTTTTCCATCAAAAGAGTACTGAGGTTTTAAATTGGAAGATCAGATATCAAATAGCACTAGGAACAGCAAGAGGATTGGCTTATCTCCATGAAAAATGCAGAGATAGCATCATACATTGTGATATCAAGCCTGAAAACATCCTTTTGGATGCTGAATTTCATCCAAAAATAGCAGATTTTGGTCTAGCCAAGCTTGTCAGTCGAGACTTCAGTAGAGTCCTAACCACCATGAGAGGAACTAGAGGATACCTTGCGCCAGAATGGATTTCAGGAGTGGCCATCACTCCAAAAGCCGATGTCTACAGCTACGGTAAGATGTTGTTTGAAATTATCTCAGGGAAGAGGAACTTTGAGCATTTCAGTAATGATGAGAAGAGCAGTTATTTACCTGCTTGGGCTGCGACAAAAATGAACGAAGGTGATGATATCATTAGCCTAGTAGATGTCAGGTTGGAAGGTAATACTGATATTCTAGAGCTAACTAGGGCCTGTAGAGTTGCCTGTTGGTGCATTCAAGATGACGAAGTTCATAGGCCTTCTATGAGTCAGGTAGTTCATATACTTGAAGGGCTTTCAGATGTGAACTGCCCTCCTATTCCCAGGTCCCTCCACTTTCTTGTGGAGAACCAAGATAATGTGTTTTTGGTCATAGAGTCCTCGAACCGAAAGTCACAAGCAGGGATCAACATAACATCATCAATCACATCTTTTGGCTCAGTCCCAGAGCAAGAGAACCAGAGCACCACATCGTCCATTAGATCAGAAAATTCTTAAGCTAATGATAGGGGGCTACTGCAAGACCTTTATATAAACTCAAGCGACTAAGTAGTCGGCTATGTGTTTCTTTATGGTTTTTTCTTTTTTCAAGAATTATTTAGTATTGATGTGTTATCCTTCTTTCTGCAATCTATGCATCATTCTGTTTAGACAATATGGCATAAACTTAATCTTTCTGAAATTATTATTCATGTAATCAGTGAGCAAATAAGGTAAAATAACGTTAACAGAAAAGGGGAAAAAAAATTAGAACCAGCCATAGAGCTCAAGTCTCAACGCATGACCACTGTAAGTGCGTCGAGCTCTACCAACTTAGTGAGACAAGCTCTATAGGATATGCTTAGGTTGATCTAAAACAAAGATTTCTTACAATTTGCGTAATTTACTTAGTGAGACAAGCACAGGCTGCACAGACAGAAGCAATACCTATGTCCTACCGACACGAAACTCATAATATCTCCCTTAGGGCTATCAGGCGAAAAAGTAGTACCAAATATCTTGATACTGCCACAGTAATGCTGATAGAGGTTCATACTTAATAACATTAGTCATACTGGTTTTGACTCATGTTCAAGTGTATTGTCCTAAACAGAAACAATAAATAGATATATAAATAAATAAATATACATATATATATAATTTCAGAGAACTTACATGTGCAAGAGGAGGGGGCATGAAGGACGGAGTACTAGTATTGACTCGGCTGGCATTGTTTTCTTCTGACTCTTCGCAAACCTTGGTTTTCTGAAGTGGTATAGAGAAAGACTGCAAAAATAACAGTTTGTAATTAGATGAGGCTAGCTCGAGGTATACTAATATCACGTGCGTCAATAAACACCCATCAAATCGAGAGTAGTCCATAAGCGTAAATCTGGTAGAGATGTTAAAACCGGGAAAAAAAACTCAATGGACAGAGAAAACTGTTGTTGCTTTTGGAGTTAGAGAGTTCACTTCAGCGGAACAAGTAAATATTTGTGCTTTCACTAGCACCAGCACCATCAGGACTCGAACCCACTCTAAGCAATATATTCATCTGAGAAAAAGGTAAGCACATCAGATGACATCTCTTTACAGCAGACATGAGACTCCTAATTAAGCAAAATATAGCCAGAAAGCAACAATTGACTTACACAGGTGCAGAATGATGCACAGATGATGAGTATATCAAAAAGGATTAGAAAATATGCTTCAAAAAGATGTAGCAGGAAAAAAAAATAGAGTTTAGATCTCATAAATTTTGTATTACTTAGCATCACAGAGATGTGTCTGCTATTGACAGATGAGACTTCAAAAGCAATTCTACACATCAGATTTACGGGAACAGCAACCGACTAACAGTCTAACAACCATGTAACAAAAGTAGTATCAAGATACAATACTGAATTTAAGCTTCTCTAATAATTGAAAAAAATCATGTCAACATCCAGTTACGACTTAATTCCAACATCTAGGCACCAGAATTCTATGTTTTGAGTCTACAGAAAGATCATCGGTAAGCAGAGCCCTTTTTAGTGAAAATTTCTTTTTCACCTTTTTTGAAGCAGTTCTGAAGCTTTCTTAACATATGTTCCTTCAAGAAACACTTAAATAATGATTGGCATCAGCAGAAGTTCCTCACTGAGTCAAATAACCCTAGTTAACAGTTCTAAATGGTGAAGTCCTAAAGAACTACAAAGAACAATATAACGTACAATTCGTGAATCATGTGGGAAAAGACATTCAAGGGAAAGCCTTACCAGCTTGGAACAATCTTCGGATCATTTGAAATCATAGATACTCTATGCAAAAGAAGGACAGTCCATTCACTTCAAAAAAAATTGACCCACTTTTGCAAAGAGTATATATGATTATTGATTACACCTAATGAAATTATCGACGGCTAGATAGTTCCACTTGGCCATCGTTCCACACCAAATGCGATAAAAGTTCAATTGAATCCTACATACTTGCAAACATTTTATCAAACAATTGAAGTGTAGGAAGGATCTTTCTTTCAAATTTCACAAAACACACGAAAACCATTTTATCTACCTGACCTTAGGGGGAAACAGAACACATTATGTGACCCCAAAAGAGAAGAAACAACACAATCAACATAGGCCAGCAACTACGGAAACTCCAATAAAAGCAAAACAGAACGAAACACCATAAACACCCCAATAGGCGTTTACTATTGCAGAAACCCAATCCACAGGACTACTACAATCAACACATTCAACAATTTCATTTCATTATCAGATCCCCACTTAAAGCTCAAAGATTTCAATACTTCTTCCAAAATATATTTTGAGCAAAGAAACATAACAATGAAAATTAAACATGTATTCATGAGACCAATGTAAGAAAAGTTTCCTAACTAATCAGAAATAGATCAAATCTTCAGAAAGCATGGTATGATATTGAGTCTGCTCAATTGAAGTAATTGCATTTGCATGAATAAACATTTAATATAAAATTTATTGTAAGTAAATGAATACATATGCATATAGAGACAGACCCTGACCTGCGTTTTCTAGTGATTCAAGAGATCATTTCAAAGCCTCATTTTGGAACAATTTTCGAATGATTTCAGATCATAGACACCCTTTGCAAAAGCGGGGCAGGTTCTTTATTCTTCAAAAAGATTAGACCCTCTTTTACACAGAGTATCTATGATTTCATCTCTAAGTATTATTATGGTTTAAGGATTGAACGGAGAAATTACCTTTCTGATCTGATGAGGATCAGCAATTGTTTTCAAGGTGGAGAAGAAGATAAGATTGAGGTTGAACCAATAGAATTACATCAAATCATGTGCAGAGACAGAGAATCAGAGATGGATACTTGCCCATGTTCTAATCTACCTATTTTGTGTAAAGCCCAACAACAATGCAAAATTTGGACTTCTGGTTATGGTAACACTTGGGGTTGACCAATCTAGTATCTAGGGCTGTCACCGGATCAATGAGGTATAGGGGACCCTAACGAGTACACGGCACCGGTAAGCTAAGGGTCTTCATCCTTTCTACCCGCTTAGCCACTAGAGGAGCGAAAGGTTGACTAACCCTGGTCTAGCCAATAGGCTTTTACCATCGTATTCGGCACCGGTAACTCACCAAAGCCGCTTAAAAATTCAGCCCTCCAAAAATTTTACACTTAGTCCACTAAAATCCATGTGTTTATATAAAAAAATTTTACAACTCTCATTTCTAGTTCCACCACTGTGCGTAGTAGAAATTTTACAAATAAGTATTATTAGGACTTGTAAATCGAACCGGAACCATTTAAATAATTTCAGTTTTTTTCAATGTAGTCAGGTACTTATTGACAACCATAATGAAGTTCAGTGAATTATGTTCAGCCAAGCCGAATTCTGTATGCTTGCTCTAGAAAAATATGTTTTAGCAAATTAACCACTTTATGTCTGGGGGTTATCTTTCTAATCCCCTTGTATCTCTTGAGTCTTGAGTTGTGTATAGCCGAGAGTAGGTGTTAGTTCTGTGTACTATTTTGTCCAGGGAATAAAAAGAATATGCACTATTAAATTGGTGGGAAGGTTACAATTATCCTAATTGCATGTTTTCATTATCTTGATTGATATCTTTATGATGAATTCAATAGGCTATCTGTAAGAAGAAGGTTGGCCAAAAGTTTTCTATTACGTTGAAGCAGACTCCTAGGTATGTAAAAGACGTCATCTAGGGTAACCAAGTGTGTAGGGTCTTGAGAGATTCAAGAGATTTAACGAGCACGAATGCTTGTAAGGTTCAGTCTCAACTACATTATAGTCTGATAAAAGGCTAGTGTTTGTAGCGTCTTTAATACAAAACGGTGTTCAAGACTGTACTAGTTCTCGGGTTTTTCTGCACATTGCAGTTTTCCTCGTAACAAAATTCGGGTGTCTTGTGTTATTTCTTTTCCACATTATATTATTTATCTCTATAATAAAATATCACAAATAGTACGTTAAACAACTTAGACAATTTTCAACCTCAAACTATACAAAACCTACGAGATTTATTCTTGTGAATATCTTGAAATATAGATTAGAAGACTTATTCTTGTTGGAAAGCGATTCTTATACAGTTCGGGTACTTACTAGGTTGAATCTTAGATATTGATTTTTTGGAAATCATCCAAGTAAAACCTGTTCTGAAATCACGTAAATGATCTTTACTTGTTCTGAACGAAAAAATTGGTGGTGTACTTGATACAAGATATGTCAACGGGTCTGCTTTATCCCGGGTACAACTAGATTCTGAACCGGGCCGGTTAAAAGATTAAATACCCGTCGGGGTCTTTGAGGATCAATTACATTCTTTGATAAATTTACTTTTATCTTTTTCATGTTGCCTTGAACTAATATACAAATGTTCAAATTAAAGATAAAATTTAAAGAAAAATGAAAAAAGAAAATAATCTAAGCAAAACGAGGTAGAATCCTAGAATTTTGAGTACAACTAGCAAAAATTTAACACAAATAAGCAAAAAAATAACACATTCGGGTACCCCATACCCGCGGGTACGAGACGAGTAATACCGGTTACGATGCAAAAGATTATTACCGGTTCCTAGTGATTCTACCCGTCAGTTACCAATATATGTCAATGGGCCCAATCTTAGGATCCTGACCCGATTCACTCGGTTCGTTCCGGTCTAGGGTAATCAGGTGCCCATTGACAATCCTAGTTGTTGTCTTCTCCTTTTCAAATACTAGTATTAGGATTTATTATCTAAAAAGAACTGAATTGTTGATTTACAACAATTCAGGTTTTAATTCCCATCTTTATTTTACTTTATTTTCTTGTAACCGTCTATAGACTGTTATTAACATTACGATCTCTTATGATATGACTTTTTGGCAGATTTCGATAGCCTTGTGGCAATTTATTCACCTGCAGAGATATACATAGGTATATCATTGAGGATGCTTCACATCGGCATGATGTAGATACAAACAATTGCATGTAGGATCCTTGGCTATACTAGTAATGATGGTGTTCGGGGCATATTAATTTTTCAACTGAGATCCAAGATTTGAAGATTAAAGATTCAAATGGTTCAATGAAGTTGGAAACCATTTGGAAAATATCGACATCCTCTTGGAAATACATGTATTTTGTACGTTTAGTATATTTTTTTTTTCTATTAGTTCTTATGTTGTAGGAGATTTTATCATTATACTCAAGTTAAATGTAAGACTCTGCAAAACCAATTAATGGAATATGTTTTTTATCCATAAAAAAAGCAATGAAAATTTTGCATGAAATGATTTTTGTATACAAAAAAAATAGTCATAAGTGAAAAAAACTTCACGAAGACAAATGATATAGTTGATTTTGAAAATCAGAAACAGATACATGATCATTACACAACCATCAAACCATAAGATCTCCATCAACTCTTCACTCACCATCCTAAATTTACGGACTTAACAACCTTTCCAGAAGTCCAAGAGAACCAAATCGTATCACATGGCCTAACTAGTTTTGAAACTATAAGGCAATATAATATCCTGGCTTGATTGGGGTATACCCAATAAGACAAAATAGGGTCATTTTGAAGTAAAACCAAGCCACCCCTTAACCTTGTATTTTCAAAATGGCAAAATTGCCCTCGTTTAATTAACACTAAAATTTTGATTAGATTAATTAATTAAGTTTAAATTGATTGAATAGATTAAAACTTATGAATTTTAAGTTATGAAATTTTGTTTTTGATTGAATTTTTGTGGGATGATTTTTGATGATTTTTTTTTTTTTTTTTTTGAGAATATCTCTTGCAACGAAAATGAAGCACACAACCGAAATACTTCTAAAAAGGGGATTGCAAATTTGTTATACGAAATCATACTCAAAATCAAAGAATAAATCAACACTTTCAGTTCTGAAAGTATGAAAAGTCGGCAAGGTCGACTAATGAAGATCATGCCGGCCAAAAGTGGCCGGCAAGGTCTTTATCGTCGACCTCGCCGGCCAAAAGTGGCCGGCATGATCTTCATCGTCGACCTTGCCGACTTTTGTTTTTTGACATACAGGAGATGACATAAAAAATTATTGGCAAGCAAGGTATTCAAAAAATACCCTTCCTTGTTTTTGGCCTAAAAAATACCCTTCAAGGTATTCAAAAATACCTCCCTGCATTTGTTGAAAAATTTACTGATCGCCGCCATGGATGTTATGAAAAGTCGGCAAGATATGCATGTTACGACCTTGCCGACCAAAAACACGAAATCATAATTTTCGATTTCTAACCTAATATAACAATCAAATCACACAACACAATGATGGGTTTGAGTTTAAACATCATTTATAGTCTTCTTTTATTTGGTAGAGTCAACAATTTTTTTGGAAAATCAAAGTTGAAGATTTTTATATGGCTTTGGTTGATGGAAGATGAAGATGAAGAAGAAGAAGAAGAGAAGAAGATGAAATGAAGAGAATAAAAACTGATTTAAGGTAATTAAGATTATTAATGGGTAAGGGTAGTTTTGTAACTTACCCATTAAGATTCCCCCTAAAACCCACAAAAAGTGTCCCTTTAAAATTGGGTATACCCCAATTAGTTTGAGTATACCCCAATCTCGCCAGGTATAATATGGTGTTGAAAACATTAATTTTTTATAGCAGATATGGGATACCTCCAACTGATTCACTAAGGTAGTTAATTTATCTCTCTACTCCGCGCAATTAAAAAAAAAGTTGTTTTAACATATAAAAATTTGGTTAAAGAAATAAGAACAATTATTGTTCAAGGCGGATACCACTTTGTTTGGGTTAGCACTAGTTCATATAAAACAAAACCAATTATAACCTTTAGTATCCGTCCTAACAAAAAGCTGCCTACCTTTAGTAATCACGGAAGCAAGGGTGCTCAATTTTTTTCTTAAACCTTTAGAACTTGTAGTGAGGAACTTTGTGTGCTTTAATTAGACCTTCTATGTAATGTAAATAGTCCCAAATTTGTTTCTCCCATTTACCAAATTCTCGGTAACCATAACCTGGTATCTTTTATTTGTGACTTTCATGATAAATTATTAACTATCATACCAAAGATACATTACCCAAAGGTGTTTAATACTAGAACGTCGCTGCCGCGGTGGGGACGGCCGACCGAAGAGAAGACAAATATGGTAAATTAAAAAAGTGAAAGTGTCATTTTTCTTGAAACAAACGGAGTACATCGTTTTATTAGTTGCAACGGAAAATTTGTTGTTTCATAAACCAAAATAGGATGCATAATGTGTTACGCATCTTTTGTTGTGGTTTCCATAACGGTTATGCATTCAATTTTCAAAAATTGTGTCAAAAGGATAAACACCTCCGAATTTTTCGTGAAAATCTAAATTTGATATTGTTATTTGTACTTATTTTGCAGATCTCTTTAAAATATTCCCAACGAGATAAAATTTGTAAAGTTCCAAATCTCGAATTTTTAGATATATTATATTATAGTTTACATGCCAATTATACCCCTGAAAAAAAATAAGATACATAAGGAATTATGCAAAAGGCTTCACCAAAAAAAGCTTCATCAAATCCAATCTTTTTTATCAAATTGCACATTTGTGTTATGCTTCATTTCAAGAAGAAAAAAAATGGCCATAAAAGGTGTTGGAGGTGTGTGGCTCGATACACACATGTGAGTCACACATGGTATAACTAAAGATAGTCTCGTATGGAGGAAGATAAGTTCCATACGGTGATATATAAGCAAGGCATTCTCCCTATATAGCACCGAGGCCTTTTGGATAAAACCCTACACCTCTAACTGCACGGTGGTCAAGTGGGAACATTATCTGTGCTATGTGATCGAGCCCGGAGTGGGTCCGGCGGTCCGTGGATCCCATAAAATGGTATCAGAGCTTAGGTGAAGCTTCCTGGAGTCGGGCTGAAGAGTGGTGGTTATGGAATGTCACCCGGTTAATGGCCTAGGTACAGCCCGGAAGCTCAAAGGTTGAGTAGTGTTCAATTGGTAGCACATGGAGGTGAAGAGGTGGTGTATATTCTCTCCAAGGTGGAGATTGGAAAGACCTACTCCTATTTATCATGTTCTTCCTTCATTTATGTCAAAATAAGAGATACGTTTTGAAAATTCCATCGTGAATAATGGTAGAAAACGTATTCAATAAGGCCATGAGGAAGAAAAATATATAAAGAAGTTTCAAGCAACAAGGAAATTGAGGAAAAAGGTTACAAATTGTTGAAGTTTAACGAAGTTCAAGATTTTATCATCACCAGTTGAAGCCGAAGACGAAGACCAAGAAGACGATCCGAAGGAAGTCGTTTCTATTGAATCTTGTGAGAGTGGTGCTACCATTAATGCCTAAGGAAGTCGTTTCTATTGGATGTGAAGGTGAGTGAGACTCCCATCCTTGCAATGGTGGTTTATTTCTTTTCTTAGAGATCATCAAAAAAATATTTTTATTTTCTACGATTTTGTGGAGTCTCCAGAAATAATTCGGAAGGTTTCCTTCCCACCATTCAACGAGTGAAGGATTTCTCTCTTCATTCCTACCTGCACACAGGTGAGACCCATAAAAAAGTCGTCTTATTGAGTGCAATTATAATAAAATCCTTTTAAGTGAGGCATAAGTCGAGGAGAAATGCTTATTGGTCGCTCTCAAACATGCGTTCTCTCATTATGGCATAGGTCGACTGGGTCATACTTTCTTCGATTAATCGCATTTTGCATGTTAATTTTATCTTGTATTTCTGACTTCTTGACAATAGGTTGGAACCATTATGTCCTCATAGCTCTTTGGATGCTTGAGGCGCTGGAACACTTTGAAGTTGGAGTAGGTTTTTGGGGTATATCTCTTGTAAGCCCCCACGAGACTATACACTAGTAGAAAACAACCGATTTAAGATAGTCAGATAGTGTCGTTCTAACGAGTTAAACGACACTTTCAGACTGCTGCTGAAAGTGTTGTAGATTTAGTGTATTTTTCTGGAACGACACTTTCAAGTTGCCTCTAAGTTACAATACTTACTAGATGTCGCTAAGCACGACACCTGGATTACGTCGTTTATTTAGTTTATTTAATTTTAAAAAAAATACAATTCAGATATGGCTGACTGATTTCAGCAAATCTGACTGGGCTGAAATAATTCTGATTCAGACCCAAATGACAATGCAAATGAAAATTCAAATTCATATGAAATACAAATAATAATATGTTTCATGTCAAATGCCAATTCCATTCATAAACTGTAAATTTAGTTCAAAATCATACAAAAAGGATTCATGTCCTAAAGAGACGTGCTACAAGTCCTAAAGAAAAAAACTAAATCAATTTACAAGGATTATATAATTAATTTCAGCGAATATGACCTGGGAACCAGCTTCCATGGTCACAAAAGACACGGAACTTGCAGAACTTTAAACTCTAACATCAATGCAGCAGCAACTTCCAACCATCTGGTACAAACTAACACCAATGCAGCAGCAAACATAAGCATTAATTCACAAGCATCAGATCTTGCACCCTTCAACAATTTACAATCACAGTAGCCCATGATTTTACACCCTTTAATGATCTTCAGTCATAGGCAACAACAGATTTCTGAATAGCTTCAGTTACTTCTTTATTTTGCATAACATTAAGAAAAAAATCATCAATAGAAGAATCATTATAATGGCGGAACATGAATCTATTTTGTCCCACGAGTTATTATCTAGGTTAATTAAGACTCGCTCGCACATCAAGACAGTGAAAAGCTTCACTCTTAACTGACAAAAGCACATTAAGTACTATTTTTTCCCGACTGGAGAATTATGGCAAACTCAAAGCCTCATGTGAATAAAGGAACCATGCAAAACTTCTAAATCAATTCGCTTAACTAGTACTTTTACCTGTTGGTTACCCAAATAAGTTACGTGATGGTGATTGAGTCTTGTTATGTTATGATCAATGGAAGAAAAGTAGATGGAAAGCGTTGGTTGTTATCAGTGAAGATGACAATTGGTGATTAATGGAGTTTGTGTTGCTGTCGTTTCGGTGAAGAGATGAAACAGGGAGAAGCTTGCGTTTAAAAAAAATTGTTTTTGCGACACAGAAGAATTTTGGTGGTGCTTAAGGGATGTTTAGGAACCAATAGCGTGTGGCTATTGTGTTACAGCATGCATGGTGAATGTTTCATACTGGAACAGAAGCGTGAATGAATAATTGACACAGTTGGACAATAGTATTGTTGAAGAACAGTCATAGTTTGTTTGTGACAGAAGCGTGATGGATTTTGATAGAATTGGAACACTTACAAAGTGTAACTGTCTAAATAAAGCATGGTGGAAGTTTTGTGAGACATAGGTGGAAGACGGGGTGTTGAAGCTTGTTAAGGAAACTGTTTGGAATCTATGGTATAGATTCGGTTTGCGTGGCACATACAGTTTGATCAGTAGTATCAGTATGTCTCTTGGGTAGAAAGTTAAAAGCCTAGGTTGCATCCAGGAGTAACAGTGAAGCAAGTTCAACCAGATGATCGTCATAATTCGAGGTGTTGAAAAAGGCTAGGGAGGCTGTTCATAATCGTTTGGTTTCTGTGTTGAGTAGGCATGTTTGTCTATCAATAGAGTTTAAAACTCAGAGTGAAGCCAGCGGTAACGGTCAAGCAAGTTCAACCAGATGCTCGAAGTGACAGATGCATAAACTAAATGCTCAAACATCTAGTTTATGGGAAAATCTAGAGAAAAAAGGTTTGTGAACTGAAAAATATCAGTCGTAGCAAACATCACAATAGTAAGGTTGTGACTCTTGTGTGTCAGTAACATGTGAAGTGGGTAATAAAAAAAAAGGATTTGGTCAGTTGGTTTCTTGTTCGGTTAGCAAGTGGATAGAGCGCAACAAAAAGGATTGTACTTCTAGTTTGTTAGGGAACGTTACTATGATGCTGCGGTATCATAGGGAGATGGCTGGATATGCAAGTTTGCATGCTGTCTAGGGAGTAACGAAGTATTCTACTGAAGAAATCAAAGGGCCTGAAGAGTTAGTGAACATGCCGGGGAGTGTGTTGAAGAGTAAACCGTTTGTCGATTACAAACATATTTAAGAATGTTTTCTTAAGGAAGTCTTGGTTTAAGGGAGGATGTTGGAAATAATAAACCAAGACTATATTTGGAAGTCGAGTTAACTTGAGATACAAGTTGTGTTGGTTCTAGGAGAGTCTAGAAGAGTTCTATTATTAGAATTTGATTTTATTAGGAAAGTATCTTTGCTTAGTCGTCAAGTTTGTTAAACTATAAATAGGCTGTTGAACCATGAGAATTTTTACACCGAATACGATTATCAATGTAGTCGATTAATTGCTTCCGCGTTTGTGCTCTCCTCTCTCTTGTCTCGGTCCTACAGAAGTCGAGTAAAACGCAACACAGAACTGTTGCTGCCATTTCTACATCTGCAGGTTAATGATGACGGAATAGAAGAGTACTGGTGTTGTAGCCGAAAGATGGCGAAAATGGAATCGGTGATGATGGTTGAGCTGCGAAGTCGTGCCAGTAAATCAGTGAATCGGAGTTTATAATGGATGAGGATGTATGCATGTGTATGAATATCGCAATTGCAGTTAAAGAGCTATAAGAGAAGCCTCGTACAACCAGTTGAAGACAACCTTGTCACGGACAGAAACTGCACACACCCTGCTTGGTAAATGGCCTGAGAGAAAAGATATGAACGGACAAAATGGGGAAGAGGAGTTTGCTGTGGTACATGAACTTGGATTCAAGGGTCTGTATGTTAGCTGAGAGCTTAATTTTGCTGTTGAAGGGCAGCAGCTCGTCGGAGTGGTTCTTCTCCAATATGGGTGATGGTTGCTTAGTGATGATGTCTACAGATTCCAAATGGGAGCTGTGTATACATGTAGGAAGCATGGAAGCAAGCTTTGCTTGAAACTTTTAATTCTAAAGGAGATTAAGTTATTGTGATCGATGGGTGATGATATTTAGAAAGCTGGGTATGATAATGGACGAGCTGTTGATGCTGGTGGAGGATAGTCAGTGAGAAGATGAAGATGGCAGTACAATATGGTTTGATTAATTAGTCGGAAGTGGTGGCTGAAGAAAGTATGCCGTGACCTGCTGGTGCCAACCATGGTTGCATGGAGATCTTGGACGTGACTGAGCTGGAGATGTTGGACTCAAGACATCGATTGTGGTAATGGATGGAGTTGGTTTTTGTCGTTGAAGAAGTTTCTGAGATGGACAGAAATCGGTGGCTGGATAAATGGTATAGGGAGAAGGAAAACAAAAATGCTAGATGCACCGAAAGAACTCACCGAGCTAGGAACCGTGTGAAAGGGGGAGTGGGACCCACTCCTTCCCCACTCCCTATCCCAATGTTGAGAAGCATATCTGGAACATTCAATGCCCTCTCGGTGCACAACTCGGTGTAGCTCCTCGGTGCATCTAGCAAAGCCCAAATTGGTTAACTGGGTGTAACCGATGGTGTTGGCTAGCCGGACTTTGTAACTGCCTGATTTTGGAAGTTGGATATTGGTGATAAAAGTGGGTTGGTCTTTGGACTAGGCCTTGGCAATTATGCTAGGTCTTTACGGGACTTGTTTACAAACCCTATTTATTAGAGCGAGACAAACTCAGAAAAGGGAAGCCGGTTTTGGAGTTGCGGCTACAGAGCCGAAACCATAGAAGAGAAAAAGAGGCCGACTACTGGGATTCTTCTGGGAGGCGCCGCTGGAGTTTTAAGTTCTTTTGGGAGGATTTTGTAAAGGTCGTTGAAGCATATATAGGGAAGAAGACGACTCGATTGGTTTATTCTCTTCTCTCTTGATTATCATTTTAATGGGTTTTAAGAAACCCATAGTTATGTCTTGCTAGATCTTTAATAACTAGGGTTTTTATGGATTGAAACCACTTCGGGTATTAGGTTGTTTTGATTTGATTATATAGCAATAGACTGATATGATTTGAATAAATTAGTTCTTGAATATTGTTTATTGATTTAATGATAATATGAGTTGTTGCTTTACCGGTTTCTTATAATGCGTAATTGTTAGGTTCAAAAATATATTTGTGTCTCATTATTTGATAATTCCATGCTTGGGTTAATATCTTTGATGGGTTATGCTTAGAAGAGCCATATATTATTTGTGAATCAATATTTTAGTTTCGTATACATTTCTATGCAATTTGATGGTTCATGTTTGGGTTTTTATTCTTTTGATGTGCCATGCTTAGGGTATATATACCAGTGATATTTGTGACTCTAAACATATAATAAGTGATGTCGATAAAACAAAAAATAAATATATATTCATAATTATGTTTCATTTTAGTAGTTGAATAGAAATAGTGGTGGATACCATAAAACCCTAGTTACCGACTTTTCCTTTGGATTCATTCGATTAGTTTAGTTTATTTTCTTTGTTTTTATAATTCTAAAAATCCAAAAACATCATTGTCGGTTGATTTATTAGAGATATTGATTACGGTATTTTCCACCGCTCCCTGTGGGAACGACCCGTACTTGCCTCTGTCTACTAGCTAGACACCGTGCGATTGCGGTTTATTTATATAGGCAATCCCGAAAGCATATCAATATGCCTAACTAAAGAAAAAAAAGGATGTCTGGGAGAACTAAGTGCGTGAGATGCCTAAATTACAAAGAAGTTCAAGTAATTCAGATCATGATCCAGTAAAAAGATGATCTAGTTAAAGAGTCAAGAAAGCATATAAAGTCAAATAAAACTCACCTGGAACTATACATATTCTATAAGAACTCAGAAGTAAAATATATTTACACGCCAACTACTTCCTAAGAACAAAACAATAAAAAGGAAAATTATTAAAAACCATTAAAACAACCTGATTGAACCTCAAGAGTCAATACTACACCTTTACTAAACAAGCCCATTCGAGAAAACAACACTAAACCTAAGAAAAGTACACATGCCCATTACAAATTCATAGTAATATATAACTATGTAAGGTCTCTCAAAGTTCTAAGGTCTCCCAAACCCAACTCTTTGCGAACAAACCACTAAAAAGAACAACCCAACTCAATGAATCAAGGGGAATCACTACTCTCAATGCACAATTCAGTGAAATTGAGTACTGAAAGAATTCAAAGGATGAGAGATATTATACCTAGAAACACCATTAATCAATGCACAACTCACTTCTCTCGGTAAACAAATTAAGCGAATCCCGTATTTGATTTATCAGCTTTGGCAAGGAAATGAGATTATGCATCATAACTATCGGAACCACCCCTTGAAGAACGACTAGAATCTGAATCTGCAATTAACATCAAATACATCACAACTTGAACAATAAACAATTACAGAACAAAAGTGATACATTCAAAACAAAATTATAAAACCCATATCACTATCAGAAGATGAATCACAATTGCGGGAATTACCCGGAACCGCCACCGCTTTGTCACTAGCATAACCCGCATCTTTCTCAATCTCCATTGGAGGGGATTACTAGTAGGAATATCCTCACAAATGTCAGCATCTTATTTAGACCAATGTTTTCACTTTTGTTTTTAATATCTCATAACGTCGGGCATCTCAACAGCAATAGAAGACTGCATCACTCAAAATATAACCATTAATTAGTAAAACTTCATTGCAACAGAGCTACCAAAACAAATATTAATCAAAACTAAGATCTTTTGTTGTTTTACCATGAAGCAATATCAACCCCATGAAGCTTATCTGCTATTGTCGACTCCATTCCGTACTTCTGCATCTTTAAAGATACAAATCCAACTGAAAAATCATTATTCATTTTCAGATTCATCTCAAAATCAAAATAAAAAACAAGTAATAAGTTTAGATTTAACCTAATTTTTCTTCTCATAAATTGCAAAATCAACTAGGTAAATACTTATTCTTGAGTCTAAAAATCTAATCTCAAGGGTTCTGCGAAATAAGGTTATTCAAAGATGGTTTTGATTTCTCGGACGTTTATTTTTATTTTATTTTTTTGGAAAGCTTAGGGGTTTTTTATGGTTCAACATTTGAAGGGAAAGAGATGAGGGCGAAGGAGAACGAGAGGCGGAGAAGGAGAGAAAGAAGTGAGTTAGAAGGATAATGTTTTCCTCTCTCTATTTTAGGGTAAAGATGGGAGAGATATTAAATCCTAACCGTGAAGGGGGGAGATCCTACCAAGGAAAGGATGCTACTCATTGTCGTTGCCTAAGTCAACAAAAGTCTTAAAATGACGACATTCTTACTTTAGTAAACGACAATCAATAGTATCGTTTTCTAAGTCAACAAAAGTCCTAACACAACGACATTCTGACTTTGGTCAAGGAAACTTTTTGAATGTGGTTATTCTGTGATATCTACAGTTTGTGTCGTTTCATTATGTCTCACATAGCCAATTTTCCACTAGTGATAACTCGTCCACTAGGAACACCAAAGGGTTTAAAGGCATGTTGCATTAGCTAAGTGCATCCATTTTCTCAACGAAAGGGAGTTGTTGTATTTGTTTAGGTAGTTTGATCGAGGACTAGCAAAAGTTAAGTGTGGGAGAATTTGATATATGCATAATTTACTTGATTTTAGTGTCCATTACATACTTGTTTTAGCTATATATCTTGCATTCTATGTTGTATTACTTTTGTTTTGTTTTATTTGTTTCTATTAGGTGAATCATCCTAAGAAGAGTGAAAAGTGCTGAAAATATCTATAAAGTGAAGTTCTCAAAGATCCAAGTGTAGTGCGACGAAAAGGAGCAAAGAAGGTCGAAAACATAAGAAGGACTAGAAGACAAAGTTCAACTCATCCAAATTCAGGATTTATTATTACCATATTGAAGATAATTCAATTACGAAGTGAACGGCGAAAGAATGAGGTCATTCTGAGTTCGGACGAAGAAGTTAGGCCAAAATAGTCGAGACGAAAGATAGCGATCTACAACACAACTTTCGGTATTGCTAAATCAATACCAAAAGTAGCCATATTTCAGAAAGAAAAAGTGTATTTTAGACCCCCACTATCGGTATTGCTTTGGGGAATTCGACAATGACGATTGAGACAAATCTATTGGGTCTCTTTTGACGTATTTTGACTTCCAAATCAAGGAAACTTGGTCCCGGATGGATTCTAATACCTAGATCTCATGAAACTATATAAGAGGACTTCCAAAAAAATTATAGGGGATCTCTATACATCTCATTTTATACTTTTTTCTTCATTAATATTCTAGGGTTTACCCCTTTAGGGGACAAACCGGAAAACGGTGAAATCATGATAAGCTAAACTTTTGTTGATTAAGGTTGAATTCAATGTTTTAGCGTGAATCTTTATTAGTTATATAAATCTATTCGAAGTTTTATAATTAGGTTTATGATTCATTTCTAGATTGTTTAAGTGTACAATTGGATTATTATATTGATCATTCTATTGCTAGTAGAGAGTTGGAGTGATCCGTAATCGTCGTGCATATCCTACGCAAGTAGAGAACGTGAGACCTTGCAGAGGAATTCTGTGAAGCAACCATGTGTGAAGACAACACCAGTAAGTGAACCGATAGTAGTGAGTTTAACTGATGGGGTCAAACCTAAATCCACAAAGCATAAAGCGTTCTATGGAGTTACACCTTGTAAGCATACCTCAAGGCGGCTCAGTTGGATAGAATCCGGTGACTAAGCGTACCTATTATCTTGTGATATAAGGATTTTTGGGTATAGCTAAGCGTACCTGTTATCCTACGGTTGGTGATGAATGGTTCTGACGAAATATGGATAAGTATGCTATGAGAGTCAACGTTTGGTAACGGCTAATGATTCCTAATCATATTTTCATCTTATTATTTATTATTATTTTTGTTTATTATAATCAAACCAATCCCCTCTTTTTACTTTATTTTTGCTCATTCAAATAACATATCAATTACACAACTCTCTGTGGGAACGATCTCTTACTACCCTATATTACCAGTTAATTAGGGAAAAATATCTTGATTAATTTGTTGCACTTACGACACGCGTCACCAAATTACCCCTAATAATCGGTAATCAACATTACTATCGGACGTTGATGTTTTGAATCTGAGGAAAATTATATTTGGAGGAAAACAATTTTAGTTTTCGAGTTTTATGGTTTTAGAGAAGAAGAAGAAGAAGAAGAAGAAGAAGAAGAAGAAGAAGAAGTGAGAGAAATCCATTTTTTCCTAAATCTACAACAAACACGGATGGGTATGAAGAAGAAGGTGAGAAACATCATGAAGAATATCATGTTGAAGGTTCAATAACTATTAGAGAGAAGATTGAATGCATTCAACATCATTAACGTCCCAGAATCCGTACATAATATAACACTTTATCTACCGATTAATTATACTCTTTTGTTCCAATAGAGAAGCACAATCGGTAGATGACTGATGTTCATTATCTACCGATTGTACAATCGGTAGATAAGTGATCTTCATTGTCTCTTGATTGTTCTTTATTTTTAATACAGAAAATTTGATTTTTTTTTATATTATATTTCCATAATCGGTAAATAAGTGATGTTTATTATCTACCGTTTGTGATAGTAGCCCCCGATTCAATTTTCTCAAAACTAATGGAACTTTGAATTTCTCTATTTTCACAATTGGTAGATAAGTGATGTTCATTATTACTGATTGTACAATCGGTAGATAAATTATGTACATTATTTACCGATTGTGATAGTAGCCCCCAATTTAATTTTTCCAAACTAATAGAATTTTGAATTTCTCTATTTTCACAATCGGTAGAAAAGTGATGTTCACTATCTACCGATTGTGACAGTAGCCCCCAATTCAATTTTCCCAAAACTAATGGAATATTGAATTTCTCTATTTTCACAATCGGAAAAAAAAATGATGTTCATTATCTAGCGATTGTGATAGTAGCCCCCAATTCAATTTTTCCAAAACTAATGAAATTTTGAATTTCTCTATTTCCACGATCGGTAGATAAATGATGTTTATTATCATTATGTACCGATTGTGATAGTAGCCCTCAATTTAATTTTTCCAATACAAATGAAACTTCGAATTTCTTTACTTGAATAATCGGTAGTTTTGTGTCGTTGATTATCTACCGATTGTGGTAGTAGCCTCAAATTTATTTTTTTCCAAACAAAACGAGGATAATGGAACAACACCGTCATAATCGGTTGCTAAAAATAATATTAAACTACCGATTGTAAAAGGGCATTTAGGTATTTTTCTAATCTTAGGACATCCCATAACCACATCTATTTGATGGGAATAGAAAAGTCGCCCATAATTTTTTCGAGTCACCCCTAAAAATGCCAGGTTAATTTTAAACTACAAGGCTGCTATCTTCAGTTTGGACATGAGCAAATTTTTTTTTTTTTTGCTGATGACTATAACACTGAACATCTTCAATTTCTCTGCTTTTGTTTCGTAGGGTTTAGAAAGGAACTTGGTGAGCAAAACCAGAGATAATTCGCTTTGACAAATGTACACACGCACCTAAGACCCATCGGAGGTGTCATTACTTAGAAATGCACAAATAGATGTAAATTTGAAACATGGTTCTAATGGACGAGTAAAAATTAGTATGGGTGAAATGGACACCAAAAAAATAGCAAGAATGAAGTTGGATTTATCCTGGCTTAAACTTAAAAAAAGTGTGAGGATGAAACTGGATGCATTCTGATGTAAATTAAAAATAAAAAGTATTTTAAAATGGATATGATGAAACTGTTTACATCCTGGTTAGTTTTACATTCTCGTGCATTTAAACGGTATCAAATTTTACATGTCTTTTTCACCTAGGAATTATTGATTTTGGTCTTTTTAACCAATTTTGTGTAAATTTGACGGCTTAGAAATGCTCGTCATTATGCTTTTGATAGTACCGACATTGTCCCCAACTTTTTACTATCCATTGTTTGCAAGGACTAAGGAAGATCCACAATTTTTTAGTCTTCATTAATCTCCAAATCCAAGCGGAATCGAGCTAAAGAAAAAGAAAAAGAAAATGAATCCAAAGAAAAATGTCACTGTTCAACTGGAAACCGTCATCCAGTGGAGAACTTATAACCTGCGAATCATGCAAATTAAGAGGCTCCACTGACGAATCATGTAAATGAAGGCTATATAAGTTATAACCTGTCTAAAGCACATAGTCAAAAATTGGCGAACTCTAGCTCTACGAGATCTTAACCACCTAATTCTTTTACGGTTTTACCTGCCACGAGATTCGGTAAAAGTTTTTAGCTACAAGACCTACAAACCTACGTTACGAAAGAGTCGGTGTTTATCCAATATCAAAGTATTTGTTGAATGATGGGTTTATGGAGCGGCAGTAGCTCAACTCATTAGACCTATTCTCTCCGGCCCTTTTCATAATATCCTCCTCCTTCATATAAAGGGAAAACACTACTAAGATACTGTTAAACCCTAGAAAGGAAACTTCAAGTATTAGAAATGCTGCCAGGGCCAGCGGTACCAATAGTAATCTTAGGGATCCCTGTTGGATGTATTTTACCGTACAATTATAAACGAATTGAGAAGAACATTTATAAGCTGCAGAAGGAGACTTATTACCGTCAAGAGTACAACAATAACCTTCAGTATTAAAAGTTCTTTTAGTTTCGATCTATATTCATCCACTTTTACTGCTTTGTTTGTAATTTCTTTTTCCACTCACTCGTTATTTAATTTGTACTCTTAGAGGTGTCGTGATGAAGAAGAGTTGAGGATGCTTAGAGCACTAGTGAAGCATTTGAAAGTACCAACTGAGTTATATCGTGATGATAATATTGCAGAAGAGAAAAAATGATTAAGCGAAGAAGAAGAAGAAGATTACAAGTATAATCAGCAGCAACAATAATTATATCTTTTTCTTGCTGTGTTATTTATTTGGAATTTAGGGTTTGTGCTAAGTACTAGTCTTTCAATTTAACTTATTAGTAGGCTGATATCTTCTTTGTGGCGATAACTTTTTGGCTATAATATTGGATTCCTCAACCAATGTGTTCGGATCAGCCATCTTCAGTTCCTCCAAATTTATCTAGTAGAATTTAATTAGGAATTTGGACGTGTTTGTTATATCCAACAAAATTAGCCAGATTAATCCGGGCACCACAGTTATCCTTTTCTTTTCGAACTGTATCTGTGTATCAACAAGATTTCTTAGCTTAGCAACAAAAAAAAAATCTCTCAAAAATCCTCCCCTATAATGTGAAATTCATGCAATGCACGTGTATTGTGCTGGGATTAAACAATAAAAGAGAAGAAGAAACAAGGAAGATGACAACAATTATTCACCTAAAAATAAATTAGTGGAAATGGAAAAGTTATACTCATAAAATAACACAAGTACACTCTAAACAAGAGTAGAGGATTTCACATCTGTGGAATTCAATGTGTCATGACTTAAGGCAACTAGTTTCCCATCATATCTACCAAGTAAAGGATCCTTACTTTTTAGCCCTTGTTTTTTAATTTCAAAAGAACTTCCAATAACTTTGCTCAAATCAGTATAAAACTACTACAAAATTACAAACCCTACTGATCAAAGTGGTTTGCCATGAAATCCTAAAGTGTGAAAGTTCTAAGCAAAAACAAAGAAGTTAGACTTCCACATCTACTCCAGAATTTAGTATAAGCTACAACTTTTGTACATAATGGATCTTCTTTTTTCTTTTCACATGATCAGTCCAAATCTTGGAAAACAATTAATCTATTTAGTGGACATAAAAGCAAAAACACTTCTATTCATTAGTTATTTTGCGGCACGTGTAATACACCAAATGTTGCAAGAGACGAGACTTGTTTTAGGTGGCAGTAATTCAGAGGTTGCGGATAAACTTTGGGTTTCTGACTCGTTTCTTAGGTAACTACCGAAAGGTTAATTAAGAAATCAGAGTTTGGCTTGGATTTGGAAATGACGACTTTGCATGCATGTAACCAAAACATATGCTAGTTTTAGGAGAAACACAACTCCACTTTATCATACATGCACTATAGCAACTAGATTCGATACCAGCTCTGCAGGTAGATATACCGGAAACCAGGGTTTCAAAGAGGGAAACTTATGGAAAACAAGTTTCCGTATAGGGAAACATGTTATGTGGTAAGTGTGTTTTTATTCTGTGCAGTTCGTATAGAATTTTTTAATTTCTTGATACATTATGATGGACTTGGAAGAAGTACATCCTATAAACAGAGCTGTATTGTTCTGTTTTATTCTCGGTAACGCCGGGGTTCGCTTTTTTTTTTTTGATAAGAATGGAAAATATATTAAGAAAAGAGGAATTTACAGAGGAGTTCTACCAGTGGTAGATAAAAAAAATAAATAGAAAACAACACAATTACATAAAAAGGGCATCCCAATTATGAAGAATGGCGCTAGAAAAATTCAGATGAACTCTTTTACCCGATGCATTGCCCAAGCAAGGACCATGGACCTGGCTTCAATACAAAGATCAAGATCTGTTTTGAAGTTGTAATTGTTCTCGAAGATGCGCCTGTTCCGTTCGGTCCAAATGGTAAAGATTACCGCGGCTGGAACTAAATCCCAAAGTAATTTCCCTGCAGTGGTGAAGTGAACTTGGTGCCAGCCAAGTGCAAGCATCTTCATGTTTCTTGGAGTTGCCCAAAACCAACCCTCTTTTGGTAACACCGAAGACCAAACTCTATGAGCTATTTTGCAGTGCAGGAAGATGTGATCCTGGGATTCAATGTCATCACCGCACAGAATGCAGGAATTATAAATGTCAATACCCTTTATCTGCATCATGTCAATGGTGTTTAGCTTTTCATGGATTAAACACCACACTAGGAAGTTGATTTTAGGAGGTATAGGTTTCTTCCAAACAAAGTTATGGGGAAAATCATGAATACCATAGTCTGCAATGAGTTTAGAATAGAGAGATTTGACTGTGAAAATTCCCGAGATGTGCAAAGACCAACGCCTTGTGTCAGGAAGGCCATCAAGAGCTGGTGGGTTGCTTCCTATCAACATCAACAATTCTGCAAAAGAGTTAGCTTCTGAACCCGAGAGATTACGTTTAAAACTGAACATCCAGCTTCCATCCGTAGAGATCATTTCAACCATCTTTGCGTCTCTATTTGTTGAGAGATTGTATAGAGATGGAAAAGATGAAGAAATAGAAGAATTTCCCCTCCAGATATCATTCCAGAAGGAGATCGTCGCACCGGAATGTATAATTAATCTTGAATTCGTACTCACCAAATAGGCTGTGGTTGTTATTGTTTTCCAACAGGACACACCGTGTGCAGATTTGACTTGATTTGGAATCCAACTAGAGAAATTGTCACCGTATTTATCAACTATAATTCTATACCACAGCCTGTTCTTCTCCTGGCCAAACCTCCAACACCATTTCGCAAGCATGGCTAGATTCATCTTCTTCAAGTTACACACTCCCAAACCTCCTTTCTCCTTATCAGCACAAACTAATTCCCATTTTGTTTTAAACAAAATGGGTTTCGGCACAAAAGTTTGCAAATGGCTTAGGTTTTGTTACTCAACCTCAACCTTCTCTGTGTTAATTAATGGCTCACCATTTGGTTATTTCTCTAGTTCTCGAGGAGTCAGACAAGGTTGTCCGGTCTCGCCGCTCCTATTCAATATAGCCATGGAGGGCTTTTCTAGATACATGGATAGAGCGTCAAATCTTCAGTTGTTTAGTGGTTTTTCAGTGTCTCCTTCAAGTATTATTGTAAACCATTTACACTATGCTGACGACACAATTTTCTTCATTGATCATAGCAGAGATGAGCTCCACAACCTATTTTCTGCGCTCAAGTGTTTTGAATACATTGCCGGATTAAAGGTTAATACGTTGAAAACTCGACTTATAGCAATTGGAGATGTGCCTGAGATATCAATTTGGGCTTCAGAATTTGGTTGCGCCACTGACAATCTTCCGTTCATGTACTTGGGCATGCCACTGGGAGCAAAAGCGAATTCTAAACAAATATGGAACATCATTATTGAGAAATTTGAAGAGAGACTGTCTGCTTGGAGGCAAATTTCACTCTCTAAGGGAGGTAAACTTACTCTATTGAAATGCATTTTGAGCTCGCTCCCTATTTACTACTTTTCTCTTTTCAAGGCGCCGGGGTTCGCTTTTATAGTCAGAGTCTCAGATGGGTACAGGAAAACTAAAACTCAATGTTGTGGCACACTCCTTGCTTGACTCGCAAGTCTCAACCATACAAGAAGCTGTGGGGTTAATCTGAAAGGCTAGTTCGTTTGCCAAAAAAAAAAATAAAAAAAAATCCCATAATATAATTGGTGAATAAAAAGAAATATCTGGTACTAACCCAACTAAAAACAATACATAATAGAAACATTAATAAATCCACCACTTGAAATATCTCACTTTTCAATTCTCGTTCTCTTTTAAATACCTTATTCCATCCCTTCCCATCTCCAATATTCATATCACTCTCTAAGAAGAAAACTAATCTAGCTAGCTCTATATCTTTTTTTTTTCTTCTAAAGAGCAAAATCATAGACTATAATGGAGTCAAAACCAAGCACAAGAATAGTAGCGAAAAGAGTATGGAGCATGGTGAAAATAGTTTTTTTCATGATAAGGAAAGGAATTTCCAAATACAACAAATTCTTCATGATTCATCTTCAAAACATCGTATCTAAACGTGGAAAAATCGCAACTAAGGTTATCCAGAACATGATGTCCCATCATCAAAACAGTAACCAAGCTGCACAAGTTTCCTCCTACAAAGTCCCTCGACATATAAACAGCTCAGCCGTCTACAGGAGCAACAACAACAGTAAACAGAAAAACAGTAAACTTTCACTTTCACAAGAAGAAATGACCACAGTTAATGCTGTGCAGAAACTGTTAGAGATGTTAAATAACGAAGTAATGACGGAAAATGGCGGCTCAACTATACTTTCATCTCATTTACCTGGGTTCGGGTTTGGTCGTACTCCAACGGTGAGACAGTTTCGAATTACGGATTCTCCATTTCCGTTAAAAGATCATGTTGCTGATGAAGAGGAGTGTCAACTTGATGAAGATGCCGAAGAATTTATCGAAAGATTTTATGCTCAATTAAGGTCGGAGAAAAGTAAGGGTGCCTCAGAAGATTCATCAAGGTGAAATCAAGAATTTTTGGTCAGAAGTCAACGTCATTAATTTACAAGAGAAGACGAGATTCATGGAAACCTCTCAACCCTGGCTCTAATACCACACTTAAAGTAGCGGAAGCATATAAATTTCGCAATTTAGAATTCAAGAGAAAGTCAGGGAACTTCTGATAACTAGTTTCCAAATTTTGTAACATGATATATCAATTATTTATATTTTATGTTATATTAATCGGCAAAGAAGTCTATTGATCAAATAAATTAGAGGGTACACAATTTATATACTGCCATCGTACTTATAACGAGGATCAGATAAAATATGAGACCAATTTTCCATGACATTCTGAAATCATGACATCTCAACACTAAATAGCAAGTAAATAGAAGATATATATTTCGCCTTGTTTAAAATTTAAAATTGCTGCGACTTTACTTTCCTTATATCAAACACTCGCGTTCCTTTCAAGCCAAATGCTACGGCAAATAACGATCTAAATCATGCTCCAGATTTTTATTCTGGATATGTATAACGAACCTATATAATGACTTTATTAATGAGCACGAATAAGAAAATCAAACTTTAATAAGATTTCTTTTTCTCCATATACTTTGAGTGAATATTGCGCACCTGCAAACATGCAGGGAGTGAAGTAGTGGAAAAGGAAAAGGTAAAACATTGCATTCTTAGAGATGGAGTTGTGGGAAGTAGAATCCTACTTCCAAGTGAAACCTAATCTAGAAAAAATGTCAAATTTGCTTCCACTACGGGAGTAATGAAGCCCCCTTTCTCTCAAACTCGTTCGGTCCAAATATCTTCAATAAGTGAATAAACATTTGCCACTTGAGAAAAAATATATGGAGGACCACAAACCAAATTTCTTTTGATTTTACTAATAACAATCCTTTTGCCCAGGATGATAAAAATCTAAAAATACGGGTGGTTTCACAGTAAAATCATTATATTCTAAAAGGTGGAAGCTACTAGTGTGTGTGAGTGATTTCCCTCATGCTTTTATTATCTGGAAGCTGACTATCCCTCCAAAAATAAATTTCTTTATATGGTGTCTATTACATGGTAAGCTTAATACCATTGACGTTATGCAGCATAAAGGTATCATGATCTATAATTCCGTGTTCTTTGTGCAGATGGTATTGAAACCCAAGAACACATTTTCTTACACTGTAAAATTGCCCATAAAGTTTGGCCAATTGTTCTACCAAGCCTATGTTGGTCTTGGGCTGTGCCGAGAAATATGAGTATGTTGGCTAATGGTCGGCATCATAAGCACTTTTCAAATGCAGAAAAATTCGCATGGAGTCTTATCCCGGCTGGAGTTATATCAACACTTTAGACGAAAAGAAATTGTCGTATGTTTGAGAAGAATCATAACTTCAAAACAGATTTTAGAGGTGAAAACATTAGTCTTATCTTGGGCTAGTGCTGCCGGTAGAAAAGTGCATTTGAACTTTGCCAGTTTAATCCTCAATAACTGGGGCTCTACCTTCCAGTAATCTTTGTATAATTTTTCTGTTTTTTTCTTTGTAACTTTGCTTCACTCTACCACTGAAAAAAAAAAAAGTCGAAAAATTTACTTCTTATGGTGTTTTTTTTGTTTTTTTAATTTCTATCGTGGGATAAATACCGTATCACTTCTTTCCTAACCCAATTTCCGTTTCTTTTAGCCCCTACTCTTAAAATAACACAACTACACTCAACGCAATTACTCTAGCTAGGGATATTTTCAGTTTACATCAGTGGAATTCAACGTGTCATGACTAAAGGCAACTGGTTTCCCATCAAATCTACCTAGTAAAGGATCCTTACTTTTAACCGTTGTTTATAATTCAAAAGAACTTATTACTTTTTGATAAAGAAGAAAAATAGCAGTGAGAGATGGCTATCAGGCAAAATTCTAGAGTTTAAAAGAACTTCTTGCATTTCTAGCCCTTTGTTTATAATTCAAGATCTAACTTCCAATAAATTTGCTCAAATTATTACCAAACTAATGAAAACCCTCCTAATAATAAAAAATGGTTTGCCATTAAATCCTTCAGTGTCCTAACATGTTGTGTTAAAGTTCTAAGCAAAAACAGAGAAGTTAAGATTTCCACATATACTCCAAATTTTAGTTTATATAAACTACAGCTTTTTGTAAATAAAGGATCTTCCTTTTGCTTTGCACAAATAATTAGTTCCAAATCTTGAAAACCCATTGTATATAATTTTTCTTCAATGTTGTAAGTGGATATTAAAGCTAGAATACTTCTATTCATTTGTACTGTCAAATGGCGACACCTGTAATACACCAAGAACCCTTTCCTTAGTAGTTAGTATGAATATTTGCAGGAGAATTGTCCTACGAGGCAGTAAAGCAAAGGTTGCTGGAAGAATAGTACAAAGGTGTCAATCATCAAGTATGGAAAATATTCAATTACATATAGATTTTTGGTTCAGTGAGTCATATTTTCGTACTACTAGCAGAGGAAGGATTGGGTTAGTGTTGAGATTATTATATTAGTCCCACGTTGTCTGGGTTATCTAAGATCCTACAGTGTATAATAGGGCCACTCTACTCATTGCTAATCGGTGCAAACAGGCATATCTCCATTTCCGTTGTGATTTTGGACTTGGTATAGAAATATGCACTGCTATCTTGGTTTCAGTTCAAAGCACTCTTCTTCTTTTTTTTCGCTTTATTCCCAAAACTAACAGGATATATGCACGTTTTCAGTCAGATATGCAAGAAAAACAAGTATTTTCATGCTTTGGAACACACTAGTAGTTTGGCTCTAAACCAAGCGCCAAAATTGGCGGATAAGAAGAAATCGCCTACAAATATATTTCCTTTGCTTAAAAAAAAAAGAGATCGCATAATATATAGTACTAACCCAACTACAACCAGTACACAATAGAACATTAATAAATCCACCACTTAAAATGTCTTACTTTTCGGTTCTCATTCTCCTTTAAATAGCTCGTTCCATCCCTTCCCATTTCCAATATTCATATCACTCTTCAAGAAGAAAACTACTCTTTGTATTTTCTTCTCTTATTTGTCCAAAGATCAAAACTATCAACAATGGAGTCAAAATCAATCACAAGAATAGTAGCAAAAAGAGTATGGAACATAGTAAAAATATTTTTTTTCATGATAAGGAAAGGAATTTCCAAAAACAACAAATTCTTCATGGTTCATCTTCAAAACATCATGTCTAAACGTGGAAAAATCGCAACTAAAGTTATCGAAAACATGATGTTCCATCATCAAAACAGTAATAAAGCTTCACAAGTTTCCTCCTACAAAGTCCCTAGACATTACGAATTCAGTTGTAGTAACAGCCCAGCTGTCTACATGTGCAACAACAACAACAGTAAACAAAAAAACCGTGGCGGTAAATTTTCTCTTTCGGAAGAAGATATGACCACGGTTAATGCTGTGCAACAACTATTAGAAATGTTGAATAACGAAGTAATGACGGAAAATGGTGGCTCAACAATACTTTCACCTCATTTACCTGGGTTCGGGTTTGGTCGTACTCCAACTATGAAACAGTTGAGAAATACGGATTCCCCATTTCCGTTAAATGATCATGTTGTTGATGAAGAGGAGTGTCAAGTGGATGAAGATGCGGAAGAATTCATCGACAATTTTTATGCTCAATTATGGTTGCAGAAAAGTAAATGTGCCCGAGAAGATTCATCAAGGTGAAATCGGAAATTTTGGGTCACAAGTCTTTGTCCGTTATCTGACCAGCGCAGGGGCTAGATCCCGGCCGGCATACATAAATGTCTTGTTGTTTTTTCGCTACTGTTTCATTTTGTATATATTTTTTCTAGGTGTTATGTTGTGAATATACCTGTAAAAAGCATATATCATATCAAGTAATTGAAATCAGTACAATTGAATTTCAAAGTAAATGGATTACTTCTGCGAACTAAATAGTGCAAAGTAATCTATACAAAACTCACAATCTATAAATAAAAGTCTAATTAAATTAAATTCTAATCAACTTCAGTTCCGCAGTTCAATTATTTGACGGCTATTTGAGCCAACACGCGATTAGGGTGTCGGAGAGTATCTAAGGGCAAAGCCGGAGGAACCAAAATGTAAATCTCTGGGAAAGACCAAAAAAAATCGAAAAAAAATCTCGAGAAGATTTAATATCTCATGTTAAAATATTGGCTCGCCCGAGATTAATTACCTTTGCTCATCCAATATGGTTTTTCCAAATAACTGTTTTACGCCCTTGAGCGCATGTAGATCCTTTGATTATATCTCGACGAAAATCCGATTCTAAAGTTTGTAAAGATTGTATCCTAATACTAATCCTCATTTGATATCAGGGATTTGTTAAGAAAAAAAAAAACGATTCGCATTGTATTTGTGAACCAGCAATTAACAAGGTTTCTAACATATGGTTGTATAAGTCCCCCAGCAAAGACCAATCAAAATATAAACATGTTAATAGTGTAACTAGTGCATTTATTTAGATGGAACATTCTTAGTGAGAAACTGGGTTGCACGGACGCGGACGCGGCGACGCGGACACGACAAGACACTGACGCGGACACGAGGCCAATATTGCAGCGTCCCAGTGCATATTTTAGCGTCGAGTCGTCGAGCGTCGTCGTCCTTGGTCCCCGTAAGCGTCGGACGCGGACACGGCTCAAGAAATGAAGCGTCCGTGCAACCCAGGTGAGAAATCAAGGCACTACCGAGTTAAAGTAAGTGTTCAGATTCTGTACACTTTTTAATAGTGGTATATAACTTTACCAAACTTCGTGCTAGTGCAAACTAAATCATTGAAGCTAATCAAAGGGAACTCAAAGCACTTTCCTGCTTGATCAAGGCTGAGTGCCTTCTATAATATAATATAATTAATCTACTTTACTTTTCCATTATTATAATAAACAAATAAAAGTAGAGCACACAAGTGAATGATTGAATCTAATGAGGATACACTCATACATATTTTATTAGAATGGAGAAGACCTTGGTCGAGCTTTCTTGTTGCAAACATTCTTAAGCTGTGAATCTATCCATAGATTTGAAAACAAGGGGAGAGATCTAGGAATTCAAGCAAAAACAGGAAAATAATGCCATGTTTTTTGGTTTGTCCATGAACCACCCTTGAAACTATTATTTGCCAGTAATTTGATGCTTAATGTGAGGCATAGCCAAATAAGGACAATCAGGGTTCCTCTTGGTCCGGTCTATTGGTCTTTTCCTTGTGCTTATTTTGCTTCAGGAGCTTGGTAAACAAGAGTTTTTTTACCCTATCTTAGTTAGAAACCTGGCTGTGCCACCGGGTATCGAGCTTGTTTTTTTTTTTTTTTTCTCTTGTTACAATGTAATTCTCGAATCAAACATTTTATCCAAAGTTTATCAAAATGACATGTAATTCCACATGAGCACTCACACCCAAATCAAACATAGATGTGGCTCTAGCCATTTTAAAAAACACCAAAGCCCACCATAAACTGTTTCCTTTATGCATAAGAAAAGATAAATGGCAAGCAAACGGTAATATAAGGATAAAGCTCCCATTAGTACACAATAGAATCATTAATAAATGTAGCTCCAAAAATTTGTCTCGCTTTCCAATTTTCATTCCCCTTTAAATACCCACCTCCCATCCCACAAGTCCAATCATATTAGTTTCATCTCTATAAAACTATTTCATCTCCCTCTCCGAGAAAATAAAATGGATCCAAACAACACCAAAATAGTAGCAAAAAGAATATGGAACATACTAAGAGTAGTATTTTTCATGATACGAAGAGGAATTTCGAAAAACAACAAACAGTTCATGTTTCATCTTCACAGCATCATGTCTAAACGTAACAAAGTTGCGAGTAAAGTTATAGCTAACTTGATGATATTCCACCACCATCAGAACAGTAACTCTCAGGTTTCCTCTTTCAAAATTCCTAGACACTACGAATTCAGTTGCAGTAACAGTCCAGCGGTCCACATGAGCAACGGCAAACACAAAATGCGCGGTGTCAACCTTTCATTTTCCGACTCAACTGTGGTGGAGGAAGACGATATAACCACGGTTAGTGCAGTGCATAAACTGTTAGAAATGTTGAATAACGAAGTAATGACCGAAAGTGTTGGCTCAACTATGCCTTCACCTTATTTACCAGGATTTGGGTTTGGACGTAGTCCGATGGTAAGACAACTGAGAATAACAGATTCTCCATTTCCGTTGAGAGATAGCGTTGTTGATGAAAGTGAATGTCATGTAGATGAAGATGCTGAAGAGTTTATTGAAAGATTTTATGAACAGTTGAGGTTGCAGAAAAATAAGATGGCTTACTGTTGATTTAACGTGTCAGAGTGGGTCAATTTGGGATATGAGTATAGGTTTAGTTTTCGGAAAATAAATATGGGGTTTTAAAAGTTTTCATGTTATTTTCTGTTGTTGTTTAACTACTTTGGTCTCTCCACTCTCTACTTTCCTTCTGTGAAATTGTGAATAGCCATAAAAGAAAAATTATGCTTTTTAGAAGAAAAAAGTAATGAAATATGCTGTTCATATCATGAAAAATCTCTACGTATTGAGTACCTTGGATATTTCCCCCGGTTTGTTCAGAATAGTTGAAACTGATCTAAGGGATGATGGGAGAATGTTTGCTGTCCTTTGGAAGGACTGCCAAAACTATGAAGTACAAGGTTGTACATACTAATTAATTTCACAAAGAGACACAAAATGAAGGTTGACTGAGTGCACCAAGCCATGACCAGGCATGAATTAGGGTTAATATAGAAGATCCCGTAGCCCGATGTATTGTAGTACAGTGAGAGGTCTTTGGCTGATAATATGGAAGACCATATACTTAATTTGTCAGGCTCTTGCTCTGTGTCTCCATTTGAATTTGAACTGTTTTAACAAGAAACTGAATCATCAAAAAACAGATAGTATATATAATTTGAACTGTTTTAACAGGTACAAACTATATGCCATAGCTATAACTTAGCGATTGAAGGCTATTATTGGGGCGTCACATTCCATTAGAGGGGCGTCACTTAATAGGACAAAAACGGGTCATCCGTAAGTAATTTCAAAAATCTCTTATCTCAAATAGTTGTGTAATGACTAAACAATCCTTGTTTGGCTTTAGTTTAATTAATTAAACCTAGCTACGTCCTAAATTACGCCTGGAAAATTAACTAAACCTAGGCGTAAAATTGGAATTACGCCTGAAAATCAACTGAACCTAGGCGTAAAATTGGAATTACTCCTGGAAAACAACTAACTAAACCTAGGCGTAAAATTGGAATTACGCCTGGAAAACAACTAACTAAACCTAGGCGTAAAATTGGAATTACGCCTGGAAATCAACTAAACCTAGGCGTAAATTGGAATTACGCCTGGAAATCAACTAAACCTAGACGTAAACGACATGCAAATCAAAGTTTACGCTTGAATTGAACTAAACCTAGGCGTAAGTTCTTCAAAAACTAAATTACGATTGAAAAATCTAGTACCGAGTACCAGGAGCGTAACACTAGCGTAAAGTAAATAAAATCCTAATTTTACTTCGATTTCATTCGATTAAAGCACAAAAATGGGTACAAAAAGATGGGTTTGTTTGATTATTACCTTACATACACCATGGGTTGTTGTTGAGGAGTTTGAAAACATGATTCTTCAATTGATTGAATCGGTGGAATGAGTTGAGGATGAAGTTGAGGTTGATTGAGTTGTTGATTACCATCACTAAGATCAGTTTGCTTCTTCCTCATCTATTTTTATTAGTTTTAATTGAAGGGTAATTTTGACAAATTGCTATGGAATCAAAATATCCCTTAACCAGATTTTTGATCACCAAATATCCAAGTGAAGCCCCTCTAATGGAGTGTGACGCCCTAATAATAGCCTTCTAGCGATTACTAGATCTTAGCGAGCCCAGCGATTTTATCAAGACATTACCACCAAATATTTCACAAATTTATCTTTTAATATTATTGACAGAAAGGCATTGCCACCAAATCATTAAATTTATATTTCCCTCTAATTTTTTCTCTACACTCCAAATAGAAAACATAAAAAAAAATAGTCAAAGAAACCCACCAGCAAGTACACAAGAATGAAGAAACTTCAAGGTCAATAGTATCTCTATGTTCGTGATTGTTCTTTATTTCTTTACTCACCTACGAGACAAACGAGTTTATATTTTTTTTTTTTTAAAGAATTGAGTATTATACGGAATAGCATTGTTATTATATGTTTCAATAATTCTGTTTTCAGACGACTCCACAGATGCGTACAGCTATGCCTTGCCATTCAACGATCTTATAAATACTATAAGAGCGAATGAGCATCACGATCTTGTCTATGCACGTACATGTGCAGCGCGTGGCCTTCCAAAATGATAAATCAAATATGTAACATAGCCGTGTACGTTCTTTGCCATCAAAATTGACGTTAACTTTATAAGTTTTCCATCTAATTAATCATCACATTCAATAATCCACGGAGTGACGGAACTATGGGGTGACCAGAAAATTTTTGATGGGGGCAAATTTGGAAGGGGGCATGGATTATGTTTACATAACTAACAAAATTTGTTTAATTTAAATGAAGAGTAATTTGGGAGTTTAAAATCCTAAGCTTAATTTGTTAAAAACCGTCACAAGATGAAGGACAAATGTCAATTTTTTATTAGTCCCTCATGCCCCTTCTAAATTTGTCCCCATCAAAAATTTTCTCATGGGGTGACTGGGGGTGCTCCAGAGTCTAGCCTTTCAATCTTCCGTCACTGAATCTGCTTAACTTGGATGGAGGTTTGGGCACTGTTAGCCGTGTTTAAGTACACTGGCGGAGCTAGTATTAAAAGTATGAAGGGCTATCTGTAAAATGTAATACGCATAAATAAGTTGCGGCAGTTGATCTAGCCAACACTTTCCCATACAGTGAGGTCAACCATTGCATTATCTACTTGCCATGTTTTGCATTGTCTTCGTTTATGCGGATCGACCCACTAGCCACTGCGGTATAAACTTTGTATTTTGGTATTTGGTTGAATTTGTAGGCGGGTAATGGTTTCCCAGACAAAAAGAAGAAGATATATACTTAGCTAGATTTACCTAATTAATTTAGTGGGTCATAATCATT
Organism: Papaver armeniacum; assembly: GCA_023531295.1. Classification (NCBI taxonomy): domain Eukaryota; kingdom Viridiplantae; phylum Streptophyta; class Magnoliopsida; order Ranunculales; family Papaveraceae; genus Papaver; species Papaver armeniacum. Next base: position 242,480 of record JAJJWW010006609.1, on the reverse strand, counting down.
TCCTAATTCTGAAAACATGATATATTTTATTGGTACGTATTAGATGAAGATGAGACAACAAATTTGTTATCTTTGCTACAAAGTAACAACTTTGTTGACAAAATCATAAAAGTAGCAGTGATATTGGGAGACAGTATCAGTAAATCCAAAATCCATTATTCATGTTAAGAGGAAATGAAAGAAGAAGACACAAGTAGATCTGGAATCCGATCACCAAAATTAAGTTTGTATTGTTCTTCTTGTTTTAACTAATTGGACGACAAATCCAGTATTAATGCACTAAATCCTGTGTTAAGAGATTATACCATCCAATATATGCTGCAGAAATTAATATTGAAAAAAAGACGCCCATATAGAATCTTAGGATAAATGCCTTTATGCTAATCTCGAATGCAATATAAGTTACGGATATTTAGTGAACTACCTTGGTGCGAAATTTGATATAATATTCTTTGATTAGCACCGACGTTACTGTAATACAGTAGACTATTCAGCACTAAATTCATTACTGATAAAAAAAAAATAGTTACGCACTATTCATGTGCATTACTTTGAGACTCTGAGATTTTCCATTTACTTTTCCTAGTAACTCTGAGATTTTTGTTACTTCACCCCTTCTATTCGCCGGTGTCATCGTAATTTAGTGGTAAATTCATTGGGTGATGATTTCAGTGACCTGAGTTCAAACTCGTCAGCATCAAATTTTTTACCGATCAAATCAAAAAATATCACCCCTTCCCTTACATTCTTCACCGTTATTGACTTTGTCAACTGCTAATGATCAATTTAGATAGAAGACATGCACCCTTAAAAAAAAATCACCCCTTCCCTTACATTTTTCACCGTTATTGACTTAGTCAACTGCTAATGATCAAGTTAGATACACCCTTAAAAAAAAATCACCCCTTCCCTTACATTTTTCACCGTTATTGACTTAGTCAACTGCCAATTTAGATAGAAGACACCTTTAACTAGAATTGATTCTGATCGATTTGTCTTCTTGTAATAATTTGAGACAAATTGAATAAGAAAAGATGGATTTTAAGGAGAAATCAATGGAAATATTAAAATGAAAGAAATCTTGTTGAAAGCCGACTTGTGTTTATATGCCTGCCATGCATGTATGTTAACATGTCCATTCATCAAGGTAGCTATTTTTCTTTTCTTTAACATTCTAAATCCTAAACCATAAAACAATCAACATAAATCAGAATCTTACTTATTATATTCAAAGGGATTTAGAGTTGCCGAGTTTATTTTGAGTATATTGCTTGATGAATTGAATGGAGTTGCGCAGGCATACTCAGCCTTGGGCATTCGAAATATTTGGTGTTCAGTTTTTCTTCTTAGTTTTTGCATACTAGTCTTCATTTTTCTTGCCCTCACTTATGAAATATATTAACTTTTAGTGTTATACCTTATATTAACTTGCTAAAGCCCCTCACTATGCTGCCATGCATGGTTTATATACTACTGTAAATACTGAATGTTTGAAAAGTCTAGACAACAAGGTTGTCGTTGTCGGACCTCCACTACCGACTCTATCCATAGAGAAAAGAGGTTATCCAACACAAATGAGGTGCTGGGTACTCGAAATTACTTGTAGCCATTTACTCCTTGTAAATTGCTCTGGCAATTAAATTCTTCAGTCCAACAGAAGCAAAATTTAACGCGATTTTTCATAAATAGACTTAAAAGCATGCTACCAAACCAAAACAATATCAAATTAGTTGATGGCTAGTTTAAAGTCTTTAGACCCTAGCTAGAGTTTCTTCAAAAGTGTAAAGAAGCTAAATGGGAAATAAGACCATACATTATCTATTAAATGAGTTGGTGGTGAATCTTGGTTCTCTAGTCATCTTTCAGTCTCAAAATCAAATAAAATCATGCTGCTCTAGTGCTTTATAATTGAGTGGGACTTGTCTTTCTTCCTGTCCCTTTCTCTTATAATACTATTGAGTTTTGCTTCATTACTAATTCATTGGTGCCTATCTTCCATGCAAAGCTTTCATTTCCCAATCAGTGCTGGGAATGATTTCATTTACATCGCAACAGTAGTAAACACAGATGTCAAACACCCACTGGTTGTCCACAACCATTGGGTTACTAACACCTGGCTAGAAGCTTTAGCAAAAGTTCATACTAAAAGCAGTGCCACTTGGTGTATTACAAGTGTCATAGTTACAAAAGGGGATAAATGTACACAAGTGTTTTTGCTTTTATATCCACTTAGATTAAAGACAAGTTTAGTGGGTTTTTAAGATTTGGACTAATTATTTGTGCAGAGGAAAAAGGAACAAATTTTTTTGTACAAGAGCCGTAGTTTATACTGCAATTTGTAGTTATAATATATTGAGATCCACCTTATTTGTGTTTGCATAGAACTTTAATACTGCATGTTAAGAAACTTTAAGGTTTCATGGTAAACCACTTTGATTAGTAGGGTTATGCTGTAGTTTTATACTGATATGAGCAAAGTTATTGGAAGTTCTTTTGAAATTAAAAAACAAGGGCTAAAAAGTAAGGATCCTTTACTTGGTAGATATGATGGGAAACCAGTTGCCTTAAGTCATGACACATATTGCAAACCCCAAATGTGAAGTAAAAGTACCTGTAATTGATTCCTTAAGTACTTGGATTTACCCACTCGGGAAGGCGGAAAAGGTGGCCAAGTCCTCGTTAGCAATTTTGTGCATGGTTTGCCTTGGCAAAATGCACATTTGGTCCATTATTTGCTTAATGATTCGGGGATAATTCGGAACGAAATTTTTGACCAGTGTAACTCGTTATAGAACTTGGTAAAGAGGTCAATCACTTCACCGGGTCAATTGTGGTCACTCCGACGATGAAGGTCACTTGGTGCATCAGTGTAGCCCTTCGTTAGTAAAGAACAAACGAACAGAAGTGTTTTGCTTCTATATCCACTTAGCGATTAAAGAGAAATTATAATGGGTTTTCAAGATATTTGTAGTACTCTGAGTACAAAAGCTGGAGTTTATGCTAAAATTTGGAGTATATGCGAAAATCTAGCTTCTTTGTTTTTGCTTAAAACTTTAACACTACATGTTAGAACACTTTAGGATTCATGGCAGACCACTTTGATTAGTAGGATGTGTATTAGTTTTATACTAATTTGAACAAATTTATTGGGAGTTCTTTTGAATTATAATCCAACAAGGCCTAAAAAGTAAAGATCCTTTTACTTGGTGGATATGATGGGAAACCAGTTGCCTTAAGTCATGACACACAATGCATTCCGCAAATCATGTGAGCTAAAGGTACTTGATTCCTTAAGTACTTGGATTTACTTAACAGTGTATAATGCTATTCTTTTAGTACAATTAAGTTTTGTTTTGTGAGGTTTTTAATAGTACTTGAGATGGAAACTTAATAGACTTCTCTCTTTTCCTTAATTCGTTGTTTTCCTCTTTGTTTTTAGATCATTTGCTTTTCTATTGGATAAGATGGCTATGCTTGGCAAGCCTATCCGATTAGCATACAAATTAAGTAATTAATGACTTTAATTTGTTTAGACAACTAATCATACAAATTTAGTGCATTTGTAGGTTGTCCCTAGGTGGAAAAACAATTTAGGGTCATCTTTAATTTCATCTAATAGTACTACTATCAACATTCTTCCTACTTCTTTTTCACCTAGTTTCAGCCAAACGTAAGTTTGTGAATCGTGTCGTTAGACAATTTCAAATGGTTCATAAAAAGAAAAAAAAAAATTCAGTCTCATGATAAGAAAAGAAAAGAAAAATGTTTTGGTCAAATTTAGTCCAAGGGGTGATTGCGCTCCGGTCAAAGATAGTTGAAATCGCCTGTAGACTAAGACGATAAATGGTAAACCGTCAATTTTCTAGATACCAGATTCCGACGAAATTTTTAACTCCAACGGACATGGTTGAATAGATAACCAACATACCTGCTAAAGAAAAGTAAATCCTAGTTTCCTACACATTGTAGTGTTACTGATATAAAATTTACATGAAGGCACCATTTCATGAAAGACGTTAATCAATCTCTTTCACTCCTCTCTTTGACGATTTCCAACAATATTAACATTAAGATAGGTTTGAGGTGTCGGTAAAGATGGCACGTCCTTAATTAGCTATAAACATGAAACTCCATATAGACATACATGCATGCTCGAGTACTCTTGCCTTGGGGAAACATAATCTTAATATTTGGTATTCATTGCGGACGAAATGGATTTACTTGTGAAACTAGTATTGTATTGGTTTTTTACTATTTGATTTACATAAATTAATAAACCTAAAACATGGTATTCTCAATGGACCTTCAATTACATGAAACATACATGTTGTATGCATATGATTCTTCCAAAGCAGTCTTATTTTTCTGCGACCTCAGTTGAGCATAAAATCTTTCAATAAACTCTTCAGCAGCTTCATCTACGTGACACTCAATTTCATCGAAAACATTATTATTTCTTAACGGAAATGGAGAATCCGTTACTCTCAGTTGTCTAACCATTGGACTACGCCCAAATCCTAACCCAGGTAAATATGGTGAAGGCATGGTGGAGCTACCGTTTTCCGTCATTACTTGGTTATTCAACATTTCAAATAGTTTCTGCACGGCATTAACTGAGGACATATCCTCTTCTGAAAATGAAAAGTTACCGCGGTATTGTTTCTTGTGCTTACTGCTGCTGGTGTTGCTCATGTGTGCAGCTGGGCTATTACTGCAACTGAATTCATAGTGTCTCGGAATTTTGGAAGAGGATACTTGAGAAGAATGGTTGGGATGATGGAACAGCATTAAGTTTGATATAAGTTTACTTGCGATTTTGCCACGTTTAGACATGATGTTGTGAAGATGAAGCATAAGTGATTTGTTGTTTTTTGATATTCCTTTCCTTATCATGAAAAAATGCAACTCTTACGATGTTCCATAGTCTCTTTGCTACTATTTTTGTGCTCGGTTTTGCATCCATATTGTAATCTATTGTTCTGATCCTAACTAGAGATATTGAAAGAGTGATATGTATTAATGTATGAATATTGGATTTGTTGTTGTGATGAGAAGGGAATGGAAATTGGAAATATTTATAGGGGATGGAAACTGAAAAGTTAGACAAAATACTATTTGGTGGACTTATCAGTGCTCAATCATGTACTACTGGCAGACTGTAGTGTGCTTCTTCCTTTATACACCAATTATTATGAAACATAATAAAGTGGGGCTTAGTTCAACATAATTGGTTTTGTTGGCAAATGTTCAGATAAAATGTCTGGTTCAAAGATTAAATTACGTCAAATTATGAAGCGCACATCTAGCTAGTTAACAAATTGGTTACCAGGAAGCATCATTAGGAATTGATGTTTCTTTAATTAATAGAATGGTAAAATACGAATGCTAGGCTTTCACTGATACGTAAGATGCTTTCGTTTTCGAAACCAATATGGTACAATGTTCTCCCATGCCATGCATAATTTTCTCTGTGATGGTAAATGATGATGTAAGGAAGCTTTATTTTCACTACCCATCCCTCTTTAAATCTTAATGCATAAGTTAGTACTTGAGTTTGTTTGCTACACGAAAGCTAGACCAAATATTCTTCTATCTACTTTCTATGGAAATAAGTGTGTGACTGTATCCTTTATTAGCTTCAAAGCCTTCAATCATTTAGTTCAGTGCTCCATTTATATTTGTTTATTATCTCTAATGAAAATATCAAAAAATAGATATTAAAAATAAAAATAGATATACGTAAAGAGGTATTATATACACAAAATTGGTCAAAAAGACCAAAATCAACAATTCCTGGGTGAAAAAGACACTTAGGTTTTGATACTGTTTAAATAGCCAAAAATTAAAAAGATACTGTTTAAATGGACAAAAATTTAAAAATAGGCAGGATGTAACCAGTTTCATCCTGTCCATTTTCAAATATTTTTTTCTTATTTTTATTTTTCACAGGATGCATCCAGTTTCATCCTTGCTATTTTTTATGTATAAGCCAGGATGAATCCAGTTTCATCCTTGCTATTTTTTTTTTTTTGGCTATTTCACCCGTACTTTTTTTTACTTGTCCATTTGAACCGTGTCTTAAATTTTTTTGGACAAATGACCCATTTTCTCTATTATATATTAGAAAGAAGACTGACTGATTAAGGAACTCAGACAGACTTGACCATGTTCAAGTTTCTAATGTGTTGTTTCAAGCTTCCTTCTATTAGGTTGGATGATTTCCTTAGGAAAAAGTTTGGCAAAGACAAGCCACCGTTATAAAGTACTCAGTTCAAAAGAAAAACAGAATCTAATTAAGGCTGAGTTTGGTAATGCTTATTTTTTTTCAAAAGCACTTTTAAAACCTATATATGTCAATAAATTTTGAAGTTGGTGTTTGGTAAAAAAAAACTAAAGTACTTTTTATCCAAAGCACTTCCCAAATTCCTCAATTTTTAAAAGCTGGGGAGGTGGAAGCTTTTAAAAGCTACAAAAGCATAAGCTGTGGTCCCACATAAATTTGATGCTTGATTTATTTTTTTTATCCCTCCTTTATTTTATACTAGATCTTAACCCGTGTCGTAACGGCACGGGATGTTTTGTCTCTAATACGATATTGTTCACATTCCTCTTGCTTCATTTTATTCGTGAGTAATTATTTTGATATTCAAATAGGTTTTGGGAAACAAAATGGGTTACACGATCTTTTTATTTTTACTTAAGCATGTTATTCCAATTTATTATCTGGACGGAGTAATAATGTTGTGCCAACATGAAAATAAAATAAAAAATACAGTAAATAAAATTTTACCCTATTTATTGTTCCATCATACCATAATTTCAAACTTCAAAAAGAATATTTCATCTAACAGTACATATACCTAAACTGCCAAACCAACTCCATGATGTTTATGAATACATTTGTTCCGAAATTATTGATAACTAAGGCTCTAAGGAGTGAAGCAAAAACCCATAATATTTTTCCTACTATAGATAAACATTATTTATTTATTTTTTGCAAATGTGAGAGTTATAAAAATGAAAAACCCTTGGCTATTGGAAGGCTGAGATATACACACGTGAGTTGAAAAAATAAACTTATAATAGTAAATTAAAACATGTGTAAGATTCTTTCTCAATCATATTGATAACATAAAATTGAAGAAATTTGTGGATAAAAAGATTTCACACCAACTATGCTAAGTAGTGCATGAATGACGTTCTCACATCTAGTGTTACTCAAGTAATTTGGAGTTTTAAAGAGCATAGTCATTTTGATATTTGTATCTACATAAATTCAACTAACCTTCCGAAAAAAATTATTAGTTTCAAGGTAGAGCCGACACAAACTTACATCGCCTTCAATGTATACAACACACATTGGGTTTAATCGGCCTTGAGATTAAACAAATACCCCAACATTAGTCAAATAATGTCTACAAATACGGGATCGAAACAAAGTGCTAACGGGAAAAATGAAAGACTAACATCAGTTCTACAAAGAAAATACCCTATATGTATCAAAGTTTGTTAACCAAACATGTATTCAAATTAAAAAGTCATCAACTTAACACAAAAATGTAAAAGAACCCAAGTTAAATCAATACTTGCCTAAACAAAACTTATAAGAGAATTTTGTAATTATTAAATACCTTTAAAATCACTATTAGAGGTTTAATTGCATGCCTCATTAAAAACCACGGTAGGACGAAATCACCGATTAATTTGTAGATATTTCACTTTGGATATGTAGCAATTCGGAGAAGTTTACACTTTGGTGGTGATGCGTTCCATCTAAGTGTTGTTCGATTGATTATTTTTTTAAAAGGTTTCGGTTTTCATTGGAGAAACCGAGAGGGAGCGTTTCATTATATTCATTATCATTCGAAATCCAAAACCAACTCGCCCTCGCTTACGGGATCTCAATACAACCTTAGATTTATCTATTGGACGGAGAAACCTTGATACTAAATATGTAGTTTTTAGTGTTATTTATTATATAACGTGACATCCAAATGTTTTTTTGTTCTTCTTAATTTTCATGTATTTTAACCGAGTTTATATTAGCATTAAGACGATCAACCACATTTCTAATTTATAGTGTTATCCTTTTGTAGCAAAGACATAATTAACATAATCAATTACTACTCATCAAAACCGCCAATTACCACAAACCACCGGATATCTCTTATTTCTCCACCACCACCATTTTAATTTCCATCCCTCGTAGAATATTTGGCACACTTATAACTTTTGATCCCACACGTCATGTATAAAGTTTAGATTTAACAAACTTAGGTCGTCAATTAATTTATTCAACTATATGTTTTTTGTTAATACTGAAAATCATGCGTACGAAAGGTTACCAAAGATAGCAGTGGTACCAAAAACAACCATTTTGTCTTATATGATTTGGTATCATCCCAAAAGTATTTGTTACCCGCCTTTTTTGATCGTGTCAAAAACAACCAACTATACTTTTCACAATACAATGTTACCCGTCATGTAAAAAAAATTATTATTTTTGATTCAAAAAGAAAAAACCAATACCACCGCCATTAAAACCATCCAGCACCACTATTTCTTCCACCAAAACTAATGTTACCGTCTCCACCACTTAGTAACACCTTCCACCGCTTCCACCACTTACTTCTTCCTCTACTACCACCACCACCACTAATATCTATTGAAATAATTTTTGTCAAAATTATTATTTATTGATGGAGATATGTATTAATATTAATTAAGGGATATTTATGATGATAAATTAATAAATCATTTATCATGAGAAATTAATGAAACCTCAATTAATAAAACACTTATACTAATTAATATTTAAGTTGAACAAACCATAACCATAGATTTATCTTCTCTCTAGACAAATCACTTATACTAATTAATAAAATACTTATACTAATTAATATTGAAGTTGAACAAACAACCACTATTGATTTATCTTTTCTATCAATTCCAACCAAGGTGGAACAATGGTTAGAGGCCACTCTTATGACACAATAGGTCATGAGTTCGAACCTCCCCGTTATAATTTTTGAAATTCCATATCTTAATTTGAGTATTCATTTTTAATTCATAATATTGGAATGAACACCACGTGTGCGACTTGTAGGGTGTGGCAGGGAGAACCACAGCCCTTGATTTATCTTTCCCACGGACAAATCCTGACCACCACTCAGCTAGGCAAACTTAGCCTAGCTTCCCGTATTTGTAGACATTATTTGACTAATGTTGGGGTATTTGTTTAATCTCAAGGCCGATTAAACCCAATGTGTGTTGTATACATTGAAGGCGACAGAAGTTTGTGTCGGCTCTACCTTGAAACTAATAATTTTATTTCGGAAGGTTAGTTGAATTTATGTAGATACAAATATCAAAATGACTATGCTCTTTAAAACTCCAAATTACTTGAGTAACACTAGATGTGAGAACGTCATTCATGCACTACTTACCATAGTTGGTGTGAAATCTTTTTATCCACGAATTTCTTCAATTTTATGTTATCAATATGATTGAGAAAGAATCTTACACATGTTTTGATTTACTATTATAAGTTTATTTTTTCAACTCACGTGTGTATATCTCAAACCTTCCAATAGCCAAGGGTTCTTCATTTTTATAACTCTCACATTTGCAAAAAAATAAATAAATAATGTTTATCTATAGTAGGAAAAAGAATATTTCATGGATATGTATGGCACGGGCCATGATGTTGGTTTATTTTTAATATATCGTATAATTTGTGTCCCAATACTTATTTACTCCTTATGATTTAATATGTGTTTGTCATAAAAATAGTTGGGATTTTCCTCTCTTTTTTACTTTGTTTTTTCCTTTAATATTTTACCACGGAGATTTGCTCAAACGAAAGAAATATAATCTTAACTTTCGGACACTTTTTATTTAGGTTCATTGCTTATAATGAGATAATGCTCTACATGAACATGGAAGTTATCAAATGAGATACGGCAAGTATTGATTTAACTTGGGTTCTTTTACATTTTTGTGTTAAGTTGATGACTTTTTAATTTGAATACATGTTTGGTTAACAAACTTTGATACATATAGGTATTTTCTTTGTAGAACTGATGTTAGTCTTTCATTTTTCCCGTTAGCACTTTGTTTCGATCCCGTATTTTTAGACATTATTTGACTAATGTTGGGGTATTTGTTTAATCTCAAGGACGATTAAACCCAATGTGTGTTGTATGCATTGAAGGCGACATGTTTTGTGTCGGCTCTACCTTGAAACTAATAATTTTTCTTCTAAGGTTAGTTGAATTTATGTAGATACAAATATCAAAATGACTATGCTCTTTAAAACTCCAAATTACTTGAGTAACACTAGATGTGAGAACGTCATTCATGCACTACTTAACATAGTTGGTGTGAAATCTTTTTATCCACGAATTTCTTCAATTTTATGTTATCAATATGATTGAGAAAGAATCTTACACATGTTTTGATTTACTATTATAAGTTTATTTTTTCAACTCACGTGCGTATATCTCAGCCTTCCAATAGCCAAGGGTTCTTCATTTTTATAACTCTCACATTTGCAAAAAATAAATAAATAATGTTTATCTATAGTAGGGAAAATATTATGGATTTTTGCTTCACTCCTTAGAGCCTTAGTTATCAATAATTTCAGAACAAATGTATTCATAAACATCATGGAGTTGGATTGGCAGTTTAGGTATATGTACTGTTAGATGAAATATTCTTTTTGAAGTTTGAAATTATGGTATGATGGAACAATAAATGGGGTAAAATTTTATTTACTGTATTTTTTATTTTATTTTCATGTTGGCACAACATTAATACTCCGTCCAGATAATAAATTGGAATAACATGCTTAAGTAAAAAATAAAAAGATCAGGTAACCCATTTTGTTTCCCAAAACCTATTTGAATATCAAAATAATTACTCACGAATAAAATGAAGCAAGAGGAATGTGAACAATATCGTATTAGAGACAAAACATCCCGTGCCGTAACGGCACGGGCCATGTTGGTTCATTTTTAATATATCGTATAATTTGTGTCCCGAATACTTATTAACTCCTTATGATTTATATGTGTTTGTCATAAAAATAATTGGGATTTTCCTCTCTTTTTTACTTTGTTTTTTCCTTTAATATTTTACCGCCGGAGATTTGCTCAAACGAAAGAAATATAATCTTAACTTCCAGACACTTTTTTATTTAGGTTCATTGCTTATAATGAGATAATGCTCTACATGAACATGGAAGTTTAAATATTTTTTTGGAAATATGTCGTCAGCAGCGCTCATCCCGTGAAATCAACTAATCAATACTGTCCATAAAAGTCTCCACATGCTCCTATTTCGCTCCAAATTGACTCATCTATCATGGTCATGTTGTCGATCCTCCAAATAGGTAGAGAATAGTATTTTTTTGCATCGAACGAATGATACAAACTATCCAATGTGACATGATTTTCCTGTAATTTTTCAACACCCATTAGATGACAATGTTTAAAATGTATACCCATTACCTTTTCAAAGGGATTGTATATATGCGAACCTCTGCCATTAAATCTTCAACAAAGTATTGTGCCCAACAATTCGTCTTAACGAAGGCTTTGGTAACTTCAAAAGTCTTGGACATTTTGTCACTTCCGTATGTTCCTACCTTCACTTAGAATACAATATGGCGACACATTACCTCATAAAGAACCTTGAACACATATTGTACTCCATGATCCTATTTCAAATTAACAGATTGTCAATAGATCCTTTACCAAAAGTTGACATATTCTACGTTGAATATTTTTTTTAAAAAAATATGTTATTGTGGATCGTTGCTTTCTAAGACTATAGTTTTCAAAATTGGCCTCTTCAAGTCCCACGGCTTTCTAAGTTTATATATCTTGTTTGTTTTTAACATTTGAGTTATCCATATTATGTTTGTTACTAACTTTAAACTTGATGTCATCTTCTACTGTCAAGTAATCCGTTGTATATCCCAACAATTCTTCTACAACAATTCCTTTCTTTTGTCGTTTCCGGACCATCGGTAGCCATTATTGTCAAACGCAATCTGTCTAATTTTTGTTGATGTTATGTATTTGCAATGTTCATTTTTCTTAAATAAATAGATTGTGGAAAAACTAAAAAAAAAAAAACATAAGTATTACATCGGGTCTAAGTTACTATATCCAAAATACTCCCACACTTTAGCTTAGGTGCCTTGTTTCCTCAAATTCCTCGTTGCATTCTAGACGAATAGGCAACACCAATCATTTGCGAAGTGAGCTATTTGCGCAAGTGTGGTCAATGTATCCCTTGCACCGTAATAATAATAACAACACGTCAATTTTTTCACGGCATCCAATTGTAAATGGTATGAATCTAATAGATTTGAATTATACCTCAATCTTAGATATCACCTTCTTCTCACATAACATAGAAATTGAGGAAGGACAAATCTTGACCACTCTTTACATAGGCAGAGTTAGCCAAACTATGTTTTGCAATTGTCTTACGTGAAATTTTTATTAATCCATATTTTAGTCAGCTCCTATCGAAGCCGATCTAATTAGTCTTATAGAAAGTTAATCTTAAAATTTTGACCTTATCTCTTGACCAAATTATAGAAGTATTCTCAGTCATGTTCTGCGTGTGATCTACCCATCTGTGTTTACTCTACCTTCTAACCCAGTGAATGAAACCTATACATATTGATCCGTAATTTGATATTGTTGATTTTTCATCAAGAGGTCGCATGATTTGAGAATGTAAAATATAAAAAATATTCTATAAACATCGGAGGCGAAATTTAGATTTATGATTTAGAGTTTTTTATGATGATTTTGATGAACAAACACAATTGTCAAACAAATATTTTAGAATGCAAATACATTTTCCCGGTAAATAAGGTTTTATATCTGGAATTGAGTGAAAGTTGTTGTCTTTGTAGGTAGTTGTCGCGAAACAACTCGACATTGATTTTCAGGAAAAATAATGTAATAGTACTTGAGAGAGCGATAATATTCTCTTACGCGGGTACACCAATTGCCTTTATATAATACGGGTGATCGAACAGTCATGATCATATTGTCTTATATGTTCGAACAGTCATGATCATATTGTCTTATACGTTCCGGTATCATCCTCGAAATATTTGGTTTTTGTCCTTATCAAATCATGCTAAAAACAACCAATTACATCTTCCACAATACAATAAAACTCACTAAAAAGAAAAAAATATTATTATACACTACTATTACCAACACCCGCAAAACCATAAAAACCATCCACCGCCACTATTTCTTCCACCAATAGTAATGTTACCGCCTCCACCATTCACAAACACCCTCCACCTCTTATACTAACCCTACTTCCACTACCACCATTAGAATTAATATAGTTTTTAGTAAAATTATGTATTTATGTTAGATTATTAAAGGGACATTTATAATAGAAATTTAATTAATCATTTATCTTTACCAAGGACAAATCCTGGCCACTCTTTACATAAACAAATCGATAATAAATAATTTCATATGTTCTGATCTTGATTCGTGTCGTTCGTTTAGTTATTACATAACATGGCAATTGATTGCACCAATTTTTTAAAATGGACATGTGTTTTATCGAGTTTATGTTAACATTAGAATGATCAACCACGTTTTATACTTTATAATATAACGTTACACATTTTGTGGCGTTACGAAATTAGCATAATATGTTTTTGTTCACCAATACCCGCCACCACCATAAAACCATATGAATCCACTTTTTTTATCCACCACCACCTAGTGGCGGAGCCAATGGTTGACTAACCTGGCTCTAACCCCTTAAATTTTTAATAATTACATAAATTTGTTAGTTTATTTTATAAATAGTACGTTGTCCATATATATTTATGGTTTAGTCCACCAAAGTTTACATGTTTCTTTTTTTAAAAAAAAATGGCCTCTAACCAGTGTTCCACCTTGGTTGGAATTAATAGAAAAGATAAATCAACGGTGGTGGTTTGTTCAACTTAAATATCATTATTGTTTTATTAATTAGTGTTTCACTAATTGCACATAATAAATAATCTATTCATTATAAAGTGTTCTTTAGTTAGTGTTTCACTAATTGCTCATAATAAATGACTAATCATTTTTTAATTATAAATGTTTTCTTAATTAATTATAATATTTATTTCTATTAATAAGTTATTTTGATAAATAATATCAATAGACATTTTTGGCGACAATGAGTAGTAGAAGAGGTGGAGGCCGAAAGATTAGTGGTGGTTAAGGGCGGAGCCAAGCACAATTATACTTATTTTTGTTCCTCTATCGTAAAATGGGATACAAAGTCCATTTTTCACATGTATCTAACTTTCCAAGAATTTTTTCTCCCTCTTTCCTCAAAATCTTGGCTCCGCTCCTGGTTTGTGGTGGAAGAAGTAGTGACGGTGAGTGCTGGTGAGTGGTGATGAACATTATTAATTTTATGTTGTCGTTACAACATCGATAACATCGTAGTGTGGAAGATGTGGTTGGTTGTTTTTAACACTTTTGATAAATGAAGGTACCATATATTTCAGGGATGATATCATACAAGACAATATTTTCATGATCGTAGTTGGATCACCCAAATGGTACCCCTGTTATCTTTGATAGTATATCGTATAAATCATGATTTTTTAATGTTAAAATAAAATTGATTGCAATACAAAAACGAATATATACACGGGAAAAAAATAATGAAACTAATCAATTGACGACATTTTGTTCAATCTAAACCTCATACATGGCATTGTGATTGGAAATTAGAATTGCGTCCAACAACCTACATGGGGTAGGTGGCAGTGATGGAGTCAAAAATTTACATTGAGGAGGCCTACTTTGTTTTTTTAAAGAAACATGTAAACTTTGGTGGACTAAACCATAAATATATATGGACAAAGTACTATTTATAAAATAAACTAAAAAATTTATGTAGTTATTAAAAATTTAAGGGGTTAGAGCCATGTTAGTCAACCCTTGGCTCTGCCGCTAGGTGGTGGTGGATAAGAAAATGGATTCATATGGTTTTATGGTGGTGGTGGGTATTGGTGAACAAAAACATATTATGCTAATTTCGTAACGCCACAAAATATGTAACGTTGTAACTTTGAGTAATTTTCTTGGTTCAGTCGAACTAGATATTTTAACAATTTATGTGACATTTTAAGTCAATGTTGCGAGATTTGTTATTCTCAGGTAACCCACTAGCAAAAAGAAGAAAATTATGCTCGCAAGTGAATTTGAACTTGCGACCACGAACGCACATATTGCTCTCTGGACCAACTGTTCAAGAACTTCTCTGCAAAATTAACTCATAACTTTTTTCTTTATTCTCTTATTCTCCACTAAAAAATAAAAAATATGTGTCTCTGCGAATTCGAACCCGTGACCTCTTGCTTATTCGCTCCAACCCAAACCATCTGTGCGAATTTCTGTTTATGATAGAAATCACAGCGTTTTGCTCTTTTCCTTCATTTCCTTCAGCAATTTGCCTCTTTCTTTTTCTCCTGAACATGGAAATCTTCCATTGAAACCTTAGTTTTCTTCCGTGAATTTCACCACAGAAACTAAGTTTGCCTTTGTTAGTGGTGGTCAGGATTTGTCCAGACAAGGATAAATCAAGGGTTGCGGTGCTCCGTGCCACACCCTACAACTCGCATGTGTGGCGTTAATTCCAATATTATGAATGAAAAATGAATACTCAAGTCAAGATATGGATTTTCAAAAATTATAACGGGGAGGTTCGAACTCATGACCTATCGTGTTATAAGAGTGGCCTCTAACCAGTGTTCCACCTTGGTTGGAATTAATAGAAAAGATAAAACAACGGTGGTGGTTTGTTCAACTTAAACATCATAATTGTTTTATTAATTAGTGTTTCACTAATTGCACATAATAAATAATTTATTCATTATAAAGTGTTCTTTAGTTAGTGTTTCACTAATTGCTCATAATAAATGACTAATCATTTTTTAATTATAAATTTTTTCTTAATTAATTATAATATTTATTTCTATTAATAGGTAATTTTGATAAATAATATCAATAGACATTTTTGGCGACAATGAGTAGTAGAAGAGGTGGAGGCCGAAAGATTAGTGGTGGTTAAGGGCGGAGCCAAGCACAATTATACTTATTTTTGTTCTTTTATCGTAAAATGGGATACAAAGTCCATTTTTCACATGTATCCAACTTGCCAAGAATTTTTTCTCCCTCTTTCCTCAAAATCCTGGCTCCTCTCTGGTTTGTGGTGGAAGAAGTAGTGACGGTGAGTCTTTGGTGAGTAGTGATGGACATTATTAATTTTATGTTGTCGTTACAACATCGATAACATCGTAGTGTGGAAGATGTGGTTGGTTGTTTTTAACACTTTTGATAAATGAAGGTACCATATATTTCGGGGATGATATCATACAAGATAATATTTTCATGATCGTAGTTGGATCACCCAAATGGTACCCCGTTATCTTTGATAGTATATCGTATAAATCATGATTTTTAATGTTAAAATAAAATTGATTGCAATACAAAAACGAATATATACACGGAAAAAAAAAATAATGAAACTAATCAATTGACGACATTTTGTTCAATCTAAACCTCATACATGGCATTTGTGATTGAAAATTAGAATTGCGTCAACAACCTACATGGGGTAGGTGGCAGTGATGGTAGCAGTGGTGGAGTCAAAAATTGACATTGAGGAGGCCTACTTTTTTTTTTAAAGAAACATGTAAACTTTGGTGGACTAAACCATAAATATATATGGACAAAGTACTATTTATAAAATAAACTAAAAAGTTTATGTAGTTATTAAAAATTTAAGGGGTTAGAGCCAGGTTAGTCAACCCTTGGCTCTGCCGCTAGGTGGTTGTGGATAAAAAAAATGGATTCATGTGGTTTTATGGTGGTGGCGGGTATTGGTGAACAAAAACATATTATGCTAATTTCGTAACGCCACAAAATATGTAATGTTATAGTATAAAGTATAAAACGTGGTTGATCATTCTAATGTTAAAATAAACTCGATAAAACACATGTCCATTTTAAAAAATTGGTGCAATCAATTGTCATGTTATGTAATAACTAAACGAACGACACGAATCAAGATCTGAACATATGAAATTATTTATTATCGATTTGTCTATGTAAAGAGTGGTCAGGATTTGTCCTTGGCAAAGATAAATTTACCCCTGGGGTTTGTTCAACTTAACCACTTTTAAATATTTTATTAATTAGTGTCTCATTGATTGTTCACAATGATTAATTATATTTCTATTATAAATGTACCTTTAATAATGTAACATAAATACATAATTTTATTAATAAATAACTTTACTACAAACTATATTAATTCTAATGGTGGTGGTGGAAGTAGGGTTAGTATAAACGGTGGCGGGTGTTTGTGAATGGTGGAGGTGGTAACATTACTATTGGTGGAAGAAATAGTGGCGGTGGATGGTTTTTATGGTGGTGGGTGTTGGTAATAGTAGTGGATAATAATAGTTTTTGCTTTTTAGTGAGTTTTATTGACCGAGTAAAAAAAAATCTTCACAAAACATGCAACATTATATTGTAAAAGATGTAATTGGTTGTTTTTAGCACGATTGATAAGGACAAAAATCAAATATTTTGAGGATGATACCGGAATGTATAAGACAATATGATCATGATCATTGGATCACCGAAACGGTATCCGTATTATATAAACGCAATTGGTGTACCAGCGTAAGAGAACATTATCACTCTCTCAAGTACTATTACATTCTTTTTCCCTGTTGACCATCAATTTCGAGTTGTTTCGCGACAACTACCTACAAAGACAACAACTTTCACTCAATTCCCGATATAAAACCTTATTGACCGGGAAACTGTATTTGCATTCTAAAATATTTGTTTGAAAATTATGTTTATTCATCAAAATCATCATTAAAAACTCTAAATCATAAATCTAAATTTCAACTCCGATGTTTATAGAATATTTTTTATATTTTACATTCTCAAATCATGCGACCTCTTGGTTACAAATCAACAATATCAAATTACGGATCAATATGTATAGGTTTCATTCACTGGCTTAGAAGGTATAGTAGATACAGATGGGTAGATCACACAAAGCAGAACATGACTGAGAATACTTCAATAATTTGGTCAAGAAATAAGGTCAAAAACTTAAGATTAACTTTCTATAGGACTAATTAGATCGCCTTCGATAGGAGCCGACTAAAATACGGATTAATAATAATTTGCACGTAAGACAATTGCAAAACATAGTTTGGCTAACTCTGCCTATGTAAAGAGTGGTCAAGATTTGTCCTTCCTCAATTGATATGTTATGTGAGAAGAAGATGATATCTAAGATTGAGGTACAATTCAAATCTATTAGATTCATACCATTTACAACTGGACGCCTTGAAAAAAATTGACGTGTTGTTATTATTATGACGGGTTGTAGTTTGACAAACATGCTTGAGATAGCAACGCATGCGAGTTCAACCGAGCAATGCTCTAACACCTTGAATCGGCGTGAGATTGATTAGGGTTCAACTACAGTCTAGACCGAAGTTAGTTTCTAGTAGGCTAGTGTCTGTAGCGGCTTAATACAGTGTGGTGTTCAATCTGGACTAGGTCACGGGGTTTTTCTGCATTTGCGGTTTCCTCGTTAACAAAACTTCGGTGTCTCGTGTTATTTATATTCCGCATTATATTTTGTTATATAATTGAAATATCACAGGTTGTGCGTTAAGATCAATCAATTAGAATATCCAACCTTTGATTGTTGATTTACATTGATTGACACTTGGATATTGGTCTTTGGTACCATCCAAGTTTATCTCTCTAGTATTTGATAAATACTCGCAGATTTCCATTTGCTTGAGTATAGATCAAATTGAGAGATAGAGATATTAACTCCTTGATATACTTTGTTTTGACATCCCGTAACGGCACGGGATGTTTTGTCTCTAATACGATATTGTTCACATTCCTCTTGCTTCATTTTATTCGTGAGTAATTATTTTGATATTCAAATAGGTTTTGGGAAACAAAATGGGTTACCCGATCTTTTTATTTTTACTTAAGCATGTTATTCCAATTTATTATCCGGACGGAGTAATAATGTTGTGCCAACATGAAAATAAAATAAAAATACGATAAATAAAATTTTACCCCATTTATTGTTCCATCATACCATAATTTCAAACTTCAAAAAGAATATTTAATCTAACAAAGTACATATACCTAAACGCCAATCCAACTCCATGATGTTTATGAATACATTTGTTCAAAAATTATTGATAACTAAGGCTCTAAGGAGTGAAGCAAAAACCCATAATATTTTCCCTACTATAGATAAACATTATTTATTTATTTTTTGCAAATGTGAGAGTTATAAAAATGAAGAACCCTTGGCTATTGGAAGGTCGAGATATACACACGTGAGTTGAAAAAATAAACTTATAATAGTAAATCAAAACATGTGTAAGATTCTTTCTCAATCATATTGATAACATAAAATTGAAGAAATTCGTGGATAAAAAGATTTCACACCAACTATGCTAAGTAGTGCATGAATGACGTTCTCACATCTAGTGTTACTCAAGTAATTTGGAGTTTTAAAGAGCATAGTCATTTTGATATTTGTATCTACATAAATTCAACTAACCTTCGAAGAAAAATTATTAGTTTCAAGGTAGAGCCGCACAAACTTACACGCCTTCAATGTATACAACACACATTGGGTTTAATCGGCCTTGAGATTAAACAAATACCCCAACATTAGTCAAATAATGTCTACAAATACGGGATCGAAACAAAGTGCTAACGGAAAAATGAAAGACTAACATCAGTTCTACAAAGAAAATACCCTATATGTATCAAAGTTTGTTAACCAAACATGTATTCAAATTAAAAAGTCATCAACTTAACACAAAAATGTAAAAGAACCCAAGTTAAATCAATACTTGCCTAAACAAAACTTATAAGAGAATTTTGTAATTATTAAATACCTTTAAAATCACTATTAGAGATTTAATTGCATGCCTCGTTAAAAACCACGGTAGGACGAAATCACCGTGATTAATTTGTAGATATTTCACTGGATATGTAGCAATTCGAGAAGTTTACACTTTGGTGGTGATGCGTTCCCATCTAAGTCTTGTTCGATTGATTATTTTTTTAGAAGGTTTCGGTTTTCATTGGAGAAACCGAGAGGGAGCGTTTCATTATATTCATTATCATTCAGAAATCCAAGACCAACTCGCCCTCTACGCTTACGGGATCTCAATACAACCTTAGATTTATCTATTGGACGGAGAAACCTTGATACTAAATATGTAGTTTTTAGTGTTATTTATTATATAACGTGACATCCAAATGTTTTTTTGTTCTTCTTAATTTTCATGTATTTTAACCGAGTTTATATTAGCATTAAGACGATCAACCACATTTCTAATTTATAGTGTTATCCTTTTGTAGCAGCACATAATTAACATAATCAATTACTACTCATCAAAACCGGCTAGTACCACAAACCACCAGATATCTCTTATTTCTCCACCACCACCATTTTAAATTTCCATCCCTCGTAGAATATTTGGCACACTTATAACTTTTGATCCCACACGTCATGTATAAAGTTTAGATTTAACACAATTAGGTCGTCAATTAATTTATTCAACTATATGTTTTTTGTTAATACTGAAAATCATGCGTACGAAAGGTTACCAAAGATAGCAGTGGTACCAAAAACAACCATTTTGTCTTATATGATTTGGTATCATCCCAAAAGTATTTGTTACCCGCCTTTTTTGATCGTGTCAAAAACAACCAACTATACTTTTCACAATACAATGTTACCCGTCATGTAAAAAAAATTATTATTTTTGATTCAAAAAGAAAAAACCAATACCACCGCCATTAAAACCATCCAGCGCCACTATTTCTTCCACCAAAACTAATGTTACCGCCTCACCACTTAGTAACACCTTCCACCGCTTCCACCACTTACTTCTTCCTCTACTACCACCACCACCACTAATATCTATTGAAATAATTTTTGTCAAAATTATTATTTATTGATGGAGATATGTATTAATATTAATTAAGGGATATTTATGATGATAAATTAATAAATCATTTATCATGAGAAATTAATGAAACATCAATTAATAAAACACTTATACTAATTAATATTTAAGTTGAACAAACCATAACCATAGATTTATATTCTCTCTAGACAAACAAAATTGGAAATAGGAAAGAGATCAAGGATTATACCCAATACGGCCTCAATGCGACGGGCAACAAATTGAACCTTAAATCAATTTCCAAACCCTAACTTCCTCTCTATGATTTACCCTATCCTCTATAACCCGAGTTAATACAACTCCACCATCTCCTCCTTCTGTTATTCAATCCACTAATTCCTCCTTTGATTTTGCACAAACTCAATACTAATTGCAGAAACCGTAACTCTATTTCTTACTGATTCGTCGTTCTTCAATCAATAATAACCCATTTACTTCTCCAGATTTCTTCTTAATTGATATGAACGATTTCTCAATTCATGTTTTTGAGAAGAAAAAAAACGAAAAAACAACGAAAAAGAAGAAGTTGAGAAGAAAGAAAAAGAAATACAGCGAAGAAGAAGACGAATAAGAAGAAAAGAAATCTTAGGCCCTCTTTCTTCTAGGAGATCGATAAAGAGAGGAGGAGGAGGAACGATGAAAGAGAGACAGGAAGAGGGATGATGAGGCGGAGAGAAAAACCATATGAATCCACTTTTTTCGTATTTGTGTTAGGTTTTCTTTGGTTACGATCCAACATGCTACATTTTTTAGAGATTTGTTCATCGAGCCCACACGTGCAAATCCCACGACTCAGGTGTAATCAGGTAACTTAACATTCCGACAAACGTCTGTGTAGTGATAAATGGTTTCGTAATATTGAAGTTGAACAAACAACCACTATTGATTTAATTTCTATCAATTCCAACCAAGGTGGAACAATGGTTAGAGGCCACTCTTATGACACAATAGGTCATGAGTTCGAACCTCCCCGTTATAATTTTTGAAATTCCATATCTTAATTTGAGTATTCATTTTTAATTCATAATATTGGAATGAACACCACGTGTGCGACTTGTAGGGTGTGGCAGGGTGAACCACAGCCCTTGATTTATCTTTCCCACGGATAAATCCTGACCACCACTCAGCTAGGCAAACTTAGCCTAGCTTTGTTTTGTATTATTGATATATAGAGAAATGACAAAAGTTACCCTTAAATTTATATACAATCAATTTTTTACTATTTTTTTATTATTTCGAAATATTTTATATACCATTTATTAATTTGTCAACAGTAGAAATAAAACAAATATTAAATAATTACTTAATTTTAGTTTCATTTTTTGTTTGAATAATTACTTAATTTGTCAACAGTAAAAATAAAAACAAATATTAAATAATTACTTAATTGTTAAGTAAAATAATTTCTTAACAATCATAATGATAGTAGTAATTAGTATGAACATTAATATTGTATAGTAAAAAAATTAATTATTTTTAAACCCAATAAAATTGAATAAAACTACCATGAGTGGTATGTCTGTTTTTGTCATTTGTTACAACAACAATGGTGGAATATGAAATTTTACCAAACACATTTTGATTGCTTTTTTAATCAGCTTCAACTTTAATTAATATTTTACCAAACGTCTAACCATGCTTTTTTTTCTCACAAAGACAAAGACAAAGAACGACAAGAAGCAACGCACAATGAAAAAGTGCTTTTACAAAAGTCAGTTCTTGACAATACCAAACTAAGGTTTGAGTTTGGTAATGCTTATTTTTTTTCAAAAGCACTTTTAAAACCTATATATGTCAATAAATTTTGAAGTTGGTGTTTGGTAAAAAAAACTAAAGTGCTTTTTATCCAAAGTACTTCCCAAATTCCTCAATTTTTAAAAGCTGGGGAGGAGGAGCTTTTAAAAGCTACAAAAGCATAAGTCGTGGTCCCACATAAATTTAATACTTGATTTATCTTTTTTATCCCTACTTTATTTTATAAATGACAAAAGTTACCCTTAAATTTATATACAATCAATTTTCTACTATTTCTTATATTGCATTCTTTAAATATTATTATTTTTTATTATTTCGAATTATTTTATATACCATTTATTTAATTTGTCAACAGTAGAAATAAAACAAATATTAAATAATTACTTAATTTTAGTATCATTGTTTGCTTGAATAATTACTTAATTTGTCAACAGTAAAAATAAAACAAATATTAAATAATTACTTAATTTTTTTTTTTAAATATTTGAATTTTTTATTTATTTATTATTATAATATAAAGATAACGATTATTACATTAACTAGTTGGAAGCCTAACAAGCTAAGCTCCAACGACATACTACTACATTAATTGAACAGGTTGCTGTGCTAGCCTACCAGCGAGCCTCATGGGGAACCTTGCCAAGGGGAGCCGAAACGGCGGGAGGGCGGCGAGATTGTGTCACAAGGGGGGCAAACTAACACTACCTTCCATGTTAATTCCTGCAATATTACGCCATTGGGGACTCGAACCTGGGACTTCCTGGAGTGCATTAAACTTTGGGGAACGGGGATGACCAGCTGAGCTAGGGGCCCGTTCATAATGATAGTGGTAATTAGTATGAACATTAATATTATATAGTAAAAAAATAATTATTTTTAAACCCAATAAAATTGAATAAAACTACCATGAGTGATATGTCTATTTTTGTCATTTGTTACAACAATAATGGTTGAATCTGAAATTTTACCAAACACATTTTGGTTGCTTTTTTAATCAGCTTCAACTTAATTAATATTTTACCAAACGTCTAACTGCTTTTTTCTCACAGCACAGCACAGCAACGCACAGCAGAAAAGTGCTTTTACAAAAGCTGCAGCAATACCAAACTAAGTCTAAGCCTAAGCTTAATCTGATATCTAACTAAAAAGTCGCCATCTAATTAGTTGCACCTTTGATCTCGGTTGGGTGCGTGAATAGTTGTCTTCTCCAGTTCTCCTACTGGCAAATTTGTAGGTGATGTCAGCTGACTCCAAACCAGGGACTAGGAAAGACAATTTGATAGTCAAAATATTCCCGTAGATTTTTTTTTTTTTTTTGATTGAAAAGGAAGATTTATTAAAGAAGCAGGAATGTACAAGAAGTTCTACAAGAGGTAGAAGAAACTAGGAAAAACAAAAAGCTGAAAACCAGAGATTACATGAAGATAGCATCCCAATTAGACAACACAGAATTTGAGAAGTTCAAGTGAACTTTGAGTTCCGCAGCCGCTGCCCACAACAGAATCGAAGATTTGATATCATAGATAAGGTCATCATCAGTTTTGAAAAGATAGTTCTCTTCAAATCTTCTACAGTTTCGTTCTCTCCAAATCGAGTAAACAATTGTTGCAGGTATTAATTTCCATATGTAATTACCTGACATGGAGAATTGATGTGAATTCCAAGTCTCTGCCAAAGTCCTCATTGAACCCGGTAACACCCAACTCCAACCTGAACTTGGTGTTACATTATACCAAATTTTATAAGCTATTTTACAATGCAAGAAGAGATGGTCCTGTGACTCCTCCCCTCCACCACACAAAGCGCAATTGCTATCAAGGTTCATACCTTTCCGTTGAAGAGTATCAATCGTATTCAATTTGCCGTGTACCAAACACCACATCAAGAAACAGATTTTTGGAGGAACTGCCGGTTGCCAAATGAATTGAGAAGGGAAGTTTGAAATGCCATGTTCCGTCACCAACTGCGTATACAATGATTTGAAAGTAAACACTCCCGAGGGATTCAATTTCCACCTCCTTGTATCTGACAGGCCATCATGAACAGGGGGAATGTCTCCAATAGAAGTAATGAGGACAGCATAATCTTGAGCTTCATCATTAGTAAGCACACGCCTGAAATCAAACTTCCAGTTTCCTTCATCAGAAATCATACCTGCAATGTTTGAATTTTTGTTCCTAGACAGCTTCAACAGGTTAGGAAAGGAAGAAGCTAAAGGTTGTTGTCCACACCAGCAATCATACCAGAAAGTAATGGATGTTCCTGAATGGGTGAGTAACGTCGAGTGCTCACTAATGAGACCAGCAGAATCAGCAATAGCTCGCCAACAAGACACTCCATAAGTTTGTTTAACTTTACCTGGAATCCAATAAGAGAATTCAATGACCGTTATTATCCTCTATGATTTTGTACCAAAGCCTATTCTTTTCCACTCCAAAACGCCAGCACCATTTAGCTAACATTTCTAAATTCATAAGCTTAAGGTTGCATACACCCAGACCACCTCTCTCTTTTATTGCACGCACTATATCCCAATTAACCAAATGGGAAGTTTTCGCACCTTCTTTATATTCCCATAAAAAATTCCACATTTTCTTTTCCAGAATCTTAATAACTGAGTTTGGGGCCTTAAAAAGAGAAAAATAATAGGTTGAAAGAGAAGATAGAACACACTTCAAGATATCTAGCTTTCCCCCCTTTGATAATGAAATTCTCCTCCAAACTGAAAGTCTTGCCTCAAACTTTTCAATAATTGGATCCCAAATTCTTATGGGACCAGATTTAGCACCTAGGGGCATTCCCAAATACATGAAAGGAAGGCTGTCAACTGAGCAACCAAATTCTTCATCCCATAGAGGTAAGTCAGGCACTACTCCCATGGCTATTAGTCTAGTTTTCAAAGTATTAACCTTAAGTCCTATATGAACTCGACAAAATGCAATGAGAACAAGTTATGTAGCTCTTCTTTTTTATCATCTAAAAAGAAGATTGTGTCATCCGCATAATGAAGATGATTTACCACAATACTAGATGGAGAGACAGAAAATCCACTAAAGAGGCTAGGGCTACACATGGGCGGGTATGGGCGGGTATAAGCTCAAACCAACCTCGCACCCACAGGCTGCGGTTTTTTTTTCATAACCAACCCCGCACCCACAAACAAATGGGCGGGTTTTGTTACCCACCCGCTGCGGGTAGGGCGGGTTTGGGTTTAAACCCGCTTAAACCCGCAATAATTAGATATAATCCAAAAATTAGATATACTGATCAGGAGGAGTTCGCTATAATCTGCTGCACCACATTGAAATTTTCAAGATTACTAATCATGGAGTCCGCTTTAATATATTTCATGACGCGTGCAGCTAATTATAGTGATAGAAAATCGAATACGCTTCTGTTTTATTTTTGATGGTAAGGAAATCTCTGAACGTTAAGAAGGCCGGCTCTTAAATTGGCACCTCTGTGGATATGTTCACACACAAGACACCAACAACCATTGAAAACGTGAAGTCTCTCGGAGAAAGGGACAAAAGAGGTGGTCTAGGGAGCGAGCTGAACTTCTCAAGGCCAGTGAAGGATTAGTTGTAATCAACGGTGTATATTGAGCGGGTTTTTCGGGCGGGTATGACCTAAAACCAACCTCGCACCCACAGACAGCGGGTTTTTTTTTTCTTAACCAACCCCGCACCCACAACGGGCGGGTATGGACAAAAAACCCACGGGTTTAGCGGGTACGGGCGGGTATGGGTATCGTGGGTGGGTCTTGTGCAGCCCTAGAAGAGGCCTTGATTAGCTGCCCTATCCATAAATCTTGAAAACACTTCCATTGCAATGTTAAATAAAAGAGGAGAAACCGGACAACCTTGTCTTACACCTCTTGAACTAGTGAAGTAGCCGAACGAAGACCCATTGATAAGGACCGAGAATGATGAAGTTGAATAACAAAAACTTAGCCAATTTCACAATTTATTACTAAAACCCATTTGAACAAGTACAAACTCAAGATATATCCAATTGATTCTATCAAACGCTTTTTCAAGATCAATTTTACTAACAATACCCGGATTTTCAGACCTTAGTCTTGAGTCTACCAATTCATTGGCAATAAGAGTGCCATCAATGATTTGTCTGCCTTCAATATAAGCACATTGCACAGGAGAAATCAATTTATCCATGACAAGCTTCAGCCTTGTAGCTAAAACTTTTGCAATAATTTTATAAACACTAGTAAGCAGACAAATAGGTCTACAATCCTTTATAGTCTCAATGTGGTCTTTTTTAGGCACAAGAGTGATGAAAGTAGAGTTATGTTTAGAGTTGATAGTAACTGTAGTGCAGAATTCATTCACATTTCCCATAATATCATCCTTGATAAAGTGCCAACACTTCTGAAAGAAGAGAATAGGAAAACCATCCGGACCCGGTGCTTTGTCATTCCCTAAGTCTCTAATAGCATGCGTAACCTCCTCTTCTGTGAAATCAGCTTCTAAGATATTGGCTTCTGCAGAGGTAATTGAATCAAACTCAATCCCCTCTAGATCAGGTCGAATGACTTCTTCCTCAGAAAATAGAGTTTTGTAATAACCTATTATATGTTCTTGCAACCTACTTCTGTCAGACACCAACTCATCTCCGATATAAAGTTGTCTGATTCTGTTGTATCTTCGTCTGGCTGATGCATTGCTAATGAAGAAAGAAGTATTTCTATCACCTTCCTGTAACCACTTCGTATTTGATTTTATTTTCCACGAAGTCTCCTCCATTTTGGTAATCTTTTCAAAGTTCGCTTTGTATTGGAGATGCACCTTCCGCTCCTCTTTAGAAAGGATATTATCTTCAGCGAACCCATCAAGAGTTTGAATTTCAGAGAGAATATTCTTCAATTTTGTGTTGGTATGTCCAAAAACCTTTTTGTTCCAGACTTTTAGCTTTTCTTTAAGTGCTTGTAACTTCAACCAGAGCACTGTGCTTGGAGTACCTGCAAAACAAAAAGAAATCCACCAATCTTCTAATAATTATAAGAATCCATTCTCCATGAACTACATGATTTCAAACCTAAAAGGACTAGGTCCCCAAGAGGGATCGGAAATATCTAAAAAGAGTGGGATATGGTCTGAGGTAGGTCTGGCTTTGGCTAATTAGGTAACAAAAGGGTATTGATATTCCGGTAGATTTATTTATTCTTTCGGCAGTTCTAAACGTTAACACCTCTAATTTAAACATTTTTAGAACTGTACGCCCAATATAAGATGAATAACCTTTTTTCTGAAAATAGTGTATTTTATACGAAAATCATGAGACTCACTAGAAATACATTTTATTTGAAAAGATTTTGTTTTGGAAGAGTTTAAATTAATTTTTGGTTCACTAAGATTTTTTATTTCTCATTAGACTCAGCCGATAGCTCATTTAAGGCTCTTAGGTAATAACATGTGCCTCTGCCTTCGGCACAACTATTTTCACCAAGACTCATAATAGTTCTTGCACTTTATTTGTTTGGATTTGACTCAAGTCAAATGCCATATTATTGGATTTCTGATTTTTTTTATGTCTGAATTGAAATCTGGAAATAACTGGAAGGCGAATACTAAATTAACGCGCGCGATACAGCCCCAAGGTTGTCAACATCCGTGTAAGATAACTTCACCAAAACAAAAGATGAATAAAACCCTCAAATTCTAGAACTTTCTAAAATACCTCTTCATCTAATTCAGCCCAAAAACAAACATCAAATCTGCCCCACCGTATCTTCGTTTAATTCTCTTTCCTAATCTCCCAGGAAAGAGAAATATTAGGTCTACGAAACTCATTTTCCCTTTCGATTCTATTTTCTTCTACTGGAACCTCTTTTTTTTTCAGATATGTATTGTTAGAAACTAGAAATCATAGATCGAGACAAGTTATGACCTAAATTCAAACAAGCAAAACAAAAATCATAAAAACTGGTTAAAATGGTGAAGAAGAATGCTCAACAAGAGAGAAAGAAAGATGAACAACTCAAGAAGACGATTAAAAATCCTCCAAAAGGTAAATTGAATCCTTTGTCTCATGTTGTCTGATCAATAATAAGATCATTATTTATTATTGTTTATATTTTTGGTTGACTACTGTTCATTACTGGTCGGTGTGAGCAGATCTTACATTTCTCGACTGTTAGATTTAATTTCACCAGAACTAGTTGGTGTTGTAGGTTGATCCTGGTCATTTTGATGAAACAATTTTGGTTTCGACATTTTTTGATTGTTGGATTAGCTTCACCAGAACTGGTTCGGTGGTGTTGGTTTCGATTTTGATGTTTTTGATGGAACTATTTTTGATTTTATCATTTCCCCTTGTCCAATTTGGTTCCACCAGAATTGTTTTGGTGGTGTTGGTTAGTTCCGGCCATTTTGAAGAAACCATTTTTGGTTTCATCATTTTTCCCTTGTCGAATTTGGTTCCACCTGAACTGTTGGTGTGTTGATTAATTCTAGTAGTCTTCATGAAACCATTTTTGGTTTCATCAATTTTCCATTGTCGAACTTGGTTCCACCTGAATTGTTGGTGTGTTGATTAATTGTTTCATCATTTTTCCCTTCTCGAATTTGGTTCCACCAATACTGATTTGGTGGTGTTAGTTAATCCTAGTCATTTTGATGAAACTATTTTTGGTTTCATCATTCTTCCCTTATTGGTTCTACCAGTATTGGTTTGGCAGTGTTAGTTTATTCTTGTTTTGGCTAAAATCAGTTTGTTTTGCAGGGGAAAAACGTGAAGATTCGTTTAGGTGCTCATTGACACATTTGTGTGTGCTGACTCCTAAAATAAAGGCTTTGATAGAAAATAAAAAAGAGCATATGAAGGCCCTTTTAGCATACCCATTTTGGAATTTCTACAAACCATTCTATAAAGGTGTAATGAAGGAAGAGGAATTGAAGAAAAAAATGGTAGCCATGAAGATGATCTTAAGTACATATGACAAGCAAAGTCCACGCTTAGTACCAGATTGTTTCAAGTTAAAGAGAATAAAGAATCTGATATTGCAGACCATTCCCGAGCAGTTTTCAGTAACTTTTGGTCTACAAATGATGGAGCAAGTAACTCTAGTCAGAACTGAGCATTTAAGGAATAAGGTGAACTCGTTCGTGAATGAATAATTTGGTGGAAAGAAAAAGACGACGAAATCTACGATCCTGATGGACAAATCTCTAAAAGAATTTTAAATGAAGACATAAAAATTAGTGTACTGTCAATTAGTTATAAACTTAAATGCTTATAATAGTTTCTAAAAGGTTTAAATGGTTTATGAATGGTTTCAATTATGATTGTCTCACTTATGTTTAACCCAAACCATATTGTCGTAGAATGTTATGTATGTTTTTTGATGAAACCAAAAAGGGTTCCAACATATATTGGTTCCATTGCAGCGGTAAAATGATCAAACCATAAAGGGTACCAACATATTGCAATATTTATTCCTTCCAAGGTTTGATAGGATCAATGGAAGATTTCTTGACATCAGCTAAAACATCTGACAAAACCCTGAAAGTAATATCTATTCCTTCCAAGGTTTGTATAGTAAAAGGGAGAGATTCGGATGAAGAAGTGGTGATGACAGAAGGTTGAAGAGTTGAATCATCCTTTGCTATAGATGCGTCATTCGAAGATGAAATTTGATGAAGATTAATGACTGGGGTTGAGGCAGTGTCAAGAGAAGAGATATTGACAGCAGAATAAGAGAAGGGTTCATTTGCAGCATGGTTATCACCAGAATTTCAACTACGAAAGATCGATTCTGAGGAGAATTCAGTGGCGATACCTTCATGAACAGGATTAAGGAGTCAGCTTGCGAAGATATCGCAGGAAATGTTGAAGGCTTAAACATAGGAAATGAGACAGAAGTTTCAACATTTTTAAGGTGGCGAGGTTTTTTGCGGGGCTTATCGACAGTTTCATCACCCTGCGAATCACAATTCAAATAAGAAACAGAGTCAACAATATTGTTATTAAAAGAATAGTGTTTCTTAATACCTTGCAATTCGCAGGCTTCCTTTTGTTTACGGTGACCTTTTGATGAGAACTCTTGGGAACATTAGGGTTTAGAACCGTAAACTTGGTACTATAGGTGTTCTTGCTGAAACAGAAACAATATGGGAATTATACGAAGATGAGCAAAATCAAATAAGACAATTTCAGTAGATGAGATCAATTTCAGCAAAGTCAACAAACCTTGATGTCTCCATAAGAATAGTAGCAGAAAGATGAATTTGTAAAAAGTTGCAGACGACAAAAAGATTTACAGAGAATGTGGAGATGAAGAAGATAAAGTAAAAGAAAGAAAATATTTTTATGATAGATCTCTTCTTAAATAGACAAGAAAGTGATGACCGGTTAGCATTTAATGTGCCGGTAGATAGGGGAATATCTAACACGTGTAAGTGGTTATGCTTAATTCATGGAATCTTGTCGGTAGAAAATTTAAGGAAAGAAATGGACAGTTGCGGCAATTTGAAACATTAGTTCTCATATCATTCTCCCCTTCGCAGAGAAGACATGAGAAGAGGAAAGATGTAGGATCAGAATATCGCAACATCAATACCTTTGCGAAACCTTTGAACAACACACTGCGAAGATGTCGCAGAATGATTACAGAAATAACACAACAGATGACGACAGCCTAAACATGAGAAAGTTGTGGAGATCTAGTGAGATTTAGGAGTGTTGCGAAATCTAACACTGTATACTTGCGAGAATATCGCAAGTCAGATCATAAATAAAGGACAGCTTAGCAGTCACCCACTATGTAATATCCTATATAAAGAGTCGAACAGGCTTAAGACGAAGAGAGATCTTTTTAGAGTAGAGAGAAAGTTTTGAGGAGAGAGAAATTCCAGAAAAATAGTTGTATTCTTGATTTCATTTCCTCTTTGTAAAATTCTTTAACTCAATTAATAAAAAGTGTGATTGTTGATCTTAAAGATGGGTTGATTATTATGAATTCTTATGAGGGATGTATTGTAGGATTTCCTGCAACTACATAATGGCGCTAGAAACAGGGATTGGCATATAAAGTTAAAGATCGTTATTAATATTGTTCAAATTAAGAAAATGATGAAACAGATCGATAAATCAGTTAAGGAAGAGAGAATTAAAATCAAGGAATGCAACAGAAGGCTGGAGTGTAGTTTGATTACAAAAACAATGATTAATGAATTCCATGAGAACATCAAAGGGAAAATACATAAACGAGATTTTGAAGGAAAGAAAATCAGAATGGTGGAGAAGGAATCACCCTTGAAAGATTGGGAAAAACATAAAATTACATTCACAAAGAATAGAAATACCAAGAGAAAATGTGAGTCACACATCTCCTTTGGTAATCACGGAACCACACGGAAGAAAAGGGGAAATCAAGCAAAACCTATGGAAGAATGGGCAATAAACAAACTTTGGTGGATACATGGAGTTCGGTGGATATAATGTTTTACCATGCGTACAAAGGAATGGGGTACAAAGATGAAGAGATGTCTCTTTCAACATATCATATTCATGGTTTTGGAAAATCTACAACAAAACCAAAAGGGGAAATAGAGATGTGAATTCCGCTAGGAGAGATTGAAACACGAGTGACACTATGTGTGGTGGATATGGAATCACCATACAACATGTTGTTGGGAAGGCCATGGATACACGCAATCAAAGCCGTAGCGTCAACATTACATCAATGCATTAAATTTCCTATGCCGAGTGGGATTGGTGAAATTAGAGGGGATGTTGATAAAACGAAATTATGTTATCAAATTGAAGTGAAGCAGTATGAAGGACGTGCAAAGAAGCGAAAACATCGCAGAAAAATGGCGAAGGAGGCAAAGAAAGAAGAAGAATTTAGAACTTATATGATAAGAGCGAGAGGAAGGAAAAGGAATACCCAAATAAATTTCTGGAGAAGGGAATGAGCTTACGAAGGAGATAAAAGAACCAACACCTATGGGAGAACCTAAGACCAGTTACACTCACAGCGGAACCAACATAGGAAGTGAATATTGGAACCGAAGAAGAACCCAAAATACTAAAAATTGGGACTAAGATGGAGGCAGATTAAGAAGAAAGAACTATTGGTCCTGCCGCGAGATTATAAAGATATTTTCGCGTGGAACATGGATGAGATGCCTGGAATAGATACATTTGTGGCGTATCATAGGTTGGAGATTGACAAAAATGCGAGGCCATTCAAACAAAGAATCAGAAAAATCGCAACAACGTATCATCCCCAAATAGAAGAAGAATTGCAGAAGATGCTTAATGCAGGAATTATAAGACAAGCAAAATATACGGAGTGGATAGCAAACATGGTTGTGGTTCCAAAGAAGAAAAACCGGATAAGAATTTGTATTGACTTTACTGATCTAAATAAAGCTTGTCCGAAAGATAGTTTTTCGTTACCAGATATTCCACAAATGGTCGAATTAGCAGCAGGAAATGATAGAATATCTTCTCTAGATGGATATAAAGGCTACAATCAAATCCCTTTCGCTGAAGAAGATCAGGAGCATACTGCTTTTTTCGCTCCAAGAGGGTTATATTGTTATACAAAAATGCCATTTGGTTTGCGAAATGCTGGATCAACATACCAAAGGATGGTAGAGAAGGTGTTTGCGAAATGGATACACAAAACGTTAGAGGTGTATGTCGATGATATGTTAATAAAAAGTAAAGAAGCAAAAGATCATGTTCAAGATCTGAGGGAAATTTTTGAACAAATGAGGCATTTTAACATCAAAGTGAATCCAGAAAAGTGTATCTTTGGGGTTGCGTCAGGAAAAATTTTAGGTTACATTGTATCAAAAGAAGGAATACAAGTTGATCCAGAGAAAGTGCAAGCAGTTCGTTACATGCCAACACCTGCGACGGTAAAAGATGTACAAAAGTTAAATGGGCTCTTATCTTCGTTAGGAAGGTTCATTTCGCAATCATCAGACAAATTTAAACATTTTTTCAACATACTCAAAAAGGGGACGAAGTTTAGATGGACAGATGAATGCGAGAAAGCTTTTCAAGGAATAAAAGAACATCTGACGAATATAACTATTTCACAAAAAGCAGAACCAGGAGAAGAATTGTTAATCTATCTTGCGACAACTTCACACGCATTAAGTGTTGTGTTATTACGAGTAGATGCAGTTGTTGAGAAACCAATCTATTACATCAGCAAAACCTTTAATGCATCAGAGAAAAATTATTCAAAAATTGAAAAATTAATTTTGGCATTAGTTTATGCAACATTTAAACTTCGCATATATTTTCAGGAACATAAAATAAGGGTGTTGACAAAGGTACCAATTGAGTCACTAATGAAGAATTCAAAAAGATCAGGCAGAGTTGAGAGATGGAATGCACAAGTAGGACATTTCAAAATCAAATATGAAATATTATCTTCACCCAAATGCACAAGTTGTCGTAGATTTCTTAGCAGAATTTCCTCTAGAAGATGATGAAGCTGTGGAAGAAATGATGGATGTAGAAGAAGACCATGGAAATCCAAGAGATCTATTAACGGAGCCAGATAGATGGGAAATATTGGTGGATGGGTCATCAAATGGGGAAGGCAACGGAGTTGGAATTGTTTTGATTTCGCCAGAAGGCACCAAAATAGCTTTTTCCTTCAGATTGGAGTTTACATCCACAAATAATGAAACTGAATATGAAGCTGTGATACATGCCCTGAAGTTCGCAATAGAAATGAAGTTGGAAAATGTAAGGATTAAAAGTGATTCGCAGCTAGTCATTCGTCAAATAAAAGGAGAATACACTACAAATGAACCATCCATGAAGAAATACAGGAAACTTGTTGAAGAATGGTAAGCGAAAATACCAAAAATAAAATGGAGACATATATCAAGAAAAGATAACAGACTCGCAGATGCTTTTGCTTTTATCTCAAGTATGATGATGGACTCCAATCTGCAGATGCATAAAGATACAGACACTTCTATCACTATCAATCAATAAAGAAGAAGAAGAAGAAGAAGAAGTAGATGTAATGATAATAGAAAATGGAGAACAAATACCCAATATCGAAGATTGGAGAGCATAACTTCATGCATATCTGATGAAAGGAGAAACACCAAGGAATAGATTGGAGGCACACAAATTAAAGATTCGTGCGACAAATTATGAATTAAAGACGGGGTATTGTATCGGAGATCCTTTAACGGACCATCTCTCAGATGTTTGACACGAAAAGAGGGAGAAGAAGTGTTAAAAGAATTACATTGTGGGATGCTGGCAATCACAGCGGCGGAAGATCTTTGGTGTACAGAGCGAAAATGCAAGATTATTATTGGCCATATATGCATGAAGATGCGAAACAAGTATCAAGGCGTTGCGAAGATTGTCAAAGGCACGGAAAGAAAATACATGCACCTGGAGCACCATTAACATCCTCAACAAGTGTATGGCCTTTCGGAAAATGGGGTTTAGACATTATGGGACCGTTTTTACCGGATCTGGGCAAAGAAGATATCCGATCTGTCGCTCTGAGACTATTTCACAAAATAGGCGTAAGTAAAGGCAAGACAACACATTCGCGACAAAGACATTTTTACATTCATATTTGAGAATATCATATGCAGATTTGGAATTCCTGCACAATTGGTATCTGATAATGGGAAACAGTTTGAAGGGCAGAATATAGAACTATTACTTAATGCATTTAAGATAAAATGTGGGAAATCAACTCCTTTATATCCGCAGGCCAATGGACAGGCAGAAGCAACAAATAAGATAATCGCAGATATATTGAAGAAGAAATTAGAAGGGCATAATAGAGCATGGTGCGAACAAGTGCATAATGCAGTATGGGCTTACAACACAACCAGGCGAGAAGCTACTGGAATGTCACCTTTACATTTTAACATATGGAGTTGAGGTTGTGCTACCAACAGAAGTTATTATTCCCACAACAAAGAGAGAAGCTTGGGAGAAAAATCTTAGTGCGGGTATGATTTTAACCAAGCTAGATGAATTAGAAGAAAAAAGAGAAAGGGATTTACAGCATATGGAAAACTACCAGCGAATATTAGCCAGAGAATATAATAAAAGTGTTAAAACACGCGAGTTCCAACCAGTGTGACTTAGTGTCTGCGAGAAACACCAATATATCAAAGGAGAAAATGGTGGAAAACTAGCAAGAAAATGGGATGGACCTTACATCATTAAGGATATAGTTGGAACAGGGGCATACAGATTGATGGATCCTGAGGGTAAAGATGTGGGTCGTAGACTTGATAGACCGTGGAACAGATTATACTTAAAGAGATATTACCCATAAGAGGTTTTGGTAAAGAGTAAACTGTGAAATGTTGTATGATTGAAACAAAATGAATCTGTGTGAAGAACTTATGAAAGAATAATTGCGAGATTATACATATAAAAAAAAAAAAAAAAAAAAAAGATGCGAAAAGTTCGCAGAGATAATGACAAGAGATAATCAAAGATTAATGACATACTAGAAAGGGGCGAACCTACTATGGCGTACACCCTAGTTCGCGAAATCAAAATTTCGCAAGAGGCAAATTTAAGACCTAAAGTGCGTCATAGAAGGGGGAGCCTGTTGCATGGCTCAGCGAAAAGGTTACACCGCCCCTAGAACCTGAGTCATGGAGATTTGGGGTCAATAAAGCACATCCAGGAGAGGTACCTTGGATTTTCAACCTAAGGTTATGACTTAGGTTGGACGACCGAGGGTCTCTTCTAAGGAGTGCGGCATCTGATCAAGGCGCCGAGGTACACGGTTGAGCCAAGAGTGCCTGGGGCGTCTGGAACTACCCTGGCAATTCTTGGCAAGTCTTGACGTATGCTGCACTCGGCCCGAAGAAAACCCCACTTAAGGTGCAAGTCTCGTAACCATAAGACCTATAGGCAAAAGGGATAAGAGGCTCGCGAAAACAATCGGTTGTTGTTAAGACCGGATGGGAGGAGCCAACCTTGTATGGTAGAGGTACGCCTCCTTGAAGGGGCAACCAGGGGGGATATAAGGGCGTCACCCTCCATTAAGGAGCTGATAAGTGTCTTAAGACGCAAATGTCACGAGGCTTTATTTTCGCAAGAAGATTTAGGCTTGTCATATTTGTGTGACAATCCTGAAGAGGCAATAATACAAAAGAGAAAGATAAGGCGAGATCAATGGGTCAATACATGAAAGTATAAAGACGTCCTGCGATTTCGTCGCAAGACGGCAATGTCATGGGGCTTTATGTTCGCAAGAATATTTAGGCCTGTCATATTGTCGCATGAAAAATATCCTGCAGAGGAAATAATACTAGAGAAATGATAAGACAAGATCAATGGGTCATTACATGAAAGTGTAAAAGACGTCCTGCGATTTTGTCGCAATGACAAGAGGTGGCGAAATAAGACCTTTAACTAGGAAGGCAAAATAAGACCACATGATGCAACAAAAAATTTATAAGAATTAACTATTACTTATGCAGATCATTCATCGCAAGAAAAATAATGAGAGGCAGTATGGGAATTATTAAATAACAAGCATTATCTTTCTCGCCTGTAAGCATAATAATAAAAGAGTAAATATACTTCAAGGTTGATTGAAATACACCATTTGCAAGAAGTTATACTGATGAAGTAACCAAAAGAAGAAAAATTACATAAGAAATTCAAGCTTCAAGATTAATTTTGCCGAGAAGATGGAATATTTTCATCAATTTTTTTCGCCGAAGGAGATATTGGACGTTCTTCGCCAACTTTTTCATTTTCGCTATCTTCTCGTCATTCCTGGTTTACTTTAGTTTCTTCTTCATTTTGGTTGTTATCAACAGTTGCATCATTAGGAGGAACTTCTTCTTCATTTGTGAAATCTTCGCCACTTTCATAATGATAATCACTATCAGGAGAACAAGGAACTTCATCGTCATCTACTTCCAAAGGTTCGACAGATATAGGAGGAAGAGATTTGGAAAATAAGATATCATTCACAAGAACTTCAGCCCTGAGATGAACTTGGCGAAGGAGTGCTTTCTTGTGATTCCTACTTTGTATATCTTTGGAATAAGCGAGGTAATCAAATCTTCTTTTCTCCCGCCTCGATCGCGAGAACAAGCAAGGGTAGAGGCAAGCAATGCATTTTCTTTGCGAATTTTGGCAAGTTTAGACTCTGAACGTAAATGGAGGAATGAAGATTTTTCTCGATTCTCGCGAAAACAAAAAATACAGAAAGTTATTCAGATTTAAGGATTCGCGAGGAAGATATCATAAAAAGACTCAACAAAGAAAAAATGGTTGAGGCAACAAATTTTATGACTACCTTCCTTTTGCGAGATAAGAAATTGGGTTAAAGCCATGCAACTATTCTCCAAGTGGTACATTGCATCGTCAAACTTATCTCCAACTAAACCTTTCAAGCGAGATCGAAGATTCTTTTCATTAGAAATGAGTAAGGTGTTTTCCTTCGCAAGAGAAGAGTAGGATTCTTCTAGCTTAGAGTACTGATCTTTGAGTTGGCTTGCTTTTACACTTAAAGTTATTCTACCTTGAATAAGTTTGTCTCTCTCAAGAGAAATGATTCTCATTACTTCTTTAAGTTTATTTCTCAACGAGTAGAGAGATTGTTCTTGATCATTACTTACTTTTTGACAAATGTTAAGCTGTTGCGAAGTGATCGCCACCTTATTTAAAAGAAATCGTTTTTCTTGAGATAGGGTTTCATTCTCATCTGATAAAGTTTTCAACTCCAAATTAGCTTTAGTCAAAGAGTAAGAGAGGCGAGACAATTCACTACTTAATAAGTTTTGCTTTTGAATTAATTGAGCATTCTCCTTGGTAAGATTATCTATTTGATCAACAGAGTATGTATGAAGGTTATCTAATTGGTTATATTGATCCATCCAAGCATCTCTATTTACACGGGCTTCTTCAAATGACGGATTCAAGGCGATATATCTCCATTACTCGTTTCTGGTGTAAAACTTAAAGGGCGAACAATTGATCATAAAAATAAAAAAATAAAAATGTGGGAAAAGATAAGAAAATTGTACCTTTTAATTATTCGTTCTTTTTGCGAAGATTGTCACGATCTAGTGAGACATTCTGAAGCTTTTGACTTTCAAGATGAAGAGTGTCACATTTCAAGGTCATGGCTTGAAGATTCTACTTTAAAGTTTCAACTTCTTTCTCAAAGGATGTTTGCAAAATCGTTCTGTCAGAGCCAAAATACTTACTCAAAATTTCGCAGACATCGGATTTGATAGGATCAATGGAAGATTTCTTGACATCAGCTAAAACATCTGACAAAACCCTGAAAGCAATATCTATTCCTTCCAAGGTTTCTTTAGTAAAAGGGAGAGATTCGGATGAAGAAGTGGTGATGGCAGAAGGTTGAAGACTTGAATCATCCTTTGCCATAGATGCGTCATTCGAAGATGAAATTTGATGAAGATTAATGACTGGGGTTGAGGCAGTGTCAAGAGAAGAGATATTGACAACAGAAGAAGAGAAGGGTTCATTTGCAGCATGGTTATCACCAGGAATTTCAACTACAGAAAGATCAGTTACAGGGGAGAATTCAGTGGCGATACCTTCATGAACAGGATTAAGGAGTCAGCTTGCGAAGATATCGCAGGAAATGTTGAAGGCTTAAACATAGGAAATGGGACAGAAGTTTCAACATTTTTAAGGTGGCGAGGTTTTTTGCGGGGCTTATCGACATTTTCATCACCCTGCGAATCACACTTCAAATAAGAAACAGAGCCAACAATATTGTTATTAAAAGAATAGTGTTTCTTAATACCTTGCAATTCGCAGGCTTCCTTTTGTTTACGGTGACCTTTTGATGAGAACTCTTGGGAACATTGGGGTTTAGAACCGTAAACTTGGTACTATAGGTGTTCTTGCAGAAACAGAAACAGTATGGGAATTATACGAAGATGAGCAAAATCAAATAAGACAATTTTAGTAGATGAGATCAATTTCATCAAAGTCAACAAACCTTGATGGCTCCATAAGAATAGTAGCAGAAAGATGAATTTGTAAAAAGTTGCAGACGACAAAAAGATTTACAGAGAATGTGGAGATGAAGAAGATGAAGTAAAAGAAAGAAAATATTTTTATGATAGATCTCTTCTTAAATAGACAAGAAAGTGATGATCGGTTAGCATTTAATATGCCGGTAGATAGGGGAATATCTAACACGTGTAAGCGGTTATGCTTAATTCATGGAATCTTGTCGGTAGAAAATTTAAGGAAAGAAATGGACAGTTGCGGCAATTTGAAACATTAGTTCTCATATCATTCTCCCCTTCGCAGAGAAGACATGAGAAGAGGAAAGATGTAGGATCAGAATATCGCAACATCAATACCTTTGCGAAACCTTTGAACAACACACTGCGAAGATGTCGCAGAATGATTACAGAAATAACGCAACAGATGACGACAGCCTAAACATGAGAAAGTTGTGGAGATCTAGAGAGATTTAGGAATGTTGCGAAATCTAACACTTGTATACTTGCGAGAATATCGCAAGTCAGATCCTAAAATAAAGGACAGCTTAGCTGTCACCCACTATGTAATATCCTATATAAAGAGTCGAACAGGTTTAAGACGGAGAGAGATCTTTTTAGAGTAGAGAGAAAGTTTTGAGGAGAGAGAAAGTCCCGAACAATAGTTGTATTCTTGATTTCATTTCCTCTTTGTAAAATTCTTTAACTCAATTAATAAAAAGTGTGATTGTTGATCTTAAAGATGGGTTGATTATTATGAATTCTTGTGAGGGATGTATTGTAGGATTTCCTGCAACTACAAACACAATGGTAACAAGTCATGGCGATAAATCATAACACGACAAAAGAAAAAATCCATGCCAATTACTACATACTTGGACAACTCAATAATGCACATTTAGAAAAGGACTGATGAAACCAAAAAGGGTTCCAACCCATTTTGGTTCTAAAATAACAGTAGAATTGATGAAACCAAAAAGGGTTCCAACATATTGCAGGTGAAACATAAAAGGAAAACTTAATCTCAATGAAACACCAACAGGAAATTAACATGTTTAATTGTAAAAAATGAAAGTTGATGAACTGTAGTCAAAATCAAATTAGATTATAAGAAGTCTGAACTAAAAATAAAATTCA
The DNA here is from genome assembly GCA_023531295.1 of Papaver armeniacum. Taxonomy (NCBI): domain Eukaryota; kingdom Viridiplantae; phylum Streptophyta; class Magnoliopsida; order Ranunculales; family Papaveraceae; genus Papaver; species Papaver armeniacum. Next base: position 201,491 of record JAJJWW010006609.1, on the reverse strand, counting down.
ATCACTAGACTTTACATCTGCTTCGTAGACCATGTCCTTCGATTTTAGTAGTCAACAAATTGCATCCACCACAAGTTCTCATCTTCCTGTTTGGAATTGAACTTGTATTCAGAATCCTTTTCTTCTTACCGGGGCGACCAGAATGTGGCAAAACTTTAGGTCCAAGAACAACAGACTTGGGTGAAATTATCATAGGCCTTTCAACTGTGCGGACGGATGAATTGGTCTTGAATGCGACTCTCGATGGGACTTAGTGGTGAAGTAGTTTCAATGAATTCCCAATTCCAACAAAATTCACAACAAAACAAGATCCGGTATCTAATTTAATTAAAAAAATCAATGAAATAACAGGATTTTAATTTCTTACCAACTTCAAATTACCATTTCAAAATTCATCGTTTCTCCCAACACAATAAGCATATGAAATTGAATCCCCGTCCATAGTTCATTTCCACCATGAGATCAATTCACCACCATCACCACCTTGGTTTCGCTAATTGATTTTGTAACAATAATTGAATACCCGAATCATTTCGGATCACTTTCAGATTCCATTATATTACTATCAATCGATTCATCTTATTAGTTGTGGTTGCGGAGGAAGAGGAGGTGGTGTTGAAGGTGGGGTTGGGGAAAAAGACAAGAAAACGGTGTTGGTGGAGATGGTTGTGGGTTAGCTAGTGGTACGGAAGTATGAGGAGAAGGTGATGTTGTTGGTGGTGAAAGGGGAGAAGGAGGTGGTGTTGATGTCATATATGAACATCGTAACCAGTTTGGTGGCGGCAGAGGTGTTGTTGGTGGCGATGTGAAATGGTAGTAGGCGAAAAAAGAAAAAGGTGTTGGTGGATATGAAGGATGAGGAAGAGAATGAGGTGGTGGTATCAGATCTCGAAGTGGTAGTGATTTGGTGGTGGTGCGGCGGTATGAGGTGGTAGTGGTGATAGGGGAAGGGGGGAAAGAAACGAAATTATGAGAGGTGAAGAGATTTATACGCATATATACACGGTGAAGGTCGGGATTGGAAATACATAAAGTAATTAAAACTAAATTTAACAATTTTAAATGGAAATGGGGTTTTTGTTTCGTTTTTATTGAATATGGTTTTTATTTAGGCCAAACAACATAGCTTGTGTTTTTGTAACTCAAAGAGTATCACCTTGGTTTTTTAGAGCTTAACATGATACAAAATAGCTAATATGGGTAGCAGTTTTTTTGGAGAGGGTGCTAAAATCCATATAAAGCAAAGCGTTTTGAAAGAAAAAAAAATGGTTTTTATACCCTTCCTTGTAAAGTGATACTCTCATTAGGCAATAGAGTTGCAAAAGTCAATAGTGCCACGAGTATTGCTTGCTGAACCACTTATAATGTTATCAAGGATAGCTTATTTAGGCAAAGGCTAACCAAAATGGTGTTGGATTTTACTCCGTTATAGCTTAATTGTAGTGAAATCTAATTATTATGGCCTTTATTTTTTCTTTAATATGGTGAATCCCTTCGCTATTCTGAAGAGTTGATCAGATCTGATGCTGGCTTAGCTAAGGGAAATGACATGGAAACTCAGTTTTCGTTGAAAGAATCACTTTACAGAAGTTCAGTTTTGGTCGGTTGTCAATCCGTCAAATATAATTTCACTTTCTCAATCAACTAAATATAAATATAGTATGCGATAAGAAAGAGTTCGTATCCACAGAGAGGCGTTTGTTGTTATCAATTTTCAATTTCTAAGTAACCCAAGGTATGTTTGTTGTATTTAAGCAAATAAAAGTAATTAAAAGCAAAGTAAGTAATTAGAATTATCAATAAGGAGAGAATATTGGTCAAGGGATGGTATCATTCACAAACATGTATTTTCATCAATGATTAGAATTGGTATTTAATCTCGTATTTATTAAAAGTCCTAGGATATCTTGATCGCAAGAATAACCCGTTAATTCCCTGTTTTCATCACAACCACATTAAAAGATGCATATGTGAATTCTTCGTAGAAAGCAACCTAAAGTGTAAAAGCACAATTAAGTAAACCCCCTAAAAGCATTAATATTTATGGAATAAGACTCATCAATGCAAACGAATGTGTAAAAGCACTAAACGTTTTAACAAAAGTTATGATTCACTTGTGACTAATAGGATATATCACTATAAGCACTAATCACAATTATGCTACTTAGAATCGGGATAAACAACGTTTTTAATTATTGAAAACCCTAATATAGCTCTATAGATGAACACAAATCGGATTGATTCCGGACTCAACCTAACAAGTTTTCAAATCTTATAACACTATTAATTGTGAATCACAAACAATAATTACTTGAGACAAAACTAATTCATTGAATCAAAAGCATGTTGAGAAATCAACTTTTATCCCATAACCAATAAGATGTTTAGCTACTCATAGCTATGGAGTTCATCATCATAAATATTCAATAATAAAACAAGGAAGAAGAAGAACAAAACCAAACCCTAGAAGCGTAAACAAAACGGCTCTCCAAAATTCCAAGAAAAAGATATGATATGTTGTAGAAGACCTTCCCTTTTATAGCTTTCTCCAACTTCTAAAATTAGGTCTAGTCTTCAAAGTCCATTGGGTGAGAATCCACCAAGCCCACAAGAAGGAGAAACCCGTGTAGAAAATACGCCCCAAAAACGGTCGCTGAAGTTCGGTATTGTGGCCGGAAAACGGCCGGAAAAATGCCCGGAAAACTCAGCTCGGTGACCGGCAAAGTCCGCCATGGTCACCACCAATGGGTTGGATCGGCGAGTCAACGGGTCGCCTCGGTCGAACCGGGTCGACCGAGCAGGGTGTGAGTCGAGTCGACTCGATATGCCGGTGTTTAATCGGGCCGACTTGTCTTGGCCTGAGCCATTGCAGGTCTAAACTTCTGCAGCACAATCATTGTGCATCACCACCTCAACACAGCCATGATGGCCCTGGCTCATACCCACACCGCACTATTCCTCTTGCACCATCATTGTGCTTCAGAGCTACCTATCCAGCCATTATGGCCTCGCACCTCTCCATCAACACATCAAGTGTTATTATCATCAAAGCAAGACCATCTCCACATGTCAGAATCTGCAGATTCACAATCCATCCAAGCCATTTCCTTTTCATATATCTAAAACACCCCGCTAGTTCTCACAAAGAACAATTCCAACAAAATAGCTTTCCTCCATGCTTTGCAAAACATCGAAGCCATCACCAAACCCCTGGCTTCCATCTGAACCACCAGACTGTAACTCAGTTCCTCACGAGCTAGACCGCAATCCGAGTTCAAATCCCAAAGCAGCCTCTATTAACATCTCCATAATCACCGCACAATCTTTCTTTCTTGTATCACCCAGTGCCATCTCATACCACTCAAGTCCATCATAATCAAGCACAGACCCATTAAACCTCCACAATGGCAAGTAACCCTTGAATTCCGTGCTCTCCGCTTGCATATGCGGCTGCAATGAACTAGCACCGCTTGCACACTTCACACTTCACCGTTCAACCGCAACCGGCCATCGCCACCAATTTACTCATGAAGCAAATGGCAGCTCATTCCTCGTAACATCAACTACAACTTCTCTTGCGCGGTCTCTCAACATTCACTCACCGCATCATACTCTCCCGGCCATAATCGCACTTCAATACACAATCGCCTCCATTTGCTCGGCTCGGCTACTTGGCACCAACACAGAGCACCATGCTAAACCATCTCGCTACTAGTTCTTCTTCTCATAACTCGCATACCTTCACTGTCTTCATACAAAAGATCAACTCTTCTCGGTGCTCAACTGCATAACTCCCAGTTCCTGTAATTTCTGAACCAACAAGACCACTCGCAATGCTTGTATTATGACCATTTGAGCCTCCAACATACTTCACAATCTACCATAGTTAGCCACTGCATCTCGTGATACTTCACTCTTCGCTTCATCTCGATCGCAATCACGTGTAGTTGCATCAACGAGCATCCAAAGATCAACCATTCCCTCGTATCGCACATGGCAAAGCAACTCCAACTCATTCAGCTGACCTCGCTACTTCCTCAAACCATCCTTAACACCTCGCCCATGCATTTAGCAACCGCAAAACACACAGAACCACAAAGATCCAAACCTCGCATCGCTTCTCGCCTACATACTGTTTCCGCACAAAATTTCAAATTCATGTCACCACTCAAACTCCATTCTACAATCAAAAACAGCACCAACAACAGCCCTTAATTCCATTTCAGGCCCTTAGCATGACCACCATCCTGCAGCCTTCTCAGGCTCTTGCTTAGCCAACCGCAATACCTTCACAGTTCATACAAACTTTACCCGAATCATTGTCAAACACTTGCTAGGCGTCTTGCAAAGTGTAGATAGATAGAGCTCTTGACCCATGGTAATCTTCCACGACTCCTCCTGCGATCATTCACATCCAATTCCTAAATAACCCATCAAGATAAAACCATTCATTACCTCCGAAACTTATTAATCTCCCTCATTCAACATCGAACGACATCGCTTCTTCATCCCCTTCTGATTCAAATCAACCCCGACTTGGGTTTCTCCTTCACCGCAACATCAAAACCATTTGAATCTCCATCGAATCCAACATGCACCCATGAATCATCAATCCTTCTTCTCCATTCAAACAATTTCAAGATCCCATGAATATCAACAACCACGAACTCTTCTTCTTCCTCTTATCTCATTTCGAAATTCATTTATCTTCACCGATTCGCACAAACAACAACCCTCAATTTAAGTTCGATTTCTTCCATCTCTCATTTCATGAATCTGATTCTCTCGGGCGCCTCCATTTTCTCTCTTTCTCGATCTCTTTCTTTCCCCGAGCTCGTGCCGCCACGCATCCAGATGAAGTAATGACGAGAAACAATGATTTCTCACCCAAATTTAGGTTGGTCAAAGAAATGAGAGAGGGTACGACCACCCATGTAAGGCGAGATAAGGGTACCCACTGGTAGCCCCTTAACATTCGTCGCTATCATTTAATATTTCTCCTAAATAAAGTTATCCCTTAACCTAGGCTCGGCTCCGGATAACATTTGCCCGTAAGATGACAATTTCGCCTTTTGCTCAAATTGGGTAATTTCTCCTTCTTTTCCCCCTGCGACTCCAAAGATACCCGATAACTCAAAAGCAACCATAAAATACATAATTCACACGAAAAATAGCAAAGAAAGCATAAACTCTATATAGTAAATACGGTGTATTCTACACCTACCGATTCCCCACACTTAGACTTTGCTAGTCCTCGAGCAAATCAAACAAAACAATAAAATACAACAACTCCGTGTCGTCGAGGCTACGGTCACTTTTAGCATAAATAACAAGCCTTTAAACCCCTAGGTGTCCCTAGCGGACGAGTTATAGTCTCGTGAGGGTTTACTAGAGATATACCCACAAAACCTATATTCCCAACTTACTAGTTCTCCGTAATGATAGTATCCAATGCGCTAAGAAGACATAGAGATTCTGCACACTAGTCATAAGAAGTTAGACACATAAATGAACACAATCTCATTCTTAAAAGTTGAGAGAGAGATAACCATCCCTTCTCGACTAAAATTCGGTTCGAGAGTGATCAAAAGTCTCGACTCGCCTCACAAGAAAGGGTTTTATGATATTTCTCTCAATAATAAATTTTTTTATGGGTCACACATGTGTCCAGTTTGGAATGAAGCGAGAATCTGCGACACGTTGAATGGTAGGAAGGCAAAACCCTCCGAATGTTTTGAAAACCCACATCTTTTATATATTTTTGAAAACCCATTTTTCTGACGATCTCTTCGAAAGGAAATCAACCATTTAACGAAGGTGGGAATATGCTTACTTACCTCGTTATCCGTTCGGCGTGCAGCCTAGCACCACTCTCACAAAGATCCATAGAAACGTCTTCGGTCTTCTATCGGTGTCTTCATCTTCGTCTTCGGTCTTCAACTCTTGATGATAACTCTCGAACTTCGTAGAATCTCGACAATATGATTCTTTCCCTCAAATTCCTTGTCGCTTGAAACTTCATTATAGATATTCCTTCTTTCCATAGGCTTTATTGAAAGAATACAAAAATAAAAACAAACTATACAAACCCAATTTTTTTTTTTTTTTTTTTTTTTTTTGAGACAAGAGAAAGTAAAATACAAAAATAAAAATGTAAGTACAATGCCATGGTATAAGTACTTTACCGCTTGAATATTCACAACTTGTATGTCTTGATATCATAAACGTCTCGAACTTTCATCCTTGATAATTTCCGCTCTTGTACAATGATCTTCAACTTATAAAAATTCTCGCCCTGTTTTTGTTGCTTTACTCAAATCTGAAATCTGCCCATTATTGTAGTGTTGGTTGTAAACCTCGAACGTATTCAACTTTCCTTCGAATTTGTGATGCTCCTCTTGTTGATGATGATGGTGTTTCTATGGACTGTTGGTGTAGAGAGAGATAAGGTGGATGGTGCTAATCATGAACAAGATCACAAGTGGTATGTAAGTTAGCAATTCGATGTCACCAACATGGTTGATAAAAATAGCACTCAAGAGATCAAAATAGTGCTTCTATGGTGGGAAATTGGACAGCTCACCATTCTGCCCGAATTTACGTACGGTGACACACACTCTAAAAGCACAAATTTAGACAGTACAAAAAGAATTGAATGTTGGTGCCTCACATTATGTAACATGAGTAGTCTCCACTATAGGGGATCACTGTTCTAATACCGAATTCAGCTCGCACCTTATTTGCCACCGGCATGGTTAAATCCAACTTTAACTCTCATACAATTAAGAAACCCGATCATGTTCTCTCATTCATCTCTAAGTTCAGTCACTATTGTGAGATTCTCGATGTAATCTTAGCGACATGTATACTATGTGACTCTAAATAACTACAAGTTGGAGTTTTCTTATTCACTAGTTCACAAAGAAAAATTGTAAAATTGCAAAAATTTACAACATAAACCACTCCCCCACACTTAAACTTTACATTGTCCTCAATGTAAATTGAATCATCCAAAGTAAGTCAAGGTGGGAAATCCTAATCAGAAAAAAAAAAAAAAAAAAAAAATCAGAAAAAAAAACAAAACAAGAAAAGAAATAAATACAAGACAAGAAATACTCATCCTTTGGGTTGCCTCCCAATTAGCGCTTGGTTTAAAGTCGTCAGCCCGACTATCTCCTTGCTTTCTATGACTCCTCCAGGGAGCACATCCACAAAGTTAACTCCTTCCACCACTTCGGAAGTGAAATTCTCATAATATGGTTTCAACCGGTGCCCATTAACTGTAAGTTCTTTCCCCGTAGCTATACTACGAATTTCCACTGCACCATGAGAAAACACATTAGTAACAATAAAAGGTCCGATCCATCGTGACCTTAGTTTACCCTAAATAATTGCAAGCGAGAATTAAACAAAAGCACTTTCTCGCCCAATGGAAAATTGTTTCCTAGAAATCATGTTATCATGGAATGCTTTCGTCTTTTCTTTGTAAATCCGTGAGCTTTCAAATGCATCATTGCGAAACTCCTCTAGCTCTTGAAGTTGTAACTTCCTTTGCTTTCCAGCCCCATCCATCTCCATGTTGATTGCTTAATAGCCCAAAACGCCTTATGCTCAATTTCCACGGGTAAGTGACAAGGTTTACCATACACAAGCCTAAAAGGAGACATTCCAATAGGTGTTTTATATGCGGTTCTATACGCCCACAAAGCATCATTAAGTCGCATGCTCCAATCTTTCCTCGTTGTATTAACCGTCTTTTCTAGAATGGATTTCACCTCACGATTAGACACCTCGGCTTGTCCATTGGTTTGGGGATGATAAGGTGTTGCAATCTTGTGCGACACATTGTACTTCGACAACAAGCTTTGTAAAATCCTCGTTTTTGAAGTGAGACCCCCATCGCTAATTATGGCTCTTGGAATTCCAAACCTTGCAAAAATATTAGATTGCACAAAATCAAACCACTTTAGAATCATTAGTAGGGGTGGCTTTAGCTTCCACCCATTTCGAGACATAATCAACCGCAAGTAAGATATAAAAATTCCCATGGGAGTTAACAAAAGGCCCCATAAAATCAATACCCCATACATCAAAAACTTCAATAAATTGAATATAAGTTTGTGGCATTTGATTTCGGGCACCTAGATTGCCGGTTCTTTGACACCTATCACAAGTTGTACAAAATATATGTGCATCCTTAAACAAAGTTGGCCAATAAAAACCACTTTCAAGTACCTTGTGCGCGGTTCTCTTACTCCCAAAATGTCCTCCGCAAGCATAAGAGTGACAAAAAGACAAGATAGAGTTAAATTCGGATTCGGGCACGCACCTTCGTATTACTTGGTCACTACCATGTTTCCATAAGTATGGATCATCCCATATGTATTGGTTCCCTAACCTCTTAAGTTTGTCCCTCTCAAAGACGAGACAAGTTCTTTGGGGATTTGTTTAGAAACTAAGTAATTGACAATATCGGCATACCATAGTTCTCCAAAGCCAATCGAGAAAAGTTGCTCGTCCGGGAAACTTTCACGCAACGGGATAGTCTCCTTGTCCACATCAAGTCGGCTCAAATGATCCGCAACGGTGTTCTCAATTCCTTTCTTGTCTTTGATTTCAATATCAAACTCTTGCAAGAGTAATATCCATCGTATGAGCCTCGGTTTCGCCTCTTTCTTTGTAAGAAAGTATCTAAGTGCTGCATGATCAGAAAAGACAACAACTTTTGTACCGATTAGATAAGAGCGAAACTTTTCTAAAGCAAAAACAATGGCTAATAACTCCTTTTCAGTGGTTGTGTAGTTTTGTTGAGCCTCATTTAACGTTCTAGAAGCATAATAGATAGCATGAGGAAGTTTCCCACACGTTGCCCAAGCACCGCACCAACCGCATAATCACTAGCATCACACATGAGTTCAAACGGCTTACTCCAATCCGGTGGTTTAATGATAGGGGCTGAAATCAAAAGTTCTTTCAAACGATTGAATGCCGCCATACATTTCTCATCAAAGTTAAAAACCACATCTTTTTGCAATAAGTTACAAAGTGGTGATGCTATCTTGGAAAAGTCCTTGATGAACCTACGATAAAAACCTCGCATGACCAAGAAAAGAACGTATCTCCCTCACCGTAGTGGGAGGGGTTAGAGCACGAATAAGGTCTATCTTAGATTTATCGACTTCCAAGCCTTTAGAAGATATTATATGGCCTAAAACTATGCCATGAGTCACCATGAAATGGCACTTCTCCCAATTTAGCACAAGATTTGTTTCAACACATCGTTCAAGGATTAGAGACAAATTGTTCAAGCAAAGGTCAAAAGAATCACCAAAGACACTAAAGTCATCCATGAACACTTCGATTATGTTTTCAACATATTCCGAAAAGATACTTACCATACACCTTTGAAAGGTAGCCGAGCATTGCATAAGCCAAAAGGAATCCTTCTATAAGCAAAAGTACCGAAAGGACAAGTGAAAGTGGTTTTCTCTTGGTCCTCCTGCTATCACAATCTGATTATAACCCGAATAGCCATCAAGAAAGCAATAGTAAGAGTGTCCACTAAACGTTCAAGCATTTGATCAATAAAAGGTAAAGGAAAGTGATCTTTTCTAGTGGTGGCATTCAATTTTCTATAATCAATACAAACCCTCCAACCGGTTTGCACACGAGTTGGGACAAGTTCATTCTTATCATTCTCCACCACCGTCACACCCGATTTCTTTGGTACTACTTGTACCGGCTTACCCACTTGCTATCGGATATGGGGTAGATAACACCCACTTCCAAAAGCTTGAGTATCTCCTTTTTCACAACTTCCATCATGGGAGGATTCAAACGACGTTGCGCTTTCCTTGTAGGCTTTGAATCATCCTCCACACGGATCTTATGCATACAAACGGCAGGCTAATACCCTTGATATCGGCAATTGTCCATCCTATGGCCGTCTTGTACTTCCTTAGCACCCTCAAAAGTTTTTGCTCCCGTAAATCATTAAGCTTATTAGAAACAATCACAGGTAACTCTTCATTATCACCCAAGTACAAGTACTTAAGGTGGTTTGGGAAGAGGTTTCAATTCTAAAACCGGAGATTTAATAATTGAAGGTACAAGCTTTTCATCACTGCATGGTAAAGAAATAAACGAGATATTATGAGTTTTTGGGCATTCTTGTAGTGAATTAAGATCACTAAGAGCTTCCTTGACTTCATTACCACACTCTACACCATTATCAATGGATGTAGTTAACACGGTTTCCAAAGCATCATCACCATTTAATTCAAACATTTGTTGTGCCAATGTATCCATCACATCAATGGAGAAACAAGAGTGGACATCGCTAGGATATCTCATCGTCTCGAAAATGTTGAAACGTATTATTTCTCCATCAAACTCCATAGTTAGCGTTCCCTTATCCACATCAATTATGGTTTTCGCCGTTTTCATGAAAGGACGCCCAAGAAGCAATGGAAGAGATGAGTCCGGTGCACCTTCATCCATCTCTAACACACAAAAGTCCACTGGAAATACAAGTTGATTAACCTGCACAAGAACATCCTCAACAATACCCATTGGGTAGACATTAGAGCGATCGGCTAATTGCAATACAATTTCAGCCTTTTTAAGAGGACCAAGATCAAGTGAATTATACATTGACGCAGGCATAACATTAACTAAGCACCTAAGTCCAACATAGCTTTGTTAAAAGTTGTGTTACCAATTGTGACGGGAATGTCAAAACTACCCGGATCCTTGCACTTAAGTGGGAGTTTGTGTTGTAAGATTGCCGAGGCATTCTCCACCACACTAAGCACTTCATTACCTTTGAGCCTTTATTTGTTAGTACACAAGTCCTTCAACACCTTTGCATACTTTGGAACTTGCTTGATAGCATCAATGAGTGGTATGTTCACATGGATCTTTTTAAGAACGTCTAAAATCTCCTTTTCTAGTTCCGCCTTCTTAGAACTTGCAAATCTGCGAGGAAAAGGTAGAGGAGGAACATAAGTAGAAACCGGAGTTTTAGAGTTAGGAATAGGTACCTCGAAGTTTGGGAGAATCCTCATTATTCTCCTCCAAAACAGGTTCCTTTGGTGGCTCCACCTTGCCCGAATCAGAAACTTCGGGTTGCACAAGTTGTGTACCGCTTCTCAACGTAATAGCATTGACACCCTCTTTTGGGTTAATAGGTTGAGAAGGGAGTTTCCCACTATTTTGCGCCTTCAATTGGTTCAACTCAATAGCCATGGAGCCCATTTGTGTTTGCAACTCCTTAATAGCACTCTTAGTCTCTTGTTGACTTTCTTTGAACATGGTGGAAATTCCTTGCATCATGGTTTGAAGCTTTGAATCAATATCCGAACCTTGATTTTGCATTGATTGTTGTGCTTGAGGTTGCTGAAATTGTTGTCTCGGCTGGAATTGTTGTTGTTGAGGTTGAAATCCACTTGAAGAGTTGAAGGTAGGTTGTTGAATTGCACCTTGCTTGTTAGCATAGCTAAAATTGGGGTGATCTCTCCATCCCGGATTGTAAGTGTTGGAGTAGGGATCATACCGTCTTGGTTGATTTGGAAAGATCGCATTAGCTTGCTCGTCTTCATAGGATTGAGGAGAACTTGGTATAACCGCGGATGCAACTTGTTGCAACATTGCATTGTCATGTTACCCATTTGTTGACGAAGTTCCTCCACCTCGCTCACTTCACTCACCCTTCTTAGAATCACATCCGAACCACGACTTAAGAATTGTTGTGAGTTCGCTGCCATGTTTTCAATCAACTCTCTAGCTTGTGCCACCGTCTTGCTAACTAGTGCACCACCACCCGCAATCAATAAGATTCCTATCACTTGATTGGAGTCCTTCATAGAAGTATTGGATTATCATAGCGTCACTAAATTGGTGGTGAGGGCAGCTTGCAACCAATCTCTTGTACCGTTCCCAACATTCATATAAGGATTCTCCCACGTTTTGCTTCATCCCACAAATTTCTTTGCGAATTTGAGTAGCCTTGGATGCAGGAAAATATCTCTCCAAAAAAGTTTCTTCAACCCATTCCATGTTGTGACACTTCCGGGAGGTAAATAGTACAACCAATCCTTAGCACTATCCATTAAAGAGAAACGGAAAACCTTCAACATTGCACCATCCGCCTCAACATTTGCTTTGGAAGCATAGCCGTGACAATGGTGTGGAAGTCCAAAAGATGTTTGTTAGGATCTTCATTCACCATGCCATGGAATTTTGGTAATTCTCTAAGCAACCCGGCTTTATCTCAAAAGTAGAGTTCGTTTGAATACACCCGTTGTGTATCAAGCCTATGAGAAGCCAAGTCCTTGAGTGAACGATTTGCATCACCCATTGCTTCTTCTTCTTCCACGTGTGGTTCCTCTACGAATGGAACCTCTTTTCCTTCTTCTTGTTGTCGAAAAATCTCTTCTCCTACTTCCTCCTCGTGCTCGTCCGTTGTGTCTTGACTTGGTTGGAGTATTGTGCCGCGTCGAGTAGCTATCCCGCACCTTGGATAATTCCAATCCTTAGAAGCCAGAGATTAGGTACCTGCAAACAATTCTAGCAACCCAGTGAGAACCAAGACGACAAACAAAAAGCAAAGATAAAAGCAGAAATTGTAAAAAGAAACTAAAATCTCAATAACAAGCCGTGTGCCTCCCGTGAACGGCGCCAAAATTTGGTCGGTTGTCAATCCGTCAAATATAATTTCACTTTCTCAATCAACTAGATATAAATATAGTATGCGATAAGAAAGAGTTCGTATCCACGTAGAGAGGCGCGTTTGTTGTTATCAATTTTCAATTTCTAAGTAACCCAAGGCATGTTTGTTGTATTTAAGCAAATAAAAGTAATTAAAAGCAAAGTAAGTAATTAGAATTATCAATAAGGAGAGAATATTGGTCAAGGGATGGTATCATTCACAAACATGTATTTTCATCAATGATTAGAATTGGTATTTAATCTCGTATTTATTAAAAGTCCTAGGATATCTTGATCGCAAGAATAACCCGTTAATTCCCCTCGTTTTCATCACAACCACATTAAAAGATGCATATGTGAATTCTTCGTAGAAAGCAACCTAAAGTGTAAAAGCACAATTAAGTTTAACTCCCTAAAAGCATTAAGATTTATGGAATAAGACTCATCAATGCAAACGAATGTGTAAAAGCACTAAACGTTTTAACAAAAGTTATGATTCACTTGTGACTAATAGGATATATCACTATAAGCACTAATCACAATTATGCTACTTAGAATCGGGATAAACAACGTTTTCGTATTGAAAACCCTAATATAGCTCTAGAGATGAACACAAATCGGATTGATTCCGACTCAACCTAACAAGTTTTCAAATCTTATAACACTATTAATTGTGAATCACAAACAATAATTACTGAGACAAAACTAATTCATTGAATCAAAAGCATGTTGAGAAATCAACTTTTATCCCATAACCAATAAGATGTTTAGCTACTCATAGCTATGGAGTTCATCATCATAAATATTCAACAATAAAACAAGGAAGAAGAAGAACAAAACCAAACCCTAGAAACATAAACAAAACGGCTCTCCAAAATTCCAAGAAAAAGATATGATATGTTGTAGAAGACCTTCCCTTTTATAGCTTTCTCCAACTTCTAAAATTAGGTCTAGTCTTCAAAGTCCATTGGGTGAGAATCCACCAAGCCCACAAGAAGGAGAAACCCGTGTAGAAAATACGCCCCAAAAACGGTCGCCGGAAGTCTGGTATTGTGGCCGGAAACGGCCGGAAAAATGCCCGGAAAACGGCTCCGGTGACCGGCAAAGTCCGCCCGGTCACCAGTCAATGGGTTGGATCGGCGAGTCAACGGCCAGCTCGGTCGAACCGGGTCGACCGAGCTGTGGTGTGAGTCGAGTCGACTCGGATATGCCGGTGTTTAATCAGGCTGACTTGTCTTGGCCTGAGCCATTGCAGTGTCTAAACTTGCAAAGACAATCATTGTGCATCACCACCTCAACACAGACCATGATGGCCCCGGCTCATACCCACACCGCACTATTCCTCTTGCACCATCATTGTGCTTCGTAGCTACCTATCCAAACCATTATGGCCTGCACCTCTCCATCAACACATCAGTGTTATTATCAACAGCAGCACCATCTCCACATGCTGTAACTGCAGTTCACAATCCATCCAAGCCATTTCCTTTTCATATATCTAAAACACCCTGCTAGTTCTCATAGCAACAATTCCAACAGCAGTTGCCTCCATGCTTTGCAAAACATCAGGCCATCACCAAACCCTGGCTTCCATCTGAACCACCAGACTGTAACTCAGTTCCTCACAGAGCTAGACTGCAACTGAGTTCAAATCCCAAAGCTCTATTAACATCTCCATAATCAGCCTGCACAATCTTTCTTTCTTGTATCACCAGTGCCATCTCATACCAGCTCAAGTCCATCATAATCAAAGCACTGACCCATTAAACCTCCACAATGGCAAGAACCCTTGAATTCCGTGCTCTCCCACCTTGCATATGCGGCGCAATGAACTAGCACCGATTGCACACTTCACGCCTTCACCACCAGCTCAACCGCAACCCAGCCCATCGCCACCAATTTACTCATGAAGCATTGGCGGCTCATTCCCGTGACATCAACTACAACTTCTCTTGCGCCTGAGTCCTCTCAACATTCACTCACTGCATCATACTCTCCCCAGCCATAATCGCACTTCAATACACAACCGCCTCCATTTGCTCAACTCACTTACTTGGCACCAACACGAGCACCATGCTAAACCATCTCGCTACTAGTTCTTCTTCTCATAACTCGCATACCTTCACTGTCTTCATACAGCATCAACTCTTCTCGGTGCTCAACTGCATAACTCCCAGTTCCTGTAATTTCGAACCAACAATTACCACTCGCAATGCTTGTATTATGACCATTTGAGCCTCCAACATACTTCACAATCCACCATAGTTAGCCACTGCATCTGCGATACTTCACTCTTTCGCTTCATCTCGATCGCAATATTGTGTAGTTTGCATCAACGAGCATCCAAAGATCAACCATTCCTTGTATCGCACATGGCAAAGCAACTCCAACTCATTCAGCCGACTCGCTACTTCCTCAAACCATCCTTAACACCTCGGTTCATGCATTTAGCAACTGCAAAACACACGAACCACAACATCCAAACCCGCATCGCTTCGCTACATACTCGCCGCCATGAAAACCCAAATTCATGTCACCACTCAAACTCCATTCTACAATCAAAAAACAAACACCAACAACAGCCTTAATTCCATTTCAGGCCCTTAGCATGACCACCATCCTGCAGCTTCTCAGCTCTTGCTTAGCCAACTGCAATACCTTCACAGTTCATACAGCTTACCTGAATCATTGTCAAACACTTGCTAGGCGTCTTGCAAAGTGTAGATAGATAGAGCTCTTGACCCATGGTAATCTTCCACAGCTCCTCCCTGCGATCATTCACATCCAATTCCGGCAATAACCCATCAGTATAAAACCATTCATTACCTCCGAAACTTATTAATCTCCCCATTCAACATCGAACGGCATCATTTCTTCATCCTCGCTTGATTCAAATCAACCCTGACTTGGGTTTCTCCTTCACTGCAACATCAAAACCATTTGAATCTCCATCGAATCCAACACAGACCCATGAATCATCAATCCTTCTTCTCCATTCAAACAATTTCAAGATCCCATGAATATCAACAACCACAGAACTCTTCTTCTTCCTCTTATCTCGCCTTTCAAATTCATTTATCTTCACCGATTCAGACAAACAACAACCCTCAATTTAAGTTCGATTTCTTCCATCTCTCGTTTCATGAATCATTCTCTCATGCGCCTCCATTTTCTCTCTTTCTCGATCTCTTTCTTTCCCTGAGCTCGTGCCGCCACAGATCCAGAGATGAAGTAATGATGAGAAACAATGATTTCTCACCCAAATTTAGGTTGGCTGTAAGAAATGAGAGAGGGTACGACCACCCATGTAAAGGCGATAAGGGTACCCAAATGGTAGCCCCTTAACATTCGCCGGCTATCATTTAATATTTCTCCTAAAGAAAGTTATCCCTTAACCTAGGCTCGGCTCCGGATAACATTTGCAGTAAGATGACAATTTCGCCCTTTTGCTCAAATTGGGTAATTTCTCCTTCTTTTCCCCCCTGCGACTCCAGCATACCTGATAACTCAAAAGCAACCATAAAATACATAATTCACACGAAAAATAGCAAAGAAAGCATAAACTCTATATAGTAAATACGGTGTATTCTACACCTAACAAGTTTCCATTTTTAAGTCTAAACGGAACCCTAGTTTCCGTTGAAATAATATTTGTATGACCTTTTTTTTATCACACTCCTCTCACACCCGATCGCATAACCATCTATCATTCTCAACGGCTCTATTTTCTCCATGTTGGATCCCAACAGATATTTTTCCAAAAAAATTTCAAAAATATTTATAGATACAAACTTACTTTTCTTCTCAAATCACTCCAAAACATCTTCTACAACTTGATTTTTCCACTCTAGTCTCTCAAATTATCTTCATTACTTTAAAAGTTTCTTTCATTTTTCTCTTATTCATCTCCGTTGTTTGTAGACAACAATGTCGCAATCTCAAATGGAGAAATCTAAACCGCGGAAGTCATTGTTCTAGAAGACAAGCATATTGTTACTACGTATTGTGCTCTAGAGAATGAATATAGTTATCAAGATAAGAATAAGTTTTATGAAATTTTTTTTGAAATATTTGTACAAATTTGTGGTGGAAATCTATTTAAACCTACTATAAAAGGAATTCATAATAGGTTTAGCATTATCAAGACAGAAGTGGATAAATTTTTTGAATGTGTTGCAAAATCCAATGCAAATAATCCGGACTGGAATGCTAATAACCAGGTATATTATCTAAACATATTCACGACACTTTTTTTTTTCTTTGTAAACAATTTTATTTTTGTATATCTTATGGTTCATTTACATTGATGTGGGACTGTCATAAACCTCAAGGATTCATACTCTGTTAAGGGCACCCCCTGATTATTATGGCACCCTGGTAATAACCTAAATTATTGTAGTTTAAATCTTTTAACCATTAGGTTGTGTCCGTGCCTATCACACATGTTGTGCACGCTGTTTGTGTGTGAAGGTATAAGTCGGTACTTTGGATTCTCTCTGGTTATGAAGAATCAATGAACAAAATTGCTTTTCTCTCTCAACTTCTCCTCTACCCATTCTAAATCTCTATCCTTAGAGATTTGAGTTGATTCTGAACTAATTCGTAGTGTAGATCAATACAATTGGTATCAGAGCACTCGATCCGAGTGTTCTTGTGTTAAAAATGGTGACCCAAAAGGAATTCGACGCTCTCCAAAAGCGTGTGAATGAGTTATCTCAAGAACAGACTGAAGGTTTCAAGGATTTGAGCAAAAAAATTGATGATGCTCAGAACAATCTATCACCGGCACTCTTAGCGGGACTGGGAAGATTATTCGAGACTCAGATGGCAACCCTTGAAGCAAAGATGCTGAATAAACCGAAAGACGGAGATGGAGTATACTGGAAACCCCCAACAAACCTCGTAATCACTCAAGGGATGATGATCCTGGGAAAGGTAACTACCAAATTCAAGCTAATCAGTTCACGATTACTCATAAACCTAAGATAGATTTCCCTAAATTTGATGGCAATAAACCTAGATCTTGGATCCGTAAGTGCAATAAGTTCTTTCAGTTGCATCTGATGGACGAGGAACAGAAAGTTATGATTGCCTCCTTACATCTAGAGGGTAGAGCTGATGTGTGGTATCAAGTGATACGTGTTGATCTTTGTACCTTGGTGGCTATTACTATAAAGGCGGAATTCACTCATTCCTCTTCTGTTGGTGGACATTCTGGAGCTCAGGCTACCTATCAAAGGGCTAAGTTGTACTTCTTTTAGGTTGGAATGAAGGGGGATATCCAAGAAGTTGTCGGAACCTGTGATATTTGCCAGCAGCACAAGAGTTAAGTACAAGAAGGGAACTGAAAATCAAGTAGTTGATGCATTATCAAGGGTTCAAGTGAGAGAGCCAGCTTCTTGTCACAGTTTAACTCAATTACAACCTGGATTGTACCTAGAAGTACATGAAAGCTATAAAAATGACTCACATGCTGAATCAATAATTCCACAACTGACTGTTCAAGAAGGGACTGTACAGAATTATAACTACCAGCAAGGGGTACTGAGATATAAAGGAAGGGTCTACATTGGACAAAATGGTAACTTGAGACTTAACTCTTGTAATATCCACTCATTCCTCTTCTGTTGGTGGACATTCTGGAGCTTAGGCTACCTATCAAAGGGCTAAGTTGTACTTCTTTTGGGTTGGAATGAAGGGGGATATCCAAGAAGTTATCAGAACCTGTGATATTTTCCAGCATCACAAGAGTTTCAACACTTCTCCAGCAGGTATTGATGGTTATTTTCAATGATGTTGTAGTAATAGGTTCATTGAGACTTGTGAAAGCAGATATTTAGACTTAATTTTTAAAGCAACAATATAACAAACTCAAAATAAAAAATGTTGTGAAAATTATGGAGACGCTGGAGCTAGGATTTCACCGATTTTTGCACTCATGTAGTTCAAACATCAATTCTAAATAGTAATAGCTCATGTGATAAACTTTCATTGACTCTAATTCATTGCCAAAGGTAGATTTTGAAAGTAATGGATGTAAAACTAAAGCATGGGACATCAAAAAATCTAAGCTAAGTATGACCCATCAATTGTAATCACAACCATTCAATGAAAATCATAATTCGATTAAATAATTGTGCAATTAGTCATAAAAAGAATTAATAGAATTACCATATTCGTGAAATTTGGCTTCCTCCGTCGCCCCAGAGGATGGGTTTAGCTCATCATGTTGGAAACACGCTCAAAAGTTGATTTCATTGCTCAAGAAATCAGGGTTGGTTTCTCCAACCAGGGTTGTAGGTCTCTGAGTATGGGTCAAACTTCTAACGGTTCTCAAACCTAGCATTGTTATAGACAGCATGAGCTTTCTCTTCACTAACCTGACCTTCCCAAAATGAGTTATCGGGCTCTATTCCACAACTAGAGACTTGAGAGGCTCTATTAGGTTCAACAAGGGACCTATTTTTATACTGACCTATTTCCAATGCTTCTAACCTTCTAGACAAGGCATCAAACTTAGCATCTGACGCAAAACTCGTATCTACCATATTAGTGCTACTTCTTTTAACCAAGAGTCTTTTAGGGGGTTCAACACAAGACTCCCACTGTTGGGATTTTTCAACGACAACTCCTAAGAAGGTAAAAGCATCATCAGCACTTTTACTAGTGAACTCACCAGCGCACATAGACTCGACCATGGCTTTGGTCGAATAGTCTAAACCATCATAAATAATCTCTACGAGTTTCATCTTATCAAATCCATGGTAAGGACACTGGGATAAGAGATCATTGAATTTCTCTAAAAACCTATAAAAAGACTCTCCCTCTTGTTGCACACTAGAACTAATTTTCTGTCCAACAGCTGCAGTTTTATGCTTAGGGTAGAATTTCATAAAGAAAGCAGCAACAAGTTCCTGCCATGTTTCAATGGACTCAGGTGGTAGGTTGTTAATCCAGGTCTTGGATTTATCTTTCAAGGAAAAGGGAAATATCTTAAGTTTCAAGATTTCATCAGTAAGGTCTTTTATTCTAATTGTCCCACAAATTTCCTCAAAGTCCCTAATATGAAAATAAGGGTTCTCATCATCCTTTCCTAAGAATATAGGGATCATCGGAAGAATACTAGGTTTTATCTCGAAATTAGCCATAGTGGCTGGCAATTTAATGCACGAAGCTCGGTTGGTCCTAGTTGGGAACATGTAATCTTTCAAAGTTGCCATCGCTGGCACAGCTGAAGTACTAGGGGTACTTTCTTCACGAAGAGACAGATTCTCTAAACTGAAGTTTCCAAAAACGGGGCTCTCAAAAGAAGAGTCTTCGAGCTCCCCGCTTTCACAAGAAGAACTACTAGGTTTATCACTAATCAAACGACCTAGAGTGTTTCTTTTCCAAGACCGTTCTCTAGATACCTCGGGCATACACTAGAAAAACAAAATAAAAAACAAAAAAATCCTAAAAGGAAGGGAAGTTCTATGCAAACACAAACAAGGCTGACTCCACCACAGCAAACCTACTGATTTCTAGCAAACAAAAAGCATGATGGCTCCACTTAGATTTTTTCTAGACCAGCTTCTAATCTTTCGAAAAGGAATTCGTTAAAGTCTGAGCAAACCCCTCTGGAATCAATCCGAGTTAAAGTAAGTTGAATAGAGGCGAGGGAAGCTTAGTGGAGCTTTGATACCCAAGGCCTTACCGGTATTACAAGGCGGCGCAGTCACGCATTCAACTCACAAAAAATATCATGAACTTCGAGGTATGCTTAAAAGAGTAACCAATATTTTTCGAACGACTTTCTTATTAAGCTCGTTACCCTATCGGTATCGTTCTATTCCAAATTTTAAGGCTTAGGTTCGCGTTAAGTATTGTTTTCCTAAGGCGGGCAAGAAGAGAACGGTGATGGAATCCGAACCCTTATCTTGTATGGCCAGTCCTTGCCCTTTACTAGGAAATTAAAGCAGTCGTTTTCAATTCCTCAGCATATATGCAAACGAGTGAATACAGTAACTCGTTGACAGGGGATTCGCGAGTGTTTCGACAAACTTACCTCCAGTTCCAGACGGGGGATGAACCGTTGTAGTCGACTCGGGCCACAACTCCAATGTCGTGTACGAACCCGAGAGGCCGAGACGATATCGTAATCGTCGTCCTTCTCTGCACACATTTTATATTTAAACTACCCTTCCGTAGGGTTTAAAAATAATGTCCCAAAGTTTAAAGTCCAAAATTCAAAAATAAAGTGCAAAAGAAAAGGAAAGTCTAAAAAAAAATATATATATATAAAAAAATAAAAATGTCTCTCTTTTTTTTTTATAAAATAAAAAAAAATCTTCTTCTTTCGCTCCTTTCGCTTTGCCTTTTACTCCAAGTCTTTAAGTATTCACCAAAAGCTTTGGAAAAATTTTCTTTCGCTCCAAATTTCAAATTATGTAAGGAAAAGACAAAAACCCAAAAACGTAAAGAAGAACAAAATCAAATAAAAACCTAAAAAAGAAAAATAAATCTAAAAACTCTAGCCTAAAGACAAGTCCGCGTCGGAGGCGCCAAAAATTGATGGTTATTTTCAATGATGTTGTAGTAATAGGTTCGTTGAGACTTGTGAAAGCAGATTTTTAGACTTAATTTTTAAAGCAACATTATAACAAACTCAAAATAAAAAATGTTGTGAAAATTATGGAGACGCTGGAGCTAGGATTTCATCGATTTTTGCACTCATGTGGTTCAAACATCAATTCTAAACAGTAATAGATCATGTGATAAACTTTCATTGACTCTAATTCATTGCCTAAGGTAGATTTTGAAAGTAATGGATGTAAAACTAAAGCATAGGACATCAAAACATCTTATCTAAGTATGACCCATCAATTGTAATCACAACCATTCAATGAAAATCATAATTTGACTAAATAATTGTGCAATTAGTCATAA
Organism: Papaver armeniacum; assembly: GCA_023531295.1. Lineage (NCBI taxonomy): Eukaryota > Viridiplantae > Streptophyta > Magnoliopsida > Ranunculales > Papaveraceae > Papaver > Papaver armeniacum. The sequence goes on along the minus strand of JAJJWW010006609.1, from coordinate 179,858 downwards.
AAAGAATTAATAGAATTACCACGTTCGTGAAATTTGTCTTCCTCCGTCTCCCCAGAGGATGGGTTTAGCTCATCATGTTGGAAACACGCTCAAAAGTTGATTTCATTGCTCAACAATGGTTCACAAATGATGAAATGGAAGAAAAACAATAAAAACCGGGTTTGTAACACTTATATTTGTTACAAACCAGCTGTTACAGAGAACGATAATGATGAACTGTTGTTGTTGTTGTAGCTCTGCGACCCACGCTTGGAAGTCGTTTCCACTGTAGCATGAACGACTGTCTCTTGTGCGTCTTATGTTCTTCGTGTTCTTCAGCAGCAACAGAAATGGCAGTTCTCTGCACTTGATTTTTTTTTCTGCTCTGTGGTGCCCTGAACTCTCCCCAAACTCTCCTCTTCCATCTTTGACTCCCTCAAAGTCTTTATATACCCAATAGCGTTGAAAATCTTTCATAATTAATCCGATAAATCCTCATTAACTTCTGCCAGTCACGAGAATATTTTTCTTCCTTTTTTTTCTTCTCTGCTCGAATCTTCTGATGGTTTACACACGCCAAACACGTCGAACATGTGTTTCAGAGGGACTTCATACGAACGCAAACACTCCATGTACAACCAAAAATCTTGAGAATCACCCCGGTATATTTCTTGCCCTGTTTTCTTGTGGTTGCACGTTCTAACCTTTTTCATCGAAATAACCACGTTAGCAGCCCTGTTTAACTCGTGTCCAATCAATCCCAAGTAAATCCCAAGAAAATCTCCAAGTAACTCGACTGAAAATTCGATCCAGCAAGCTCGAGATATCTTCCCCTGTTTTCACGAGAAACACACAGTAACTTCATTTATTTTCGATTCTGAAAGGATTACCTCCCCTATTTCAATCAAACAGGGTAACACAAGATTATTCCCATGAAAATCTCCGTGATATCCAACCGAAAATCCATCCACAGAAGTTTGCAGTTAAGCCTAAAACTTTCCCGCCAAATCTGTAATTTGAGAAAGAAGAGGGTTGCCCCCTATCCACAGTAGGGGGTGCGAATAGTAAATGCCATGAGGGGTGCCTCTGGCCAGATGGTTGGGTGCAAATATCCTTTGGGTACCCCTTATCATTTGGGTTCTCCTTATCCACAATGAGAGTCCGTTTAGCAAATCTCCTCCGGGATGCCTTTAACAACTTTTTGAGCCGAATTTTTCCGAAAACGTTTATTGCCCAAAAATACCTACAAATACATAAAAACACAATATTAGTACAAAAATCGAGTTCTAACAATACATACATCGAGGACAAATCAGACACAAAAATGTGCCTATCAAAATACCCCCAAACTTATTATTTGCTAGTCCTCGAGCAAATTTATTCTAGAAAATAAAATCCCAACTCACTAGGTGGCCCTAGTGACCGAGCTATCTACACAGAACCTTGGAAGGCACTAAAGAATCTCCTTGGTTGGTATACAATCATTGACTATAGGAGGAAGTACCCTGATGAGAAATTCCAATTGTTGTACACGAGTTTGCATTCAAGCATACGAAAATTCATATAAGTGACATATCTCTACTCAGATAGTTTCTATACATCATAACCGGAGTCAAACAATCACATGGAAAGATTAAGAAGATGTATGTAGAGAAAATGTATATGGTTTTGATGTTGATTAAGGTGAACCTATCCTAATGGACTGAGATACCAGTCTGACTAATATCAACACAGCTGGCATATACAAGGGAACCAGCGGGTGATAATCCTAACTCTAGGTCAACACAACTAGCATATACAAGGGCTCCAGTGGTCGACTTTATTGAATATATTCAGGTTGGTATAATGGTCAGGTCTTTTTTTTTTTTTTTTTTTTTTTTGTGGTATCTCAATCACTCTATTTCACCCAAGAACTTATAAGAAAATAAAAACAGAAGGTGAAAAGGATTGAACGAGATATGGCGAAACTACCATGTTTTTTTTAATTCTAACACCTGAGCTTTGTGCTTTTATGAATAGACTCTTTAGATGTTTCCATCTAATCAGATTGGTTCCTCAACTCCTATAACCAAGATGCTTCCATCCACTTAGATTGGTTAGTGCCATCCTTAATAAACATAAGTTCCTAGGCTCTGGAGTTTTATTTATTGCAACTAAAAAGTTTCTCCCATACCCCCAAACTTAAATCTAACATTGTCCTCAATGTTCTAAAGATGAAATTAAAAACATGAACAAGGAGAAACTTTTACCATTTGAAGCAAAAGAGATAAGGAAAGATATTACCGTGTTGCATGAGCAAGGGATACCTCCCAAGGAGTGCTAAGTTTAAAGTCTTCAGCCAGACATCAAATACCTCAAAAAGGATCTTCACCTTCCAAAGTCATACACCAATAGCCGAAATAGTTGTGGGTCCATAAGACCAAATAGAGCTAACACCAATATCAGGAAACTGCACTGGTTCAGAAAAATGAATAGAAGGAGCACATTCTCATCTAAGGTATCTGTCAAGAAAACTGGGTTTATCTGGGGCGCGTTATTGAATTTCTTATGTGTGTCTCGATAAACAAGTTCATCCGAAAAATGGGTCTCTAATACCCGGGTTACCTCCTGGACAATATTAGGAGGATCGGGTTGCTGAGTCTGAATAGACTCGAGTAATATCTCAGACGCACATGTCTCGAGTCCCAAGTTAGGGACTCTAATTAGGGATACATGACAATCACAAGAACCATCACTACCCCCAAACTTAGGGTTTTCATTACTCACAGAGACAAACCTCTTACTATTGCTTGAATTTCCGGATCTTCAGATTCCTTAAAATACTCAAGAGATTCTTCTAAAGATTGATCACACATCTGGTCTAAGAGAATGGTTTCCTCAAATTCATCTAAAGAATCTCCCAGTAAAGTGTCATGCCAATAATCTAACTAAATCCCGAACTAAAGTGCTAATCATATTCACTTCTTCTAAATCATCATTCTCGAAGGTTTTCTAGTAACATTAAATACATTTAGTTCAGTGGTCATATTACCAAAGGATATGTTCATAAGCCCGGTCCTACAGTTGATGACAGCGTTAGCTGTGGCTAAAAATGGGCGACCTAGAATCACCGGGATTTGAGCACTTGGGTCCTGAACGGGTTGGGTGTCTAGAACAACAAAATATACTAGATAAATAAACTTATCAACCTCAATCAGAACATCCTGTATGACACCACGAGGGACTTTGACAGACCTATCAGCTAATTATAGTGTCATTTTAGTCGGTTTCAACTTACCAAGACCTAGCTGGGTGTATACATGATATGGGAGTAAGTTAACACTAGCTCCTAAGTCAAGTAATGCCTTATCGACCATGTGATTACCATTTGCACAAGATATGGTGGGGCATCCAGGGTCCTTATACTTAGGGGGTGTTTGGTTCAGAAGAATGGAACTTACTTGACCAGCTAAAAAGGCTTTCTTTTGGACATTAAGCTTACGCTTTCGCGTACAAAGATCTTTAAGGAACTTGGCATAAGCAGGCATCTGCCTAATTGCTTCTAATAATGGAATATTGATGCTCACCTTTTTAAATGTCTCCATTATCTCGTTGAATGTCGACTCCTTCTTTGTTGGGGCTAAAAACTGCGGATATGGAGCTCTAGGCACAAAGGTAGTCCTCTCCTTAGGGATTGTTTCAGTTTCCTCAGTTACGGGATCCTCTTGGGAAGTAGAAGGTGGAACTACAATATGTTCACTAGGCATGGCTACCTTATTGTCTACTGTTTTACCACTCCTAAGGGTTTTTATCGAGTTCACATGGTTTGATGATTCCTCACCAACTAAAGATATTTGATGGACCCCCCTAGGATTGGGTTGAGTTTGACTAGGAAACTTACCTTCTTCTCTCTTACTTAAATACTTAGCTATTTGGCCGACTTGAAGTTCTAATTTAGCAAGAGTCTGGGAATTATCCTTATGGTTCTGCCTGGTTTTTTGTTGAAAGCTAAGGTGGTTAGCTGATAAAATATCATGGTTCTTTACTAACATAGTAAGAGCTTCTTATAAGGTAGAGATATTTTTCTTAGAAGTGTTCTAAAACTGGGTTTGACCTGAAGAGTTCTGAGTATAACCAAAACCTGGGAAGGCTGAGAATTACTAGACTGACCTTGATTCTGGCCCTTAGACGAAGAAAAATTAGGATGGTTTCTCTAACCAGGGTTGTAGGTCTCTGAGTATGGGTCAAACTTCTGACGGTTCTCAAACCTAGCATTGTTATAGACATCATGAGCTTGCTCTTTACTAACCCGACCTTCCCAAAATGAGTTATCGGGCTCTATTCCACAACTAGAGACTTGAGAGGCTCTATTAGGTTCAACAAGGGATATATTTTTAGACTTACCCATTTCCAAAGCTTGTAACCTTCTAGACAAAGCAGCAAACTTGGCATCTGAAGCAAAACTCATATCTACCATATTAGTGCTACTTCTATTAACCAAGAGTCTTTTAGGGGGTTCAACACAAGACTCCCACTTTGTTGGGATTTTTCAAAAGACAACTCCTAAGAAGGTAAAAGCATCATCAGCACTTTTACTAGTGAACTCACCAGCGCACATAGACTCGACCATGGCTTTGGTCGAATAGTCTAAACCATCATAAATAATCTCTACGAGTTTCATCTTATCAAATCCATGGTGAGGACACTGGGATAGGAGATCACTGAATTTCTCTAAAAACCTATAAAGAGACTCTCCCTCTTGTTGCACACTGAAACTAATTTTCCGTTTAACAGCTGCAGTTTTATGCTTAGGGTAGAATTTCATATAGAAAGCAGCAACAAGTTCCTGCCATTTTCAATGGACTCAGGTGGTAGGTTGTTAATCACTAATCAAACGAACTAATAGGTTTATCACTAATCAAACGACCTAGAGTGTTTCTTTTCCAAGCCCGTTCTCTAGAGACCTCGGGCATACACTAGAAAAACAAAAGAAAAAAGAAAAAATCCTAAAAGGAAGGGAAGTTCTATGCAAACACAAACAAGGTTAACTCCACCACAACAAACCTACTAATTTCTAGCAAACAAAAAGCATGATGGCTCCACTTAGATTGTTTCTAGACCATCTTCTAATCTTTCGAAAAGGAATTCGTTACAGTCTGAGCAAACCCCTCTGGAATCAATCCGAGTTAAAGTAAGTTGAATAGAGGCGAGGAATGCTTAGTGGAGCTTTAATATCCAAGGCCTCACCAGTATTACAAGGCGGCGCAGTCACGCATTTAACTCACAGAAACCATCATGAACTTCGAGGTATGCTTAAAAGAGTAACCAATATTTTTTGAACGACTTTCCTATTAAGCTCGTTACCCTATCGGTCTCGTTCTATTCCAAATTTTGAGGCTTAGGTTCGCGTTAAGTATTATTTTCCTAAGGCGGGCAAGAAGAGAACGATGATGAAATCCGAACCCTTATCTTGTATGGCCAGTCCTTGCCCTTTACTAGGAAATTAAAGCAGCCGTTTTCAATTCCTTAGTATATATGCAAACGAAGGAATACAGTAACTCGCTGACAGGGGATTCGCGAGTGTTCCGACAAACTCACCTCCCATTCCAGACGGGGGATGAACCATTGTTGTCGACTCGGGCCACGACTCCAATGTCGTGTACGAACCCGGGGGACCGAGACGATATCGTAATCGCCGTCCTTCTCTGCACACATTTTATATTTAAACTACCCTTCCGTAGGGTTTAAAAATAATGTCCCAAAGTTTAAAGTCCAAAGTCCAAAAATAAAGTGCAAAAGAAAAGGAAAGTCTAAAAAAATAATAATATCTAAAAAAATAAAAATGTCTCTCTTTTTTATTTTTCTCTTTTTTTTTATAAAATAAAAAAAAAATCTTCTTCTTTCGCTCCTTTCGCTTTGCCTTTTACTCCAAGTCATTAAGTATTCACCAAAAGCTTTGGAAAAAATTTCTTTCGCTCCAAATTTCAAATTATGTAAGGAAAGGACAAAAACCCAAAAACGTAAAGAAGAACAAAAACAAATAAAAACCTAAAAAAGAAAAATAAATCTAAAAACTCTAGCCTAAAGACAAGTCTGCGTCGGCGACGCCAAAAATTGATAGTTATTTTCAATGATGTTGTAGTAATAGGTTCGTTGAGACTTGTGAAAGCAAATTTTTAGACTTAATTTTTAAAGCAACAATATAACAAACTCAAAATACAAAATGTTGTGAAAATTGTGGAGACGATGGATCTAGGATTTCACTGATTTTTTCACTCATGTGGTTCAAACATCAATTCTAAACAGTAATAACTCATGTGATAAACTTTTATTTTGAAAGTAATGGATGTAAAACTAAAGCATGGGACATCAAAACATCTAAGCTAAGTATGACCCATCAATTGTAATCACAACCATTCAATGAAAATCATAATTCGATTAAATAATTGTGCAATTAGTCATAAAAAGAATTAATAGAATTACCACATTCGTGAAGTTTGGCTTCCTCCGTCGCCCCAGAGGATGAGTTTAGCTCATCATGTTGGAAACACGCTCAAAAGTTGATTTCATTGCTCAAAAATGGTCCACAAATGATGAAATGGGAGAAAAACAATAAAAACCGGGTTTGTAGCACTTATATTTGTTGCAAACCAGCTGTTACAGAAAATTATGATGATGAACTGTTGCTGTTGTTGTAGCTCTGCGACCCACACTTGGCAGTCGTTTCCACTGTAGCATGAATGACTTTCTCTTGTGCGTCTTATGTTCTTCGTGTTCTTCAGCAGCAGCAGAAATGGCAGTTCTCTGCACTTGATTTTTTTTCTGCTCCGTGGTACCCTGAACTCGCCCCAAACTCTCCTCCTCCATCATTGACTCCGTCAAAGTCTTTATATACCCAACAACGTTGAAAATCTTTCATAATTAATCCAAGAAATCCTCATTAACTTCTGCCAGTCACGAGAATATTTTTCCTCCTTTTTTTCCTTCTTTGTTCGAATCTTCTGATGGTTTACACATGCCAAACATGTTGAACATGTGTTTCAGAGGGACTCCATACGAACGCAAACACTCCATGTACAACCAAAAATCCTGAGAATCACCCCGGCATGTCTTGCCCTGTTTTCTTGTGGTTGCACGTTCTAACCTTTTTCATCGAACTACCCACGTTAGCAGCCCTGTTTGACTCGTGTCCAATCAATCCCAAGTAAATCCTAAGAAAATCTCCAAGTAACTCGACTGAAAATTCGATCCAGCAAGCTCGAGATATCTTCCCACTGTTTTCACGAGAAACACACAGTAACTTCCTTTATTTTCGATTCTGAAAGGATTACCTTCCCTGTTTCAATCAAACAGGGTAACACAAGATTATTCCCATGAAAATCTCCGTGATATCCAACCGAAAATCCATCCACAGAAGTTTGCAGTTAAGCCTGAAATTTTCCCGCCAAATCTGTAATTTGAGAAAGAAGAAGGTTGCCCCCTATCCAGAGTAGGGGTGTGAATAGTAGATACCATGAGGGGTGCCTCTGGTCAGATGCTTGGGTGCAAATATCCTTTGGGTACCCCTTATCATTTGGGTGCCCCTTATCCACAATGAGAGTCCGTTTAGCAAATGTCCTCCGGGATGCCTTTAACAACTTTTCGAGCCGAATTTTTCCGAAAACGTTTATTGCCCAAAAATACCTACAAATACATAAAAACAATATTAGTAAAAAAATCGAGTTCTAACAATACATACATCGAGGACAAATCAGACACAAAAATGTGTCTATCAGGTATGTTGCAGCCACTTCCAATCCCTGAGCAAGCATGTGAGCACATAAGCATGGATTTCATCTCAAGACTTCCAAAGTCAGAAGGAAGGGAGGTTATCTTGGTTATAGTGCACAGACTCACTAAATTCAGTCACTTCTTAGCTCTGAGCCATCCTTACACTGCAGCTTCTGTTTCCAAGGTATTTATTGACACTGTGTTCAAACTCCATGGGCTTCCTAAATCCATAGTTTCAGATAGAGATGCTGTTTTTATGAGCAATTTCTAGCAAGCCTTGTGTAGTAGGCTAGGAACATCTCCACATTTGAGTTCTGCATATCACCCTCAGACTCATGGCCAGACTGAGAGAGTGAATGATTGTTTAGAATCTTATCTAAGGTGTATGACTAGTGTCAAGCCTAACAAGTGGGTGACTTGGTTGCCGATGGCACAATGGTGGAATAATACCAATTACCACACAAGTATAAAGCTTACCCCATTTGAAGCACTGTTTGGCTATGCACCACCACAGTTTGGCGTCTCATCTTGTGCTCAAGGTGTCAACACTGCAGTGGATGATTATATTGAGCAGATACAGGACATGAAGCTTTTACTCAAGGAATACCTGGAAGCAGCTCAGTATAAGATGAAGAGCCAAGCAGACAAGAAGAGGTCAGAAAGGTCTTTTGAAGTGGGAGACTGGGTGTACCTAAGGCTGCAACCTTACAGGCAATCTGTTCAGCTAAAAAGGAACCTGAAACTCTCAGCCAATTTTTTTGGCCCTTATCAAGTTGAAGAGAAGATTGGTCAAGTAGCTTATAGACTGAAGCTGCCAGTAGAGTCTAGAATTCATCCTACTTTCCATGTTTCTCAGCTCAAACCAAAGCTAGGAACTGGAGTACTCCCTCAGACAACACTACCAACCATAACTAAAGAAGGAGAAATGAAGGTAAGACCACTACAGGTGTTGAGTACAAGGGAAATCAGAAAAAACAACCAAAATGTTACTCAAGTAGCAATGGGAGGGAGTAAATGCTGTTGAGGCTACTTGGGAGGACAAATGTTTCATGGCAAAACAGTTTCCAAAATTGATTCTTGAGGACAAGAATCTGGAGAAGTAAGGGGGTTTGTCATAAACCTCAAGGCTTCATACTCTGTTAAGGGCACACCATGATTATTATGGCACCCCGGTAATAACCTAAATTATTGTAGTTTAAATCTTTTAACCGTTAGGTTGTGTCCGTGCCTATCACACGTGTTGTGCACGCCGTTTGTGTGTGAAGGTATAAGTCAGTACTTTGGATTCTCTCTGGTTATGAAGAATCAATAAACAAAATTGCTTTTCTCTCTCAACTTCTCCTCTACCCATTCTAAATCTTAATCCTTAGAGATTTGAGTTTCTTCTGAACTAATTCGTAGTGTAGATCACTACAAGGATATAATGGCGAGAACCGACTTTTACAATATCTGGAACCATGCATTCTGCTCAAGGGTAGTCAAGGTCCATCCTTGTTAGTCAAGGTCCATCCTTGTTCCTAGCATTTAAGACGGTGGTGGCTATTCTTCTTACTTTCTATAAGCCTTTTCTTTTAATATTATTACATTTGTCGTTGGAAAAAAAAAAAAGAAAAAAGTTATCAACTATAATAACCTAACACAAATGTGGTGTTGGACTCTAAATTTCAGCTTCCAACTTGGGAGTTAAGATGTGAATCACCTAACTAAAAGGTGGCACCTGACTCATCTATGCCTGGGATATTATCTTTTCAAACAAAAATTGTAAGATTTTGTATGTCTATTTAACCGAATCCGTATAATTCCCGTACGTATACCGTTCCGAGATCCCCTTTGTATCCCGAATTGCTAACTAGGTGCGACCTAGGTGCGGTGTCCGAATAGTTCGGAAGTATGATTTGAATTTTGTCAGTTCGGATACGTTCGCGAATAATTCAGGAATTATTAGTCGAATTACTAAATAGGGTCTAGAGTTTCTTCAAAAAGTTTAAAGAAGCTATATAGCTAAAGGATATAAAAGACCATACCTTTTGAAAAAGCGGGGGTACAACAACCACACCCAATATTTTGCTTAGCAATCTGTATGGAAAAACTCCAATATACTTTTAAGAGAATCAATAAGACTCAATCTATAAAAACTATATCAAAGAGTTTTATCTCTTTTTCTTGATTCAATTCCTTCTCAAGCAAATAGAAATATGTGAGTCTAATTGAATACAAGAGAAATCACTTGAACGGTACCAAAGACCAATGTTCAAGGATCAATCAATTTCCAATCAACAACCAAAGGTCGGATTTCCAATTGATTGATTCAAACGCACAACCCTATGATATTTCAATTATATAACAAAATATAATGTAGAATACAAATAACACAGACACCAGAATTTTGTTAACGAGGAAACCGCAAGTGCAGAAAAACCCCGGGACCTAGTCCAGATTGAACACCACATTGTATTAAGCCGCTACAGACACTAGCCTACTAAAAACTAACTTGATCCGGACTGTAGTTGAACCCCAATCAATCTCACACTGATTCAAGGTACAATTGCGCTCCTTACTTCTCTGATCCCAGCAGGATACTACGCACTTGATTCCCTTAGCCGATCTCACCCACAACTAAGAGTTGTTACAACCCAAAGTCGAAGACTTTAATAAAAAAATATGTATCACACCGAAAAGTCTACAAAATAGATAAATTTGTCTCCCACAGATAAACCTACAAGTTCTGTTCCGTCTTTTGATAAATCAAAGTGAACATGAACCAATTGATAACCCAGACTTATATTCCCGAAGAACAGCCTAGTATTATCAATCACCTCACAATAATCCTAATCGACGCATCGAAAAAAGATATTGTGGAATCATAAACGATGAGACGAAGATGTTTGTGATTACTTTTCTATCTTGCCTATCGGAGATAAATATCTCAAGCCAATCGTTACGATTGTACTCAAAACGATAGAATCAGTAAGATCAGATCACAACTACGAAAAGTAGTATCGATCTGTCTTTACAATCCAAATGAAGTCTTTAAGTCGTTAACCTGGTTTAAGAAGAAAACCTAAGGTTAAAGGAAAATCGACTTTAGCTAATACAACTAGTATCACATGGAAGGTGTGGGGATTAGGTTTCCCAGTTGATAGAGTTATCCCTTATATAGTCTTTCAAATCAGGGTTTGCAATCAATGTTAGCTTGGTAACAAAGCATTTAATATTCACCGTTAGATGAAAACCTGATTACATTCAAGCTAATATTTCTCAACCGTTGGATCGAAAACTTAGCTTGTTAGACACAAATAAAATGTCCAATTTTGGGTTTATGAACCGTACCCAAACATTAATATTTGTTGATTCAACAATAGTCAACCAAATGGTTAGCCTTATGATCACTCTCATATCAACCATATTCTTCTTCACCATAACTAGTTCAAATGACTCAAATGAACTAGTTAGAGAGTTGTTCAATTGCTTAGATATTATGTAACTACATAAGACACAATCAAAGTAAAAACGGTTTGATTCACTCGAATCGGTTCATGAACTTTATAGCCACGGTTTGCAAAATCATTCCTTAGTTTATATAAACATTAATTCAAGAACAACCGGTTTTAGATATAACCTACTCAAGTTCACGGACTGGGTTCGCGGGCTTAAGCTAATGGAAGGAGTACACAAACTCCAGCAGAAATTCTCGGGCCGAGAACTTCTGCCAGTTCGCGGACTTGGCTTGCGCCACTTCCATTTCTCTTGATCAACAAAGTTCGCAAACTTTGGTTCAAGCAATAAGGACTTATACATATATGTGTTCCCACGTACACAATGTATATATATCCAACATTGGTTATATGATCTAAACTCTCATTTCAATCATTGAAATATTCTTAGAGGACATTCCGTCAAAGTAAGCAATTTCCAAAGTGATTAAAACGTGTCATGAATTTCTTCACTAGGTAAAGATGAACTTGGCCAAAGCGAAAGCTTACCAACACATATTTCGAGAAATATATAGGCGAGATAGACTCGTCTCAAAATAGTAAATGTGTATAATCAAAGTCTATATAGCAAAACGAATTTTGTCTCAAAATAGGAGATAGAGTAGATATACTTTTGAGTGATAGATAAGTTCAATTCTCCACATACCTTTTAGTCGATGAAAATCCACCAGTTCCTTGAGTAGTCCTTCGTCTTGTATGATGATCGCCATGGAGTTCTTGAGCTCAACTACACTTTCTATCCTAGTCCGAGACTTAGCTATAGTAGACTAGAAATCAAGACTTATAGTTTTGATCACTAACATTGACAAACATGCTTGAGATAGCAACGCATGCGAGTTCGACCGAGTAATGCTCTAACACCTTTGTCTATTAAAAACTGGCCGAATTAGGGTATAACCAAATTAATTAGGGTATACTTATTTTGTTCACAACCAAGACAGTGGGCTAAGGGGTGTCTAATATGTGTAAAGTTACTCAATTATCCTTCCCCTAATAATAACTAAAACTCCCTCTTTTTGGTTTCAGATCAAATTTATTCTTTTCCTTCTCCATCATCATCAATCTAATGATCAATTAATTTCTCCTTCTCTATATTTTATCGTTTTCAACTGAAAAAATTTCGTCGATTATATTTTTTTTATTGTCGATTAATTATTTCAAACTCTATCTAGTACTTTGTTTTGTTATTTAAAATGACAAATTAGTACAGAAAATTTAAAATTGTTGAATTGCAGTTATACAATCGTCATGGTATTTTTTGGTCGAGCATGAGGAATTTTCGTATTTATTTCCAGTCGTCAAGATTATAGGATGTATAGCGTCACGACTTTTCAAAGAGTTTTATTTCTGAAAGTAACATTCACAGGGTTGTCATGGTCTTCATTTTTAAACCTTGACGACTAGTGATTTAGTATGAATAGTCGTCAGGTTTTGGAAAACTAAACCTTGACGATTAATAACTCCCATAAAACAATTTTTCCTGTGAACAATTTTGTTATTGGTCATCATGGTTTTGTACAAATAAGATGACGACTAATAGATAGTCGTCAATGTGATGCATATTCGACTGTGACGACTGTAAATTCGAAAAGCTAATGTTCGGTCATCATGTTTTGATTGAGTCGAGCGTGCCGGCTAAATTTGGTCATTGTACTCTGTTTTAGTGGACCATGTCGACTTTTCATGCATTGAACTCCGAAAGTGCTTAGTCAACTTTTTTTTTTTCAGTCGAGCATGCTGATCTTTCATAGATGAATTCTGAAAATTTTAATTCCTGCGATCATTTGACGAATTAAACCGAAAAAATCTTGTTTGTTTCCATATTGAGAAGTGTTTGATTAGAGTGATTCATTTTTGTTACAAAATTCTCAAAAACCAAAATTTTTCTAAATTTTTTCTAACACGTTTCATAAGTTAAAGCTCTGTGAATCGGTCTCCTAATGTTTTCAACTCGGCTATGAATCGATTTCATTTTATTCCTCTATGCATTAGTCGGTACTTCTGATTCACTGGATATTGTGGAATTTTCCATGAATCTTTTGTTGTTTAATCTAGTTCTTGCGTTTCTTTCTTTTTTTGACTTTCCTAGTTTTTTCTTGGTTCTTGGATACTGTGGAATCATCCATAGAACCAGTTGTTCTTCTTTTTCCTTTATGTATTAGTGATCTCTATTCTGATTCTGGGATACTGTGGAATCATCCCCTGAATCTTTTGTTTTATTTAGTCTTAAACTTGTTTTGCTAATGGCTTTCTGTGTCATGTGGTAATTTTTTCAGCAGCAAGACCTTCAATCTAATCATTTGTGGTATCCTGTGGTGGAGGTTCAGAATGGCAACTTCTGAATTGAAAGCAATGGTATGGAAAGCAGTTGTGCAAATCATCATTCTCATTGTGATGATCAATTACCGTTGACAAGAGGTATCTCATAATCCATCAAGTCTTGTTCAAGACAAACTCAATGTTCATAATCATCCAAAAACCCAACTCAGTCAATGCCGATCCGAAAAATTTCAAAAATTCCAATTCCCTCCTAAAATTCTGCCATCTAATGTCCGTAATCTAGTCACCAGAATTTTCTCTTTGAGACTTAGTTACCCATTTTATCCGGATTATCGGTTCTCACCGATGCCTAAAATTTCCAGGCTGTGTATGCACAATCACACCTCAATAAAAGGCAATAATACTTCTTCCATAAATGAGATATACCAACATACCAAAAAAGTCAGCAAAAAAATCTTGTCATATATATTCCTACCAACTTTCAAAGATATAAGGCTTTATATACGGAATCATATCCTGGCTTGGAAACCCTATTGGTGCTACATATATACAAAAGCTCTGTGTGGAAACCCTAACATCGTCAAGCTCATTTATCAGAATACCAATACTATTCATCAAAGTAACCAAATCCAAAATATGGCCTCAAGCTCAAACAATAGAGAAAATCGCATCAATCAGCTGTCAAGGAAACTTAGGAATGCTTCACTCGAAGTACCAACTGAAAGAAGAAGATTCGTTGGAGTAACACAAGTTAATGCTGTTACTGAAGAACGGTCTTATGCTCTACTTGGAAAACTTGTGCACAAATAAAAGGTTTCTATGAGAATCATTCGAGAAGAGATCAACTCATTATGGAAACAGTAGAAAAAGAAGGAGATCAGAGTTATCGGACACAACTTTATGCTTGTTAGGTTGAACAATGCAGAAGAACAAAATGAAATCATAAAAAATGGCCCATAGCTCATTGGAGAAGTATTTTTTTCTCTTAAAAAATTCATACCAGGAACTCAAGCAAAAGATTACGACTTTACACACCAGGAGTTCAATATGCAGTTCAAGTACCTCAAGCTGGAACATCTAAATAGAGTTATCATTGATGAAGCTATTAGTTTCATGGGTAGGAAGATTTTTACCAAGCCTGAAAACTGCAGACCAAGATATGGAAACACTGTAAAAGGTAGGATTGAAATGGATCTCAAAAAACCATTGCACGGTGGAGGATGGTGGAAGACTTTTACTGGAGAAGAAGAAGTTTGGATTAGATATCATTGGGATATGCAACCAAATAAAATCGGCAATAAATGCTTTGTGATCGATCACCAGGATGATACTTTCCTAAACACATCTTGGCTATTATATCTGGATAGCTTAAACTCAGCTGAATACGAAGAAATCCTGAAAAATGGATGTGATGGTGTTGAAGGAAAAGTTGATAAAGAAAGCAATGATAACTCCATGGCTAATGAGATGGGAGATACAATGGCTGAAGAGGACAATGCAGATGAATTGAGGTAGAGAAAAAGAATGAGAAACTCAACACTTAATGATGAACCTTCTATGAACCCACATAACATCCATGTCCAGCCACCGAATACCTCAGTCAACAATCTTCCTCCTATGGATACCAACATCACGCATGAGATGGTGAATAATGGATCGGGAGCTGCGCCATCTGAACCCACAAATGATTATGAAGGTGCTGCTCAGGTAAAAAATTTATCATATCTTCTTACCTCATTGTAGAACTCTTGTTTGCATTAATTGTCGTGTTCTGCACTGTCATCTTACTTATTTTAATACTAGGTCTCATCATATAGGTAAGGTTATTTCTATTTTCTCTATTTGCCTTGAGATTGAGAATTCAAATATGAAAATCATTGCATGGAATTGCAATGTGTTTGCTAAGAAAGACGCCAGAAACTACATGGCTGATCTTAATAAAATGTGAAACCTTGACATTGTTTTCCTTCAAGAAACAAAAATAGATTCCAACAAAATTCTTAGGCATGTTAGTTCATTGAATTTTCCTAACTCCTTTTATGTTCCTTCAGTAGTAAGAAGCAGGGGTATCTGTCTTCTCTGGAAAGATGGATTTAACCTTGATATAATTTACAACGATAGAAACATGATATATTGTCTTATTCAGAGTGACCCTGCTAAACCTAGATGGCTTTTGTCTTGTGTGTATGGATCCCCTTACCCACAAGAGCGACAACAACAATGGAACCTAATTAGAGATGCTTGTAATACGTATGATATTAATGCTCCTTGGGTTTTAATAGGTGACTTGAATATTACACTTCATGAGGAAGAGAGAATCAGAAATAATGGGTCTAGTTCCTTTTCACCTATAGCTAGTCAAATTATTCAAAATGCTGGCCTTAGTGATTTAGGTTATCATGGTAATCCATTCACATGTATTAGCAATAAGCATGGCATAGGAAAAGTCCGATCTAGACTAGATAGAGTTTTAATGAATTCAGACTGGTTACTTTCTTTCCCTGAATCTTGTCTTAAACATCTACCATTTCTGGCTTCTGACCATTGTCCTTATGTTAGACGTGTCTCCTAACGATGTGTGTAGTGCTAAAAACTGGAAATTCTTTGAATGCTGGCTAAGAGATAAAACTTCCAAGGATCAAATCAACAAGTCTTGGTCCAATCAATTCCGTGGTTCTGCTGGGTTTGTGCTTGATAAAAAGATTTCAACAACAAGAAGAGATCTCTCACTTTGGAACAAAAACAAATTCGGCAGCATACAGAACAACATCAAATCTCTGCAGCAAAGACTAGAACATCTTCAACAACCTACAACAAATGGAGTAGACAACACAAGACTGGTACAAGAAGTAGAACATAAGATTGAAGAATGGCACAAAAGAGAAGAAATTTTCTACATGCAAAAATCCAGAGATACTTTCTTTCATGAGGTGGATCAGAACACAAAACATTTCCATCTCCAAGCCAACAAGAGAAGAGCAAGGAATAGGATTGAGTCACTCAAAAAACAAGATGGAAGATGGTGTAGTGGAAGGAATCAACTTGAAGAACATCTCATCAGCCACTTCAAAAATATCATGACCACTTCAAATCCGTAAGAAAATGAAGATTTGTTGAATCTACTGCCTCCATGCATTACTGAAGAAGATAATAATTTCCTCACCAGAATCCCAGATGAAGCTGAGATACATGATACACTCAAAAAAAAGGCATCCATGGAAAGCACCGGGCCCAGATGGATTTCCACCGGGCTTTTTTCAATCAAATTGGAGTACTGTCAAGACTGAAGTCATCAATACAAATATGTGTCTTATACCAAAATGTAAACTACCACAAACGGTAGGAGATTACAGACCGATAGCACTCTGCAACTCAACATACAAGATAATATCCAAGATACTTGCCAACATATTGAAGATACAACTCGAGAAGATTATCTCACCAATGCAAGCTGCCTACGTTCCTGGTCAACAAATAGGGGATATTATCACTCTTGCTCAAGAACTAATCCACTGCATGAAGAGAAACAAATCCAAGAAAAACTATATGGCACTGAAAGTCGACATGTCGAAAGCGTTTGATCGAGTCGAGTGGTCATTCCTTCTCAAGGTTATGTAGCAGCTGGGTTTCAATAACAAATGGTGCAAACTAATTCATGAGTGTGTAAACACTTCTAAAATTCATATACTTCTAAATGGAGCTCCATGTCAAGCATATAAACCATCTCGTGGTATACGGCAAGGCGATCCTGTATCCCCATATTTGTTCTTGTTAACAATGGAGGTCTTCACTAGAGCTTTAGCCAAAGCAGAAATTGATGGGAAAATTCAGGGAATAAAAATCTCAAGAAAAGCACCACAAGTAAGTCATCTCCTCTTTGCAGATGATTGCTTAGTGTTTACAAAGGCTGACATTCATAATGTTACTAATCTTCTACAAGTCATCAAATCATTTAGTGACATCTCAGGTCAACAAATAAATTTTCAGAAGTCAGCAGTTTTCTTCTCAAAGAACATGCACCCAAGGCACTGTCTTATACTATTGAGAAGCCTAAAGATGAAGAAGATGGAACTTGATGAAAAGTACTTAGGAATTCCGCTTTTCCTAAATAGAAAGAAGACCATATCTTTTTCTTCATTGATTCTCAACACCAAAGGAAGATTGACAAGATGGAGAGGTAAATTTATTAACCAAAGTGCAAATCAATTTTAGTAAAACATGTTGATGTAGGACATCCTACTCTAATTACTATTATAGTTGTTCTTAGAACTTCCTATCATATTTCTTTATTTAGGATTTCCTTTCCTAGTTCTAGTGTGTTTCCTAGTTTGGTTTTATTTCCTTTTCTAGTCCTAATTATATTTAGAATCCTTGAAGCCTATATAAGAAGGCATAGGCATGGTAGAGACATACAATTCTACAACCAATATTATTATTTGATTAATATCAAACTTATCTTTTATTTTATTATCTTTATTTTAATCATAACTTTTGTGAATCTATTGATCTCACATTAGTTTTTATCTTTTATCGGATCTTTGATCCAAATCATACGCTTCCGCTACGTCAAGTGGCATCAGAGCCACGGTTGAGATTCTCTTTTGAGTTTCTTGGCTTTGTTTCTATCCACGGTTAAGAGCCTCTATTGAGTGCCTTAATTTTCAAGTTCTTAGTTATGGAAAAGGAATTTCGTACTACTTTCATAGTAGATGGAATGATCACTGACTTTATTCTTGATCCATCAAGTCCGAAAAACTATATATCTATTGGAGCAGCAAATTACTTCAGGAAAAGGAATTACGGCGAATGGGATTTAATTGGCGGTTATCTTGATTTTAGCTTCCACGAAGGTAATTATTGCAGTTTTGCTTATTGTGAACTATCTTTTATAAATAATTGTCATGTGTTATTGGGAGAACCCTGGCTATCGAGTTTAGGCGCTGTTTATAATGAAAGCATGCATAGTTTTGATTTTCGTCAAGGCAACAGATTGCATCGTTTAATGGGATTACAAAAACAAACACCACTACAACATAGCATTGAGCAAAAAGAGTCATATTTTTTGAAAGAATTCGATGAGATTACTGCTCGTTTTAAAGAGAAGCTTTTGGAAGACTTTATAACAACATTCGATGAGATTATTTCACAAGTACCGACAATGAAGAAGGTTCTAGTATCGTTGAAATCAAGCATCCACAATCATATGATTTTTTTGTTCCAATCACTTCTGTTTCTATCCCTAAGAATGTGCATATTCAAGAGAAACCCGATAACGACGTCAGGAATCCACCTCAATATTCTGAAATTGTTGATGTTTCTACTACTCCTATTGATTTTGTTATGCCAAGGTTAAGCTTTCATAACATCAGTTGTTATGTGAAGTTTTTAACTTTTCCTGCTTTATGGCCTAAACAATTCAAGTTACAGAAGCAGTCAAAATACATTGTTCGCTGGGATGGGCGCTCGCAATACTTACTAGATTCGAGGGATATTTCTTCGAAAGATAGTGAGCAGACTCATTATAAAGCACTTAAGAAGATTCCAAGCCGAAATCTTATCACCAAGTTGAAGGTTACCGATAGTTCGAAAGTAAAGATTAATGATCTGACACAAAGGAATTTTACAGTCAGTAAAGGGGTGCTTAAATATTTCTTAAGGCAATTTGGTAATCATGGTTCTCCCTCGGTCATCCATGATATTTCGGCAAGAGTACATGAGATCTCCAATTCACTGCCCAAAGATTCAGGAGATGATGTTGAATTTCTAGGCATCGACAATACAAGAAGAAAATTAATTGGAAGGAAAGAGCTAGAGGATAACAACTTGATCAGGAGAAAGAAAGCTAAGAAAGGATTTCAAACAGAAGATGATAACAATTTCACTTACGGTGCTCCTCCAACAAGGGATTTTGGTGTTCTGAAGAAGTATGTTTCTTCTTATTCATGCTTCTCGGATGCTTTAACTGTCTGTCTGATTAAGGATTCAATATTTGAGGGTTTTATTAACAAGATTATACAATAGTTAAACCCCTCTCAGCTGGATACTTCCACTCGATTACTGGTTCAAGTTCAGGTTCGTGTTTGAAATCTTCAAACTGGATTGATAACTATCACGTTTCATCCAAGGTGTGTGTAATTCATAATGTACATGACGAAGCTTTCCTAAGATCGCATTGTGTTCCCAGCCAAGAGTATGAAATTCCACAAAACCCCCTTGGTTCGTGGATATACTTTTGTTGTGTGGATCCCTAAGGAGAAGAAAACTAAAAGGAGATATTACTGCTCACTCTACTCCTTGCCCAACCACAACAATTACGGCAGAAGTCTTTTCTCAAAAGGAAGAAGATACAAGCAAGCTGTTAACGGCAAATGAACACAGCGGAAATGTTTATTTCCATATGGAGAGATTCAAAGGAGGAAGTGACGGAAGACATGCCCAGGAAACGTTCACTGATCACATGCCTGAGCCGCATGTTACCGAGGCAAAGATTGGCTGCCAACTAATCAAGGTAGTTGCTCTTAAGAGCCATATGATAGATGAACCAGATCAATTGTTTTCGACACTACCATTTTCAAATTATTCCTTGAAACCATACCTTCTACCCACTCATCAGCGATTTACAACTATATTAAAGGTACGCAATCCAAGTAATCCAATGATCATTATATTGAATTGGTTGAAGTATTTTTGTGATTTCTTGGAGGTGAAAGAAATTCATCATGGTGTTCCTAACCAAGATTATGAGATCCCACGAAAACTTCCTTGGGTTATTCGTGTTGGTTTTCGCAAGCTAAATGGAAGTTTTGCAGGAATTCTAAGAATTACTGGTTTATCTACTACGGAAGATTCCTGGAATGAGGTATCCTTATCTAACACCATTAGTACTATGTTGTCTTGTCAACCTAAGTTGGTTTGTACGGCCTGCGTAACGAGATATTATATGAAAAACTGGCAAAATTGGTATACTAGATGTGCCTGGGTACAGGTTCTGTGTCAAGCGAGTACTGCATCCTGGAGTACATTTTCTTCATAAGGGATTAGATTGCTCTTTTAAAATATGACTCGACTCTTCAGAGTTAAGGAAGACATAACTGATTGTCTCTTTGATGTGTTGAGAGTTGCGAATCAGAATCTCCATCGTTTAATTCAAGAAGCAACCAATTGCTTAAACGTATCTTATAAGGATCTGGAGACGTTATTATTAAAAATTTCTCAAGTGGACCAAAACCAAGTATGCTTCTATGCTGTTTGGTGGGCGTCTTTATCTAATCTAAATCAGTGTCCCAATCGGTTCGTTTATATGGTTGGAGATGCCGATCGTAAGATGGATATATGGGAAATGAAAATTGATCAGGGATTTCTAACTTGCATACAAGGAACTGGTTCTACTGATGATGCGCATCTTTATGCACACTGGTTCTATCTTTGTCTTCGGTATAAATATGGTTCAAGGTCTCAAGAGGAGTTAGATTACTACCTCTTGGGGCAATCGACATCGACTATTGTGTCTTCATTTCTAGCAAGAGACTTTACCGCTAAGACATCCCTGGAAAATGGGAAGAAAGGTTCTCCTTCAAAAGGATTTGATAAGATTATATTTCTCAACATATGCATTTCTAATGCTAGCTTATCGGAGTATACTGGTGCCTGCTTACAGAAGTTTCTACAAGCTAGTGATGCGATGAATCTAGTAAATGATGATCTTCGTCATCGTTTCCTACCATATGATCCTGGAAAAGATGTTGTTTGTCTTTTACTGGCGAACTCAAGCTATCAGATTGATGACGATCTTTGGCATCGTTTTCGACCATACGACCCTGGCAAGAGTGTTTATCTCCCTACAGTGAACTCGTGGTCGAGTTCTTTTCAAGAAGAGGGGCCTGATGTAGGACATCCTACTCTATTTCCTATTATAGTTGTTCTTAGAACTTCCTATCATATTTCTTTATTTAGGATTTCCTTTCCTAGTTCTAGTGTGTTTCCTAGTTTGGTTTGATTTCCTTTTCTAGTCCTAATTATATTTAGAATCCTTGAAGCCTATATAAGAAGGCATAGGCATGGTAGAGACATACAATTCTACAACCAATATTATTATTTGATTAATATCAAACTTATCTTTTATTTTATTATCTTTATTTTAATCATCACTTTTGTGAATCTATTGATCTCACATTAGTTTTTATCTTTTATCGGATCTTTGATCCAAATCATACGCTTCCGCTACGTCACATGTTCTCAACACTTTACCATCACACCACATGGGAATCTTCAAAATTACAGATGCAACCATAAAGGAATTAGACAAAGTGCAAAGAAACTTTTGGTGGGGAAAAGAATAATCGAGTGGACTATTTCTTATCTCATGGCCAGCAGTTGGAAAACAAAAACTAAATGGTGGTATGGGGTTCAGAGACCTCAGAAGTTTTAACCTAGCACTACTCGCAAAAGCTGCTTGGAGGTTGTTACAAAATGAAGATAAACTTTGGGCCAAAGCTCTAAAGGAAAGATACTTCCCAAACACTTCAGGTCTTCACGCAAAAAAGAAGAAAAATTATACATGGGCATGGAAAAGTCTACAAGGCAGTATGAAATTCATTAAAGATCATAGTCTTTGGATTATTGGCAAGGGCAACTTAATATCTACTTGGAAAGAAAATTGGATAAGGGTAAGTTTTCTCCACCAGTCCCGGCTGTGGAGCTTGACATTGAAAGGGATTATTGTCTTGTTTCTGACTTAATAGATCAAGATACAAAATCCTGGAAGGTGAGTGTTATTCAACATCTTTTTGAACAAGAAGATGCCAGGAAAATTCTACATATCAGAATACCATTCGTTGGGGAGGATAAACTATTCTGGACTCTAACCATAAATGGAGTTTTTTCAGTAAAATCGGCCTACAACAAGATAATGGAACTCAAAAATAGCAGTGCAGCGACAGATGAAGCTACAGCTAGACAATCTCTGGAGGAGACTTTGGAAGATACCAACTCTGTCAAGAATAAATCACTTCTTGTGGAAATGTCTTATTGACGTTGTTCCATACAATGAAAGAATGGAAAGAAACATGAACTACACAGGAGGACAGTGTTCAATCTGTGAACAAAGTATATAAACAACTCGACATTTGCTGTGGGAATGCCCTTTCGCAAAAGCAATATGGTTCACTACTCCAGGAGCAACAAGAAGCATGGTCAACACAGATACAACAATCCATGACTGGATAACAAGCTGGTTTTTGAATGACTTCAATAATCCAGTTGATGACTGGATAGTTAAAATGGCCAACACTCTATGGGAAATTTGGAAAGCAAGGTGCAGAAGCGTCTTCAACAACATCAAGCCAAACCCAGTGGAAGTAATCAGGGCAATCCAACTCTTAAATGATACCACAAGAAAACAAATGATTCTGAAAGAATCTTCAGTTTTGGATACTGTGCAGCGTAACATAACTAGATGGCTACCACCTACTAGTCCATTCCAATCTTTCTGCTGTGATGCTTATTTCAAAAATGTTAATTCAGCTAATCACGCTGGATGGGCACTAATACATCGCGATTTTGCCGGTAGTTTCCTCAGTGCAAGATGCGAGTACGCCAATGATCTCTTAAATGCTGAAGCAGCGGAATGCAGGGGACTTCTACATGCTATGAAGTATGCGGAAGAGTTAGTTGTTCAATTTGGGTGTTTCGAAATGGATGCAGAGCTAGTTATAAAAGCGATCAATGGAGACAACCAAAGCACTGCATGGGAGAATCATGCCATGATATCGGACATGAAATACATGTTAGCAAAACATCCAAACTGGATATGCAAATACATTAGTAGGAAAATTAATATGCCAGCTGATAAATTGGCAAGGCATGCTAGAACTTTTTATGTTTCTCAAGTTTGGTTAATTTATCCTCCAAGTTTTATTGCAGGTCCAATATTGGAGGATACAAACAATGTTGTTTTTCAGATTATAATAAAACACCCATGCTTTGAATAAAAAAAAATATAAATTGTTTTGTTAAATTTATTTATTTTTCTAATAAGATTTATAAGTTTGAATTAGTATTAATCACTTAGGGGTAATTTTGCCGATTTAAAAAAAAAATTGGCTAAGATGCTTTCAGTTTTACTTCATAATAACCCTATTTTGTTTTATGTGATATACCACAATTAATTTGGGTATACCAGAACCTCACGAGTATTAAAAGAGTTGGTGAATTTCGTAGCTCTAGTCGTCTTTCACTTTAATAAAATCATGTTGCTCTAGTGCAATATAATTGAGTGGAACTTGTCTTTCTTCGTATCCCTTCGTCCTAATAATTCTGTCCATTTAAGCTTTCATTTCCCAATCAATGTTAACTATGATTTCCAAACATTTTAACGGAAGTAAACACACATGTCAAAAACCCACAGGCTGTCCAAAACCTTTGGATCACTAGCACCTGGCACGTACCTTAAAAAAGATCTTACTAAGAGAAGTGCCACTTGGTGCATTACAAGTGTCATAATTTGACAAACAGGAATAAATGAATTCGTGTTTCGCCTTTATATCCACTTAGATTAAAGAGAAGTTTAGTGGGTTAATTATTTGTGCAAAGAAAAAAGGACGAACTTTTTTTGCGCAAAAGCCGTAGTTCATACTGCAATTCGGAGTTAAATATAAGATTTAATTTATAGAACGTTAATTCAGAATCGTTGAACTTCATGATAATCACACAATAATATACGATCATAGTTTACAGAAAATACCTGGTAGCTCTAATCGATGGTACAACAATCATTTGGAGCATCGATCGGTAATACCATGTGGAGGTCTTGGTTTCTCCTTCTTCACCTCTTATGTTATGAATATTATAATTCTCGAACCCAATATCGATGGCTATTGTGTTTCTCTTATAGGAAGAAGGAGGACCAAGTTCCTACGGTTTAATTAATAGCATTAGATCTCGACCATCCATCAAAGAAGAGATATTAGGAAAAATCCCAGAAATGGTAACCGGCATAAGTTAGCAATATTCTATAATTAATACGTGGCCCAGTGGAATATTTCTATGTGTAGAAATATTCTTATATTCTCCCACTGGTCCATGTGATAATTTATTTAACGGTTAATCGTAGAAAAACATAAGGCGCGCGTAATTGCTAACAAAATTTAATGGTTAACGTAATACCTTGGCCAACTAAGTTATCCATGCGAGTCATAGCGGTTGCACGTTGTCTTGTTATCAACATGTTCCCTTCATGTACCACAACACAAATAACTTACTTAACTAGGCCTTAAATTGGGATATCATAATGGTCCAGTGATGTCTTTAAAAGAAAGACATTTCTGTTAACATTCATCCGTTTACATAAGTGTACACTAAACATGGATACATAAATAATTCAGAATAACATTAATAAGAGCTCAATAAGTGTCCAAAAATAAGCACATAAATTAGCTGAGTTCAATAATCAATTACTCCGACAGACCTAAGACTTTAATCTTTTCTTAAGAGGTCTTAAAAGGTAATTATTCATTAAGTGCATCTCCGAATGCAATTGTGCTTAAGCGATAAATGAACAACTATTGTTTCTGAATTTCGTAATTCACGCATATATACTCAAGGTTCATGTGTTTTGTTCCTTTTGTATCATATCGTGCTTTAATGCTGCGAAACTAAGACGATAATTTCATCAATGTAGAGACAAACCTTAAGTCTCTATGTATCGTAGTCATAAATATTCAAACTCATTTGTGGGACTAGTATTAATGGATTCTTACTTTATAGAATCCGTAAATCCACCAAAAATTGAAGTTTGAAAATCCAATCAACTCTAATTGGATAGGTTAAATAATTGTAAGACATAATTCAAGATTAGTATCTCAAGATTCTTGATATCTTTCCCATAATTTGTACTTCGTTTATGGCATTTAGTTAACACATCAACATATTCTTATATGTTCCATATCAAAATGATAAAAAATAATGAAGTAAATTTATATCTTATATCCAACATGAAACAAAATTTGTTAAATATGTTATTATCTCTAAATTCTTTGAATATTCGATATATGCTTTATATGAGAGCTTTAGTAATCCATATGATATGTGACTATCACATGGTAAGCTTCATTGATATCGTTCATTTCGAAAAATATAAAGATAGGCATAAAGTCAAGATCACTACTCGTAGGTAGTAAGTCTTAACATGAAACACCAAGAGTATGAACTTCTCCCACTGATCTTGAGGTATATGCATAAATCTTTAAAAATTTCATCCAAAACCAATTAACATTAATGGTCTAGTTGAATTTTTCATATGCAACATTCGGGAGGCTTGCTTAATTTCGTACTTTGATTTTGAATGTTGTAGACTACGTGTTCCTTTCTTTATAAGGCAAAAGCCTTCTTATTGACACACGAATATTTTCTTAAAATTTATCATTAATAAAGGTTATTTTCACATTTGAGTAATGCAACTCTTAATTCATACTGAGCTACTAATAACAGTGTGATTATTCTGAATAAGTCTTTCTTTGACACGAGAGAAAAACTTATATGTAATCAATGCATCATTTCAAAATAAAATCTTTGCCTACAGTTCGAGCTTTATATCATTTATTAATGCTATTACAGTCATGCTAGGCTGAAAGACCCACTTGCACACAACTGTTTTGTGTCATTCGAGCAACTAAATAATATCCCGGACTTGATGTTCAACCATTGATTTAATCTCACATAGCATCAATTCTGTAGGATCAGAATATCGCAACACCAACTCCCTTGCGAAATCCATAAATGACACATTGCGAAGACATCGCAGATAAGTAATATAAATGACGCAACGGATGACGACAGCCTGAACACGAGAAAGATGTGAAGACCTAGCGAGATTTAGGAGTGTTGCAAGATTTTATATTTGTACACTTGCGAGAATGTCGCAAGTCAGATCCGAAAATAAAGGACAGCTTAGCTGTCATCCACTATGTAATGTCCTATATAAAGAGCCGAATAGGCTTATGAGAGAGGGAGATATTTTTCGAGTAAGGAGCAAGTTATTAAGAGAGAGAAAGTTTAGAGCGGTTGTAAAGTCCTTTGCTTATTTTCCTTTCCACCTTGTAATATTAGTGAGTTTTAATCAATAAAGAATATAATTGTTCATCTTAAAATGACTTAATTGTGTGAATTCTAGTGAGGGGTGTAGTGTGGGATTTCCTACTACTACATATGGCGCTAGAAACATGGACTGAAGATTAAAGATTAGAGATTGTTGTTAAGATTGTTCAAATCAAGAAGACGATGAAACAAATTGATAAATCGGTTAAAGTAGAGAAAACTAAAGTCAAGGAACGAAATAGAAAGTTGGAATGTAGTTTGATTACAAAAACAATGATTAATGAATTTCATGAAAATATCAGAGGAAGAATACATAAACGAGATTTTGAAGGAAAGAAAATTGTAACAACGGAGAAAGTGTCACCCATGAAAGATTGGGAAAAACAGAAGATTACATTAACAGCAGCAGAGATATCAAGAGAAAATTTAAACCACACATATCCTTTGGTAATCACAGTAACCATACAGAAAGAAAAAGAAAAATCAGCAAAAATTATGGAAGAATGGGCGGTAAACGAACTCTAGTTGATACCGGGAGTTCGGCGAATATAATCTTTTACCATGCATACAGAGGAATGGGATACAAAGATGAAGAGATGTCTCCTTCAACTTATCATATTCAGGGCTTTGGAAAATCTATAACAAAACCAAAAGGAGAAATAAAGGTGCGAATTTTGTTGGGGGAGATTGAAACACAAATGGAATTATGTGTAGTGGATATGGAATCACCATACAACATGATGTTGGGAAGGCCATGGATTCATGCGATTAAAGCTATAGCATCAACATTACATTAATGCATCAAATTTCCTATGCCAAGTGGGATTGGTGAAATTAGAGGGGAAACCGATAAAGCGAGATTATGCTATCAAATTGAAGTAAAACAATATGAAGGACGTGCAAAGAAGCGAAAAGATCGCAGAAAATTGGCGAAGGAAGCAAAGAAAGAAGAGGAATTTAGATCTTATATGATAAGAGCAGAGGAAGGAAAAGGGATACCCAACGAAATTTTGGAAGAAGGAACTGAGCTTGCGAAGGAGATAAAAGAACCTACACCTATGGGAGAACCTAAGGCCAGCTACACTGCGGCAGAACCAACTAAGGAAGTGAATTTGGGACCGAAGAAGAACCAAAAATACTAAAAATTGGGACCAAGATGGAAGCATATGAATAAGAAAAAACAATTGGTCTGTTGCGAGAATTTAAGGATATTTTCGCATGGAACATGGATGAGGTGCCTGGAATAGACCCATCTGTGGCATGCCACAGATTGGAAATTGACAAAAATGTAAGGCCATTCAAACAAAGAATCAGAAAAATCACGACAACATATCATCCTCAAATATAAGAAGAGTTGAAGAAGATGCTTGATGCAGGGATTATAAGACAAGCAAAATATCCATAGTGGATAGAAAATATGGTTGTAGTTCCAAAGAAGAAGAAAGGGATAAGAATTTGTATAGATTTTACTGATTTAAATAAAGCTTGTCTGAAGGATAGTTTTCCATTACCGAATATTCCACAAATGGTCGAATCAGCAGCAAGAAATGATAAAATATCTTCTCTAGACGGATATAAAGGGTACAATCAAATTCCTCTCGCTGAAGAAGATCAGGAGCATACTGCTTTTTTTTCGCTCCAAGAGGGTTATATTGTTACACAAAAATGCCATTTGGTTTGCGAAATGCTGGAGCAACATACCAAAGGATGGTAGAAAAGGTGTTTGCGAAGTGGATACACAAAATATTGGAAGTATATGTAGATGATATGTTAATAAAAAGTAAAGAAGCAAAAAATCATGTCCAAGATCTGAGGGAAATTTTTGAACAAATGAGACATTTTAACATCAAGGTAAATCCAGAAAAATATATTTTTGGGGTTGCATCGGGAAATTTTTTAGGTTACATCGTATCAAAAGAAGGAATACAAGTTCATCCAGAGAAAGTACAAGCAGTTCGCGACATGCCAACACCGGCGACGGTAAAAGATGTACAAAAATAAATGGACTCTTAGCTTCGCTAGATGGTTCATTTCGCGATCATCAGATAAGTGTAAACATTTTTTCAATATACTCAAAAAGGGGGCGAAGTTTAGATGGACAGACGATTGCGAGAAAGCTTTTCAAGGAATAAAAGAACATCTGACGAATATATCTATTTCCCAAAAGAAAGAACCGGAAGAAGAATTATTAATCTATCTTGCGACAACTTCGCATGCATTAAGTGTTGTGTTATTGCGAGTAGATGCAGGAGTTGAAAAACCAATCTATTACATCAGCAAAACATTCAATGCTACAGAGAAAAATTATTCAAAGATTGAAAAATTAATTTTGGCATTAGTTTATGCAGCATTTAAACTTCTAATATACTTTCAGGCGCATAAAATAATTAGGGTATTTGACAAAAATACCAATCGAGTCAGTAATGAAAAATTCAAAAAGATCAGGCAGAGTCGAGAGATGGAATGCACAGATAGGACATTTCAAAATAAAATATGAAATATTATCTTCACCAAAATCGCAAGTTGTTGCAGAATTCTTAGCATAATTTCCTTTAGAAGATGATGAAGCAGTGGAAGAAATGATGGATATAGAAGAAGAACATGGGAATCCAAGAGATATGTTAACAGAACCAAATAGATGGGAAATATTGGTGGATGGATCATCAAATGGGGAAGGTAATGGAGTTGGAATTGTTTTGATTTTCCCAGAGGGCAACAAAATGGCTTTTTCCTTCAGATTGGAGTTTGCATCCACCAATAATGAGACAGAATATGAGGCTGTGATACATTCCCTGAAATTCGCAATAGAAATGAAGTTGGAAAATGTAAGAATCACCAGCGATTCACAACTAGTCATTTGTCAAATAAAAGGAGAATACACTACAAATGAATCATCCATGAACAAATACAAAAAACTTGTTGAGGAATTATCAGCGAGTATCCCAAAAATTAAATGGAGACATATATCAAGAAAAGATAACAGACTCGCAGATGCTTTTACTTTTATCTCAAGTATGATGACAGACCCAGCTGCGAGATGCATAAAGATACAAACACTTTTATTACCATCAATCAATAAAGAAGAAGAAGAAGAGGTAGATGTAATGATAATAGAAGATGGAGAACAAATACCTAGTATTGAAGATTGGAGAGCAGAACTTTATGCATACCTGAAAAGAGGAGAAACACCAAGAAATAAATTGGAGGCGCACAAATTAAAAAAGCCGTGCAACAAATTATGAACTAAGGGATGGGATATTGTACCAGAGATCTTTTAATGTACCTTCACTCAGATGTTTAACACGAAAAGAAGGAGAAGAAGTACTAAAAATGTTACATAGTGGGGATGCTGGCAATCACAGTGGTGGAAGATCTTTGGCATACAAAGCGAAGATGCAAGGTTATTATTGGCCATTTATGCACGAGGATGCGAAGCAAATATCAAGGCGTTGCGAGATTGCCAAAGGCACGGAAAAAAAATGCATGCACCAGGAGCACCATTAACATCTTCAACAAGTGTATGGCCTTTTGGAAAATGGGGTTTAGATATTGTGGGACTATTCTTACCAGGAACTGGGCAGAGAAGATATCTGATTGTCGCTACAGAATATTTCACAAAATGGGCCGAAGTAAAGGCAGTACAACACATTCGCGACAAAGATATTTTTACATTCATATTTGAGAATATCATATGCATTTGGAATCCCTTGAGTTGGTGTCCGACAATGGGAAACAATTTGAGGGACATAATATAGAACTCATTACTTAATGCATTTAAGATAAAATGTGGAAAGTCAACTCCTTTATACCCTCAGGCCAACGGACAAGCAGAAGCAACAAATAAAACAATCATAGATATATTGAAGAAGAAATTAGAAGGACATAATAGAGCATGGTGTGAACAAGTGCATAATGCAAGATGGGCTTACAATACAACCAAAGGAGAAGCTACTGAATGTCACCTTCTGTTTAACATATGGAGTTGAGGTCAGATTACCAACAGAAGTTATTATTCCAATAACAAAGAGAGAAGCTTGGGAGAAAAATCTTAGTGTGGGTAATATTTTAATAAAACTAGATGAATTAGAAGAAAAAAGAGAAAGAGCTCTACAACATATGGAGAATTACCAATGAAGATTAGCCAGAGAATATAATAAACGTGTTAAGACACCCGAATTTCAACCAGGTGATTTGGTACTGAGAGAAACACCAATATATCAGCGAGAAAGTGGTGGCAAGCTTGCGAAAAATTGGGATGGACCTTATATCATTAAGGATATAGTTGGAATAGGGGCATATAGATTGATGGATCCCGAGGGTAAAGACGTGGGACACATATTGGATAGACCATGGAATAGGTTATACTTGAAGAAATATTACCCGTAAAAGATTGTGGGAAAAGATTAGACTGCGAAATAATGTATGATTGAAGCAAAATGAATTTATATGAAAATCTTGTCACTGTGAAAATAAAAGAAAGAACATGCGAAAATCTCTCGATGATAATGACAAGAGATAATCAAAAATCAATGACATATCAGAAAGGGGCGAACCTAATTCTATGGCGTACAACCTAGTTCGCGAAATCAAAATTTTGCAAGAGGCAAATGTAAGACCTAAAGTACGTCATAAAAGGGGGTACCTGTTAACATGGCTCAGGGAAAAGGTTACACCGCCCCTGGAACCTGAGTCATGGAGAATTGGGGTCAATAAAGCCCATCCAGGAGAGGTACCTTGGATTTTCAATCTAAGCTTATGACTTAGGTTGGACGACCGAGGGTCTCTTCTAAGGAGTTAGCATTTGACCAAGGCGCCGAGGTACACGGTTGAGCCAAGAGTGCCTGGGGCATTTGAAGTGTCTCGGCCATTCTTGGCAAGTCTCGGCATATGCTTTTCCTACCCAAGAAAACTCCACTTAGGGTGCAGTCTCGTAACCATAAGCCCTATAGGCAAAAGGGATAAGAGGCTGCGAAAACAACTGGTTGTTTTTAAGACCGGATGGGGGGAGCTAGCCTTGTATGGCAGAAGTACACCTCCTTGAAGGGGCAACCAGGGGGATGATAAGGGAAGCACCCTCCATTAGGGAGCTGATAAGTGTCTTAAGACGCAAATGTCATGAGGCTTTATTTTCGCAAGGAAATTTAGGCTTGTCATATTTGTGCAACAATCCTGAAGAGGCAACAATACAAAAGATAAAGATAAGACGAGATCAATGGGTCAAGATACATGAAAATGTAAGGACGCCCCTGCGATTTCGTCGCAAGACGGCAATGTCATGGGGCTTTATTTTCGCAAGAATTTTTAGGCCTGTCATATTGTCGCAACAAAAATTTCAAAGAAAAGGTTAAGGCAAGTTCAATGGGTTTTTGCATGCAAATGCAAAGACGTCCTGCGATTTTGTCGCAATGACAAGAGGTGGCGCAATAAGACCTTTAACTAGGAAGGAAAAATAAGACCACATGATTCAATAAAAGATTTATAAAAACTAATTATCATTTATGCAGGTCATCCATCGCAAGAAAGATAACGAGAGGCAGTATGGGAATTATTCAACAATGGACATTATCTTTCTCGTAAATAAACACAATAATAAAGAAATAAGTGCACCTCAGAGAGGACTGAAATACATCATATGCAAGAAGTTATGTAGGTGAAGAGGTTCAAAGAAATAAAATTACAAAAGAAGTTCAACTCTCAACATTAACTTTTTCGCAAGAAGGAGATAATGGACATCCTTCATTAATTTTATCACTCTCGCTAGCTTTCTCGATCTCGCTAGCTTTCTCAGCTTCCCCAGTTCTTCCTTCATTTTGGTTTGTTTCAATTTCTCTTCCATCTGGATTATTATCAACACCTTCATCATTTGGAGGAATCTCTTCTTTATTTGCGAAATCTTCGCCACTTTCATAAATGATAATCGCTGTCCGGAGTACCAGGGACTTCACCATCATCTACTTCCAAAGGCTCGATGGATACATGGGAGAGAGATTTGGATAATAAAATTTCATTCACAAGAAATTCAGCCCTAAGATGAACTTGTCGAAGAAGTGCCTTCTGGTGATTCCTACTTTGGATATCTTTGGAGTAAGAGAGATAATCAAGTCTTCTTTCTGCCCGATCGCGAGAACGAGCAAGAGAAGTAGAAAGTAATGCATTTTCTTTTCGAATCTTGGCGAAGTTAGATTCCAAAGTAGAAAGGGAGGAGCGAAGATCTTTCTCAGATTCTGCAAAAACAAAGAATAAAGAAAATCATATAGGCGAAAGGTTCGCAAGGAAGACATAATAAAAAGACTTAACAAAGAAAAAATGGTTGAGGCAGTCAAATTTTATGACTACCTTCCTTTTGCGAGATAAGATATTGAGTTAAAGCCAAGCAACTGTTCTCCAAGTGATCTATGGCATTGTCAAACTTATCACCAACCAAGCCTTTCAAATAGAGATCGTAAACTTTTTTTCATTAGAAATAAGTAAGGTGTTTTTCTTCGCAAGAGAGGTGTAGGATTCTTCTAACTTGGAATATTGATCTTTGAGTTCACTTGCTTTTATGATTATTCTACCTTGAATAAGTTTATCTCTCTCCGCAGAAGATAATTTTGTTACTTCTTTGAGTTTATTTCTCAATGAGCAGAGAGATCGTTCTTGATCATTACATACTTTTTGGCAAATGTTAAGTTCTTGCGAAGAGATCGCCACCTTATTTAAAAGAACTCGTTTCTCCTCAGATAGGGTTTGATTCTCATCTGATAAAGTTTCCAACTCCAGATTAGCTTTAGTCAAAAAGTAAGAGAGGCGAGACAATTCATTACTTAATAAATTTTGCTTTTGGACTAATTGAGCATTCTCCTTGGTAAGGTTATCTATTTAATCAACAAAGTACGTATGAAGATTGTTATATTGATCCATCCAAGCATCTCTATCCATTCGGGCTTCTTCGGCGACGGATTCAAATTGATATATCTCCATTTTTCGTTTATGGTTTAGAGCTTAAAAGGGGAATAAAAAAAAAAAAAAAAATTTACCTTTTAGTTCCTCATTCTTCATGCGGAGATTATCACGATCCAGCGAAACATTTTGAAGTTTTTGATTCTCAAGATGAAGAGTGTCACATTTCAAGGTCATAGCTTGGAGGTTACTTTTCAAAGCTTCAACTTCCTTCTCCAAGGATGTTTGCGAAACCATTCTGTCAGAGCCAAAATATTTACTTAAAACCTCGCAAACACCAAATATGATAGGATTAGTGGAAGCTTTCTTGACATCATCTAGAAGGTCGGATAAAACCTTGAAAGCAATATCCATCCCTTCCAAATTTTCTTTAGTAAAAGGGAGAGATTCGGATGATGAAGCGATGATGGCAGAAGGTGGAAGAGTTGAATCATGTTTCACCATGGGTATGTAATCGGAAGACGAGATTTGTTGAAGGTTAATGACTGGGGGTGAGGCAATGTTAAGAGAAGAGGCATTGACAGAAGAAGAAGAGAAGGGTTCATTCGCAACAGGGTTATTGTGAGGAATATCATTTATAGAAAGATTAGTTACAGGGGATGAATCTGCAGCGACATTTTCGCAGATGAGAAGAGGAGATTCCGCCTGCGAAGATGTCGTAGGAGGCGTTGAAAGCTTAAACAAAGGAAATGGAACAACTGTTTAACATTTTTAGGATGGCGAGGTCTTATGGGGGGCCTCTCGACATTTGCATCACCCTGCGAATCACAAATCATATAAGAAACAGAGGCAACAATATTGTTATTAAAAGAATAAGTGTTTCTTAATACCTTGCTATTCGCAGGCTACCTTTTGTTCACAATGAGTTTTTGCTGCGAACTCTTAGGAATATTAGGGTTTTGGATCGTAAACTTGGTGATGGAAGTATTTTTGCTGAAATAGAAACAGTATGGGAATTATATAAAGATGAACAATATCAAATAACATAATTTCAGTAGAGAAAATCAATTTTAAGAAGATCAGTTTCAGCAAAATAAACAAACCTTGATGGCTCCATGAGAACTAGAGCGTAAAGATGAAGAAAAAAAGATGAACAAGAAAAAAATTTACACAAAAAGAGGATTTACAGATGAAGAAAACGAAGTAAAAGAAAGGAGACATTTTTACGATGGATCTCTTCTTAAATAGACAAAAAATGATGACCGGTTAGCATTTAAAGTGCCGTGAAAAGGGGAAAATTTAACACGTGTAAACGGTTATGCTTAATTTACGGAATCTTGTCGGAAGAAAGAAATGAACAACTGCGGCATTTTGAAAGTGTTAGTTCTCATGAAATTCTCTCCTTCGCAGAGACATGAGAAGAGGCAAGATGTAGGATCAGAATATCGCAACACCAACGCCCTTGCGAAATCCATAAACGACACATTGCAAAGACATCGCAGATAAGTAATATAAATGACGCAACGGATGACGACAGCCTGAACACGAGAAAGATCTAAAGACCTAGCGAGATTTAGGAGTGTTGCGAATATTTGTACACTTGCGAGAATGTCGCAAGTCAGATCCGAAAATAAAGGATAGCTTAGATGTCATCCACTATGTAATGTCCTATATAAAGAGCCGAATAGGCTTATGAGAGATGGAGATCTTTTTCGAGTAAGGAGCAAGTTATTAAGAGAGAGAAAGTTTAGAGCGGTTGTAAAGTCCTTTGCTTATTTTCCTTTCCACCTTGTAATATTAGTGAGTTTTAATCAATAAAGAATATAATTGTTCATCTTAAAATGACTTAATTGTGTGAATTCTAGTGAGGGGTGTGGTGTGGGATTTCCTGCTACTACAAATCCATTAATCAAAATTATTATACACATAATAGTTTGTGAATCCGAAACCGAGTCTTTTCCATGAAATAAATTCTTTTAAGCAAATCACTGAAACAACGTGAATAACTTTCTTTCAGTCTCCTTTGAAACCTTCTTAATGCTGGTTCAAGTTGTTATCAAAAAAATTTTATTGGCAATAGTTTCATTATGGAGTATTGGATCAGTAATTTGTGGTCTTTCATCATCTAACATTCCAACAATGAGAAGATTCACAATATCTGAAGAAATATTAAACAACGGGATCATTATCATGACTTCTTGAATAGATATATCCACGTACTCCCACTGATTATGCCATCACTAATGAATTTATATTTTTGGTTTCAATAAATCTCATACTACGGTTAGAACATTAACGAATACCATTTGGATTATTTAGGAAAACCAATGAACCAGTAATAGTTTTCAAATCCAATTTTAATTCTTGGAAATGTAAGTCCTCACCTCCAACTGAACAACCATAACTTATAGGTGATTTAAACTAGGTTTTCGAGCCATTCTAGTCCAAAGTGTGTCTTTGAAACTGCTTTACTCGGAAATCTATTTAAATACATTATTGTTGAAAGAACATACATTCACTGATATGTGGTCATTATGCATAACTCATCATGCTTCTAACCATTTTCATAAAAGTATGATTTTGCCTTTTGTTATACACCATTATGCCAAGGATAAGTTGGCCTTGTGTATTGAGCAAAAATCCAAATTTTTGGAGATACTACGTAAAAGATTAAGGATATATCCTGTGTTGTCATACCTTTCACAATATTCACCACCTTTATCAGACTTTATGATTTTTACTTTCTCTATAATTGCCTCTCAATTTCAATAATCAATGTTCGAGAAAACAACCACGGATTGAGATTCATAATGGAATTGATAGATGTACACAGTAACACGAAAAATCATCAGGTGATAAACAATTTTATCTTCCAAAAAATGGACCATTAGAAGTCTACAAAATAATCATAATGAACAATTAATAAGAACAAAAGCTGAAATTTATAATAGAGATAAATGACAATTAAGCTTACAATAATTTCATACCTTCAATAAGATTCTCCTGTGGGTAAAACCTTATCAAGGAACAATGTGAGACATGAAAAACATCAGTACATATTTTACCTTCTCATACACACAACATTATGTTTGTTTAATACCACAACTAGAATCACCTATGGGAGAAACTCGTCCTATCATGTATTAACAAACTCAAATAATTCTAATGTTCAACCTAATACATCGGAATAATAGTCACCTGTGGGTAGCTATTATTTTACATGTATATGAAACATTTAGATAAACTTAATGCTTGTTTAAACGTGTAAACCAAAACTACTTATGAGCAGCATTGTTCTAATCGTTAAGTCAAACTAAAAGGACTCAAAATATACAATGCTTACAAGATAAGAGTTTAGTATCACTATGGTGATAACTAAACAATCCAGCAAATATGTACAATTGCAAATATCACACTAGCTTTTCTTGTGACATTGCATGGTCCTAATCAATGATATGGACATCCTTGATCTAATCATAAAATTAGTCGATTATAAACAATTATGAGTAACCCTGAAACATTAATCATAAGCATTTATTCAAAAGTATGTCATATAAAAATTATGAAAACATCAACTCCCTATAATTGAAAATTATCCAAACATGGCAAATCTTTCTTAATTCAAAATCGAGCATTAAGCAAGTCTATAAGTACTATGTTTTACAATGAAATTTCATTGAAGAAAAATTCTTTAATGCATCACTAGTTTAATTTGATACAAGTTTGAAAAATCATGATGATTTAGTGATAGTGTGGATTAAAATGAAGGGTGTTAGAATAGACGTCATAAATTTTCACAAATATGGAGGAATTTATCCAAAAATAAAACCTCAGTTTTTTTATAGAGGATGCAATTAGTTTTGGATAAAACAACATAATAAAATATTCATGAAAATCTGAAAAATTCATAATGGGTTACTCAACTCGATAATGAGTTAATTTAAGTAAATTTTATTTTATGCATTTTCTAAATATGATAAATTATGTGGCATTTACTTAATTATGATCATTATTTTTATCTCCAGTACATGCAGTCAAAATTGGCACTCAAGTTAGAAAATGAGGAGAGATAACATTGGACGCTCAAAGTGATTCAGATCCATAATGTTTGACCAAAAATCAAATCCTTGAGTGTTTTCTTAAACATGTGAACTCGAATTACCTGTGGGCAATTGTAGTTCTGAAATCTGTAAGCAAAACTATACTGTAAGCATTTAATAAAATTATGATTGTGGCCAAAAGTATTTTGACATCACTGTGGTGATAGCCAAGCAACTAAAATAATAATGCCATCACATTAGGTCGATAATTGCAAAACTTTAGTTTTACAATTTGCTATAAATTTAATAGTGACAAAAATAAATTGCTTATAACATTACAATTATTGTTTGGATGAAAACTCTAGTATCACGTCGCGTGGTGATGGCTAAAGAGTCCCAATATGATAATCTTAATCACAATAATCTCATTCAAATAAAAAACTCAACATTCATGTGTTGTTTTTGTGATTGATGGGTGATACGTTTTTGTAGGAAAAAGGCATGCCAATAATGCACATCTCTTGATTTTGTTATTGTGAACACGTAAACCATATCATAATGCACATATAAATTTAATAGTGACAAAAATAAATTGGTTTCAATTATAAAAATCTGTCCTTTAATGAAATCCTTCAAAATTATTAAGATAAAAATGTCTTAACAAATATAACATTAATTAATGTCGTTAGCATAAAATTCATTTATGAATTTATATTTCTTAACACTATTATAAAAAAATATAATTAAAGTTTTAATAATTAGACACCCAAAGATTTCATTCAACTCACCATTCATTATCTAGTTCTTCATCCCCTGAGCATTACTTGGTCAACAAGATCTAAACTTTACACAACAGACAGTTTGAAAAAGTGAAGAACCTAAGAAAGCTTTGACAAAATAAAATTCATTTATTAACTTGGCAAATATCCATATCTTGCTCTTTATGTAACTCATCATTATTGAGCATTATTACATACTTAGAAATTAGGAAAACATAAGTTTTTAGCAAGAAAGATTAGCCCCGGTGCCACAAGTTGGATGTAAACCTTATGTATGTGCAAAAACATTGTGTCCCAAACCTTGATGTAACTATATTTGGTCCATCAGAGTCTTAGGAACTAAAGCCGAGTCCAATTCCCGACATGAGCGGATACCAAAACTTATATGTAAGTTTGTGAGAGTTTCTTTATTTATTAATATTATATGTTTAAAAGCAAACACTGGCAAAACTTAATTTTCCCTTTAATGAATTTTCCATAACTTCTATCGCCTATCTCAATAACATTTGCATGGGAAAAAGGGGCATGCATTTATGAGAATGATGCTCATTAAGATGCTTAAATGTAACAATGCAAGCTTTTTTTTTTTTTTTTTTTTTTTTTTTCTGTTAATTTCTACTTTTGGGTACCTGGGACCAACAAACTCGGGGAGCATGAGTCGGGAATCATAGTAGGAGTCATTGTCAGATGATCCCAATCAAAGTTGTGAAAGGGTTTACTTTCGAAGACATGTCTCTAGCTACAAACAATTTTGGATTTCTCAAGGAGGCTATGGTAAGGTATACAAAGGTGTTCTATCTCGATGGAACACTTGCCATCAGCGGCGTGTGAGGGGTCATTACAAGGGTACAAAAAATTTTGAACGAAATTGAGTCGTTATCAAGGGTTCATCATCGAAATCTAGTTTCTTTGATTGGATACGATGAAGGAAGCGAATGTACATGTCACGCCTACTCTAGTGCTACATTTATATAGTGCAAATAATGATCTCAAACAACAACTTGTTCTCACCGACATGGCCTTTTTCATGTGAGGATATGCTTTATCTCGATGTTTTTATGACTGTCTAATGCGTATGTTGGTTTACCAAGATATATTCCAAAGAAAAATCCTTTTTCGTCAACAACAACTGTTCATCACACGGCTTCTCCTATCACGTGCTCAAACACCTACACTGCTCAAACACCTTCACTGCTCGATCATCATGAAGAGTGAAAATGCCTCCATGTTTTTACGTAACACCAATTATATGCGCAAGCTTTTTTATCTATCATTGTTTTAACTTAGGTCATTGTTAGAGATAATGGAAACCCAATACTTGATATTATTTCTTTATTAGTTTTTGACTTCAATTGATTTATAAGCATACATTTATCAAAGAATATGCTTTTGTTCGTGAAAAATGACGCTCAGATCGGAAGGTTGGAGAACAAAATAGGATGTTAGGAATTTCGCGAATGACATAGTATAAAATTCATGGTTTGTATATATGTGGAATGCAAAAAATCAAGCATAGTGGGTAAATTATACCTTTTTTTTTTTTTTGCTTGCAAAAAACTTTCCAACCAATTAAAACCTTGGTTGCGAATAGAGTCGCAACGGCACAAGATAAATCTCCGTTCACTATTATAAAAAAAAATGGTGTAGTGATAAAAATGTTGTATAACTTATGCATTAATGATTTCGATGTTTTAAAATTCATTTATAATTTCTTAACACTATTATAAAAAAAAGTTTTAATAATAGACAAATTTCAATTATTATCTAGTTATGTAATGAACAAGATCTAAACTTTAGTTTGAACTGGGAAATATCCGATTCAAAATCAGTTCTACAAACCAACTCCGTAAAGGTCAAAGTCACAAACAACATAATGGTTCACAAACAACACGGATGTTAGCGGGAAGACATTGCTCCCGAAATCAGAAAAGTATAGTAGATTATTAAGAAAACGCAACACCGTGGCTTGGTTCATTTACGCCACAAGTTCTTTAATGCGTGTTAATTACAAACAGTAGGTTTATTAGCACATTTTCTTAAACAAATAACATGATCAGTTAAGGTATTAAAATGCATACTATAGCCGGTGGCCCGTTAACCATTATAGCTTCCGATCATTAGGCCCATATTATGAGACCCATTAGCATTATATACCCAAGGCCCAACCCTATGCTTAATCTTCCTCTGAGAAAAAAGTAGAAACACAATGAAAACCTAATCACCGATTCTGTTCATGCTCAAGTCCAAATACGGCGCAGTAACCAGGAAGAACAAGATGACAATGCGCATACATCTTTAATGTAAGAAAAGTGAGCACGATTGAAAAACTTGAATATATATGGATTGTTATACAAGAGACATATGATACAATTATTGCATATTATCAACGGACAACCACGAGTTCTAAACACAAGCTCTAGATGCCAACTATAAGATTTAATTTATAGAACGTTAATTCAGAATCGTTGAACTTCATGATAATCACACAATAATATACAATCAGAGTTTACAGAAAATACATGGTAGCGCTAATCCATGGTACAACGATCATTTGGAGCATCGATCGGTAATACCTTGTGGAGGTCTTGGTTTCTCCTTCTTCACCTCTTATGTTATGAATATTGTAATTCTCGAACCCAATATGGATGGCTATTGTGTTTCTCTTATAGGCAGAAGGAGGACCAAGTTCCTACGGTTTAATTAATAGCATTAGATCTCGACCGTCCATCAAAGAAGATATATTAGGAAATAATCCCAGAATTGGTAACCGACATAATTAGCAATATTCTATAATTAACCAAATTATTACGTGGCCCGAAATATTTCTTTGGATGTAACTTATTCAAATATTCAAATGTATGGAGATTTAACTTATTTGTCTTTGCTTGGAACTAATTTAATACTACATGTTAAGAAACTTTAAGATTTCATGGCGAACCACTTTGATCAGTAGGGTTTGTGTCAATTTGATAATAATTTGGGCAAATTTATTGGAATTTCTTTTGAATTATAAACAAGGGCTACAAAGGAAGGATCCTTTACTTTTTGCTGGGTAACCAGTTGCCTAAAGTCATGACACATACCGCAATCCGCAAATGTGAATTAAAAGTTACTTAAGTACTTGGATATACCCACTTAACAGTGTTGTGCTATTCTTTTGGTACTTGGATATACCCACTTAACCATTCACCGGATTTCATATGCTTATTGAATTAAAAGTTCCTTAAGTACTTGGAAGTGTGTACAAAATCTTATTTAAGATTCTTGATGAAAGGCTGAAGACCGTAATGCCAAAGCTTATTTCTGATTTTCAAGGGGCTTTTATTCATGAAAAGCAAATTTTGGATGGAGTTCTAATTGCTAATGAATGTGTCGACAATGACCAAAATCTAAGAAGCCTCGAATTCTTTGCAAAATTGATATGAAGAAGGCTTTTGACAATATTAATTGGGAATTCTCTTTTTCGCATTTAGAAGCATGGTTTTGGTGATAAATGGATCTCTTGGATAAAGTAGTGTGTTACGTCTTCTCATCTCTCTGTGTTGGTGAATGGAGGCTCCACGGAGAGATTCAAACCATCTAAGGGTGACTCCCTTTCACCATATCTTTTTCTTTTAGTGGTTGAAATTTTGGGGAAGTTAATGAAAAATGTTGTTCAAAAGGGTCAGATTACCAGTTTCAAAGTTGCAGGAACTGGGAGTATGATATCTCATCTCCAATTTTCGGATGATACTCTCATTTTTATCGATGCAAATTCAAATGAGGTAACTAGACTCTTAATTATCTTGGCTATGTTCGAGTCTCTAACGGGTATGAAGCTTAATTTGGACAAAAGTACAGTGATAAGTGTTGGTGCGGACGCGATTATTGGAGAGTTAGCCAAGGAACTAGGCTGTAAAACAGAGACGTTGCCTATTAAATATCTTGGCATGCCAATTGGAGCCACTTCGAGATGTACCCCCATTTGGGATTCGGCTTTTAAAAAGATGGCGCAAAAGCTCGCATCTTGGAAGAAGAAATTCTTGAACAAAGCGGGACAGCTAGTACTTATCAAGAGCTGTCTAGCTAGCTTACCGGTTTATTTTTTATCTCTCTTCCATTTGCCAGTTTGTGTGGAGAAGAAAATGATAAAATTGATGAGAAACTTCCTTTGGGGTGCTGTGGAAGGTCGAAAGAAAATGGCTTGGGTTAATTGGAAGATAATTAATTTGACAAAGGAACAAGGTGGATTGGGCGTGAAGAATTTCAGAATTACTAACAAGACACATCTTGTTAAATGGATATGGCGGTACACAAAGCAAAAGCAGTCTTTATGGAGAACTATTGTTCAACAGAAGACTATGGCAACCGAGGATATGGTTTTTCCTGTTGAAGACAATTCAACTCGGGGTAGGAGCTTATGGCGTAATGTGACAAGGTTGGTGCCAGAAATTCATAGCTTAATTACTTTTAAAGTTCGAAATGGCAGGGGTGTGACTTGTGAGTTTTTGATTGACAGATGGTTATCAATCGGTTGTCTAAAAGACATTTTTCCGGTTATTTATAGAGCTTGTACTCATAAACAGGCTTCAATTTCTCAAATGATTAGAGATGGTCAATGGTTTGGTAACTTTAGGCATCAGTTAAATGCCAACGAACAGCCGGAATGGGACTTGTTGCGTCGAAATAGTTGTCTGGTACCTACTCTAGTGGACGGAGATGATGAAGTTGAATTCACTGCCAACTACAGCGACAAGCTTTGCTACAATACTCTTGCCGGAAATGTCCCAGAGTGCTGCTTCTCAAGGTTTCTATGGATTTGGACTATTTTCCATAACTCTCTCCCTACAAGAGTATGTTTGGGCATAGAAGGGTTGAATTGGCCAGTGCTGCTTTCCCTCTGTGCAACGACGACTTGGAATCGGCTGATCACCTGTTGTTGCACTGTTCCTATTCTTTTAAACTGTGGGATTATTTCATTAAGTCTATGAGAATCTCTTGG
This sequence comes from Papaver armeniacum, assembly GCA_023531295.1. Classification (NCBI taxonomy): domain Eukaryota; kingdom Viridiplantae; phylum Streptophyta; class Magnoliopsida; order Ranunculales; family Papaveraceae; genus Papaver; species Papaver armeniacum. The sequence goes on along the minus strand of JAJJWW010006609.1, from coordinate 136,582 downwards.
CCGATTCCTGGAAATGTGTTGCAGCTTTTTGAAGCTTGGTATTGTAATGTTTTGGCCGGAAGATGTAAGAGCTTATGGAACATTTTGCACTATGCCATTATATGGAATGTTTGGAACGAAAGGAATCACAGGGTCTTTGGTGGGAGGCCTAAAGATGTGGAAGAAGTCATTGTTCTGATTAAGCAAACGTTGGTTCTTTGTTCTTTGGAGTTGCGATACGAATACGTTTAAATTTGTTGATAGCAGCCAACTTATTCATAACTGGGAGAGTTAATTAGAGTTTGGGTCCTAAGTTTGTCCGTTATAGTGTTTGGGTCGTTGACCCCGTTAGTCGACCAAGTCAACTAACGTTTTTGGTCAAACTGCTGGTTATGCCTAATAAAATCTTATTAATTGGTTAATTTTGCAAATTTAATTAATCTAGCTCAAAAATCCCTAATTCTCGTCATTCAATCAAAAAACAAAAAATATCATCTATTCAATCAAAACTCAAACAACCCATTTTCGATTGATTCTTAGACAATATCATAAATGGGTGTTGGCTGTTAAGATGAAAGAGGTTGTGGCTGTCATGAATGGGTCCTCTCTGTAGAGTTTTCTCGAACAGTGGTAGGGCGTAACACTGGTGACGAAGAGGGCGTAACACTGGTGACGAAGAGATTGTAACTTGCAAATCAATATGGGACTCCAGTGATTTCAACATCTCAGCCAATCATCCATGAAATCATCGGTCACAAAACCTCTTGTAACTTGCTTAAAACTTGAGTTTATTAAAACAAACCCAACTTTCCTTATCTATTACAGTTTAAAACCCCATCTTAATCTCCATTGTTTTTCATCAAAAATCAATAATCCATCACCTCACTTCTTAGTTGTTTTTCCGGTTTGATACTTTGTCCCTTTGCTCTACCTATTCGACTGTGTGGTAGTTTCAGTTGTAATTAAGTTGTATTATAGATGAGAACAAAATGAAGGTTCGTTTGTAATGGAAGTTCGAAACTATGAAAATAGATGAAATACGTAATTATATATCTATTGACTCTGAAAGAATTAGATATCTGCCTGTATAGTTTGAGTATAGATTCCACAAAGGGACGAGGAAAAGAGAAATTCCTTTGTAAACGAAGAACTCAGTAAACGTTTTTTAAATCATTAATTTAACGGTAGTAACAATTTGACCGTTTGACCGTATTGACTAACGGGTCAACGACCCAAACACTATAACGGACAAACTTAGGACCCAAACACTAAAGGGTACCAAAATTCACGACCCAAACACTAATTATCTCTAACTGGGAGCTAACTCTGCATACCTAAGCTTTTGCAGTTTTGTTTCAGTGGTCTTGGTTGTTTTTTCCTTGTGAAGCTTCTGTTGATTCACTGACTTCTTAGTTTGTATGGGCTTTGGCTATTCTTTTCTCCTTAATATAAATTTTTCTCTTCGAAAAAAAAAAAAAAAACGATGTTGCGCATGGATAAAGTTCGGGTATTATTCGTCTCTCCAAAATATAAATTTGGTACATTATTTGTCATTCCGGGTTAATTCATAACGGAATATGTATGAGTATAGTTCACTCCAGAGGTATGAACTTGGCACAAAAGGTTCACCGTGTATATATTAGATAATAAAATGATATGTTTTCGGTGTTGAAATGGTATGATTTGTAATTTAAGTGAAGTATTTATAAACTAGGCTTGATTGGGGTATACCCAAATTAATTGGGGTATACCTAATAAGACAAAAGCCAGGTCATTTTGAAGTAAAACAGGCTACCCCTTAACCTTGTATTTTCTAAAGGGCTAATATACCCTTGTTTAATTAACACTAAAAATTCCGATTAGGTTAATTAATTGAGTTTAGATGAATCAATTAAGTAGATTAAAACTTACGAATTTAAGTTATCAAATTTTGTTTTTGATTGAACTCATGTGGGAAGATCTTTGATGAAAAAAATTGTTTTGAGAATTTTTTTGCAACGGAAATGAAAACATACTACCCAAACACTTCTAAAAAGGGGATTGCAAAGCTGATGTGTGAAATCATACTCAAAATTAAAGAAGAAATCAACACATTCAGTTCTGAAACTATGAAAAGTCGGAAGGGTCGATGAATGAAGAACATGCCGATTATATCTGACCGGCAAGGTCTACAGATGAATAACATGCCAACTATATCCGGCCGGCAAGGTTGGTGAATGAAGAAGATGCCGACTTTATTATTTTTGACACAATGAGACTGTTGTAAATGTTTCACTAGTCGGCATCTTATTGATTTTTTACCTTGCCGGCTACCTTATAGTCAGCAAGGTCGACAAAAAATACCTTGCCGACTAGAGGATTTTTGACACACAGAGAAAGGTGTTACAAATGCATAATTAGTCGGCAAGGTTTTAATTTCATAACCTTGCCGACTAAACTGTAGTCGGCAAGGTTCAAGTTCTTGGTCGGCAAGGTTCAAATTTTCAAGTTCTTAGTCGGCAAGGTATAAGGATGAATACCGTGCCGACCCTGTAAATATTTCTTTCAGAAACAAAACTCTTTGAAAAGTCGGCATGCTATTCATCTTATAACCTTGCCGACTAAAAATAAATATGAAAAGTCGGCATGCTATTCATCCTATAAGCTTGCCGACTAAAAATAAATATGAAAAATCGGCATGCTCGACAAACAAATACCATGCCGACTGTGTAACTACAATTCAACAATTTCAAATTTTCATCTAATTTGTCATTCAAATAACAAAACAAAGTACTAGAATGAGTTTGAAAGGATTAATCGACAATAAAAAAAATCATAATCGACGATATTTTTCGTTTGAAAACGATGAAATATAGAGTAGGAGAAAGGAATTGATCATTAGATTGATGATGAAGGAGAAGGAAAGAAATTAATAAGGTTTTGATCTAAAACCCAAAAGTGGTGGTTTTGGTTATTATTAGGAGAAGGGTAATTAGGTAACTTTACACATATTAGACACCCCTTAACCCTCTATTATGGTTGGGAAAAAAATGGGTATACCCCAATCAAGCCAGGTTTATAAACATGTTATCCTATATTATCACCGGCACAAGTGATTTAGGCTCAAATCTAGAGACCTAGATGATAAAGGTTCGAAATCCTTCGAATGAAATTGTACGAATGTAGATACAAAAAAGATCCTCGCCACGTGTAAAGCTACGAAAGTACAAAAATCAGTGAACAATGCTCGTCAGAGATATTATTATCAAAATTAAAGATAACGCATTTAATAGGGTGGAAGAAAGGTCAAATCATCGGTCATAAGACTTAACGAAACTATTGGCGAGATCAAATGTAACGAAGTAACAGTGGCGAAGTAATTCATATTAAGCGAAGATGAAGTTCAGTCCAAGAAAGATGACAAAGCGAAGAGGAGACATAGCCAAAAAAAATTGGGTACTCAGCGAAGATAAATTATTGTGCAAGAAAAGGAGACAATCATCCTAGTGTATCGTCGGGGTTATCACCGAAGAAGATAACTTTATTAGTTGAATTCTCAAGTAGCGAAGTATTAGTAAGGTCACGTGAAAAGTTAGAGTATGTGCGAACTAAATAATGAGATGTACTCCACTTCACTAACCTCTATATAAAGAACAACAAGACAATGTAAAGAGGGTTGAGTAATTTTATATTCTGAGAGATATATTTAGTGAGATGATTTTGCGAATTCTAAGTTAGAGTTTGGGCTGTAAATTTAGTATTTCGTATCGTCATTTCAATAAAATCATAAGTTATCTTTATCATATCTGGAATACACTAGAATTTATATCATTTGGGTATACTGTTTCCTGCGGTTATAACGAAATCAAATGATTGAATCAGGTCGTCTAAACAAACTAGGATTGGTATCGAGACAGAAGTGTTTCTAAATTGCAAGTTTACTATCCAGGCTTGGAAACATCTAAATTTTGATATTCAGTACATAAGAAATGGAAAAAACACCTTCCATGATTGTCTTACCGACTGTTTTGAGAATACTAATAGAGGAAGTTAAAATGTAGAATCGCATGTTCTGTGTAGTGTAACGATATGGTTTATTTGGAAGGTAAGATGTAATGTAGTCTTCAAAAAAGAAAATCAAGATAGTGCTATCACCTCTGATAACATCATAAAGTACATCAAGAGCTATATAATATCTACAACACCAGGCCGCAATGTTATACAGGATCTGTACTACAATCCCTTCAACGATGAGAACCTGACAATCACTACTCAACAGATGGAAAGACATTCAAGAGATATGTCTTTTAAGATAAATATAGCATTGACAATGATGAATGCAGACTCTATGGCTGGTATTGGACTAACTTTATGTGATTATTTAGGTAATGTCAAAGAAGCAAGAGGTCTCCCCGTAAATTGTACAAGCAGAGAACAACTAGAGCTAGAAGGGGCAAAAGCGGCTTTCAAATGGGCTACTGATTGGAGTGGACACTCTATAACTTTCAAAAGCGACTCTCAACCGACTCTTATGTTACTGACATAAATTTATGCTAAATCAAGAGAACGGAGATACTAGGTCAATCAAGATCTTGACGACATAACACATCCTGTTACAAACTTTACAGTTCATTCTTTTATTTTAGTCATGAGAGTAGACATAATATGGGAAGCAAAACTTGCCGTCTTTTGTAACAAATACTCTGTTAGACATAACTGGACATGAAATAGCCTAAGAGCAATTTTAATTTATCTGAATATCCAGGCATGAAACAATGATGTAATGATTCACCGTAACTCTCCTTATGGAGTAAACGGTGCTCCTTTATATATGATCTGAGGGAAACCTCCTGTTCCAAAAAAAAAAAAAAAAAAAAAAATGTTTTATCCACTTAGAGAATAAATAAAAAATTATAATGGGTTTTCAAGATTTAGACTAGTCATTTTTTAATTTTTAAAAGCTTTTGGACTAGTTGTTCTGCTAAGGAAAAGAAGTACTTTGAGTACAAAAGCTGGAGTTTATGCTAAAATTTGGAGTATATGCGAAAATCTAGCTTCTTTGTTTTTGCTTAGAACTTTAACACAACATGTTAGAACACTTTAGGATTCATGGCAAACCACTTTGATTAGTAGGATGTGTATTAGTTTTATACTAATTTGAACAAATTTATTGGGAGTTCTTTTGGATTATAATCCAACAAGGCCTAAAAAGTAAAGATCCTTTTACTTGGTGGATATGATGGGAAACCAGTTGCTTTAAGTCATGACACACATTGCATTCCGCAAATCATGTGAGCTAAAGGTACTTGCGATTGATTCCTTAAGTACTTGGATTTACTTAACTTAACAGTGTATAATGCTATTCTTTTAGTACAACTAAGTTTTGTTTTGTGAGGTTTTTAATAGTAGTCTCGAGATGGAAACTTAATAGACTTCTCTCTTTTTATGAATTTGTTGTTTTTCTCTTTGTTTTTAGATCATTTGCTTTTCTATTGGATAAGATGGCTATGCTTGGCAAGCCTATCCGATTAACATACAAATTAAGCAATGAATGACTTTAATTTGTTTAGACAACTAATCATACAAATTTAGTGCATTTGTAGGTTGTCCCTAGGTGGAAAAACAATTTAGGGTCATCTTTAATTTCATCTAATAGTACTACTATCAACATTCTTCCTACTTCTTTTTCACCCAGTTTCAGCCAAACGTAAGTTTGTGAATCGTGTCGTTAGACAATTTCAAATGGTTCATAAAAAGAAAAAATTGTTTCATTCTCATGATAAGAAAAGAAAACAAAAATGTTTCGGTCAAATTTAGTCCAAGGGGTGATTGCTCCGGTCAAAGATAGTTGAAATCGACGGTAGACTGAGGAGATAAAATGGTAAACCGCCAATTTCTAGATACCAGATTCCGATTAAGATAGGTTTGAGGTGTTGGCAAAGATGCATGGCACGTCCTTAACTATTAACGTGAAACTCCAAATAGACATACATGCATGCTCGAGTATACTCTTGCCTTCAGGAAAGATAATCTTAATACAATTTTTTGTTAATCACTGCGGACGAAATGGATTTACTTGTGAAACTAATATTGTATTGGTTATTTACTATTTGATTTACATACATACACAGATTAATAAACCTAAAACATGGTATTCTCAATGGACTTCAATTACATGGAACATACATGTTGTATGCATATGATTCTTCCAAGGCAGTCTTATTTTCCTGCGACCTCAGTTGAGCATAAAATCTTTCAATAAACTCTTCAGCATCTTCATCTACGTGACACTCAATTTCATCGAAAACATTATTATCTCTTAACGGAAATGGAGAATCCGTTACTCTCAGTTGTCTAACCATTGGACTACGCCCAAATCCTAACCCAGGTAAATATGGTGAAGGCATTGTGGAGCTACCGTTTTCCGTCATTACTTGGTTGTTCAACATTTCAAATAGTTTCTGCACGGCATTAACTGAGGACATATCCTCTTCTGAAAATGAAAAGTTACCGCGGTATTGTTTCTTGTGCTTACTGCTGCTGGTGTTGCTCATGTGTGCAGCTGGGCTATTACTGCAACTGAATTCATAGTGTCTCGGATTTTTGGAAGAGGAAACTTGAGAAGAATGGTTGGGATGATGGAACAGCATTAAGTTTGATATAAGTTTACTTGCGATTTTGCCACGTTTAGACATGATGTTGTGAAGATGAAGCATAAGTGATTTGTTGTTTTTTGATATTCCTTTCCTTATCATGAAAAATGCAACTCTTACGATGTTCCATAGTCGCTTTGCTACTATTTTTGTGCTCGGTTTTGCATCCATATTGTAATCTATTGTTCTGATCTTAACTAGAGATTGAAAGAGTGATATGTATTAATGTATGAATATTGGATTTGTTGTTGTGATGAGAAGGGAATGGAAATTGGAAATATTTATAGGGGATGGAAACTGAAAAGTTAGACAAAATACTATTTGGTGGCACTTATCAGTGCTCAATCATGTACTACTGGCAGACTGTAGTGTGCTTCTTCCTTTATACACCAATTGGTTTAGTTCAACATAATGTTTAATAATTGGTTTTGTTGGCAAATGTTCAGATAAAAATGTTTTGTTGAAAGGCTAATTTTAAAGAACACGTCGAATTCGGAAGCATACATCTACTTAATAATATACTCCCTCCGTCCCTAATTAGATGAGCTATTTGGTTTTTAGTTTTGTCCACAAATAGATGAGCTATTTCACTAACCAAGGGGATATTTCTAAAACTACCCTTTTAATTGATTATTTTTTCTATAAGAAATATGTATAATTTGATGGTCATGTTTATATTCGTTGCGTAGGTGTTTTAAAATGCTTTTCAACGGTATAAAGTTTATAAAAAACCGTGGTATAGTTTAAGAGATAAATCGTTTTTAAATTTTACTAATTATTGCCCATAAGGGTATAATTGTAAAAAATACTTAAATATACTCCACTTTTCTCCTTGCCTTAAAATTTGTGCAAACTACAAGTAGCTCATCTAATTAGGGACGGGGGGAACATGGACGGTATTAGGGGGTGGCTAACCTAGGCTAAAGCCCACCCCAAAATTTCTAAAATGCGGATTTGTCCATGTAATTCTCAAACATTTGCCAAATTAGCCCAGGTATAATTTTTGAATTAGCCTATCTATAATATGATTTGTTTGGTGTTAGTGACAAAGTTCTTGGCGGTCGTTTTTTTCTGACCAAAACATCCCTACGTGTTCACGGATTTTGTAAATTTTGAACAAACGAAGGGTAATATGCATTCTCAGTTTCTTCTATCTAAGATAGAGAGACAAATCGAGCCAAACCCCAATCTCTACTCCATTACTTACACCATTAAAATTATCTTAATAACCTAACAGGGATAAATTGATTGAATGAGAGAGTTATTGAATTGATTATGAGAAACCTTTAATAATTTCAAATTCCGATTCATCTTTAAATTGATTCAGAGGAACCCCAAACAATTTTCAATTTATTTTTACTATCTCCGCGTTTCATTTGCCTATACGAATCAAAACCAGCAACACCATTTATACTTCGCCACCAACAACATTCACTGCTTCGCCACCAACACCAGCACCACTACCAATACACGACATGTGTCTAGCGGAACTAAATGCTTTCACTCTCTAAACACTTGCTATACGGGCAGAGAGTAGAGTGCGTGTGTCGCATATTATTGGCTCCAGTGGTCGGTCTCACATGGGATATTCAGGTGTGTGTACATCAATTATTGACACCGAGCCAAGATTAGTATCCGGTCTCCCTGAAAGTACGTTTTTTTTTAATTAAGAAATGTCAAGCGTATACATTCTTTGTTGTGTATTACTAATGAGAAACGTCAAGTCTATTTAATTAGTCATCTATATTATTTAACTACCAAAGGGTGTGAAGAGTAACAAACCCTACTTTCTCAAGTCTATTAATTAGCCATCCAGAGTCCAAAATTTCCAACAACAGTTCACTATGTACACACCTCTTAGTTGGTTAGCTTTTCGTTTTTCTCCCTCCTCAAACACATATATTGAAAAAGGCCCGAGGGAGAAGCAATATTCCAGAAGGACAAAATAGGTTGTATAACAATTAAACCGCAACCACCTCAGAGAATGGCGGGAAGAATTCACGAGTTGAAGCCTGATAGGCAACATGTCACGTCCTATATTACAATGCATTTATGATTACTGCAATTGAAAAAAAATCAAAATAGAGTATTGGTGGAAAAAAATAATTTAGCCCACCCGAACATAGAATCCTGGATCCGTCGCTGGGGGAATATATTTGATGTCATAGTTAGCTCCTCGTATTTCAAAATTGGTCAACATCTTAAATTCTATCAGAAATTAAAACTATTGAGCTCATGGTAACGTTTCCTTTCATTTTCGATACCAAAGTTCTCCCATGCCATGCATAATTTTCTCTGTGATGGTAAATGATGATGTAAAGGAAGCTTTATTTTCACTACCCATCCCTCTTTAAATCTTAATGCATAAGTTAAGTAGTTGAGTGTTTGCTACACGAAAGCTAGACCAAATTTTCTTCTATCAACTTTCTATGGAAATAAGTGTGTGACTGTATCCTTTATTAGCTTCAAAGCCTTCAATCATTTAGTTCAGTGCTCCATTTTTATTTGTTTATTATCTCTAATGAAAATATCAAAAAATAGATATTAAAAATAAAAATAGATATACGTAAAGAGGTATTATATATTAGAAAGAAGACTGGCTGATTAAGGAACTCAGACAAACTTGACCATGTCCAAGTTTCCAATGTGTTGTTTCAAGCTTCCTTCGATTAGGTTGGATGATTTTTTTAGGAAAAAGTTTGGCAAAGACAAGCCACCATTATAAAGTACTTAGTTAAAAAGAAAAACAGAATCTAAGGCGCTTAAAAGATCGTATTAGAGAAAGATGCTCAAAAGATCGTATTAGACATTAAGGCAAATATTTTGTATTGGTCTCATCCCTCCAAGGCGCTTAAAGATATTAGATATGAAATGTTAGTCTTCAAATGGGAAGAGTTAGTCAGGAGATAGTCGCTCTATTGTTGAATTTTTTATTTTTTCCTTCTCCTTGGTCTATTATGGTCTTGAGGTATTGTAACTCTTCCATTCATTATTCTTTTATATATATATAAAAATTATATCGTTTTATTGATCAAAAAAAAACAGAATCTAATTAAGCTTAATCTGATATCTAACTAAAAAGTCTCCATCTAATTAGTTGCACCTTGATCTCGGTTGGGTGCGTGAATAGTTTTGTCTTCTCCAGTTCTCCTACTGGCAAATTTGTAGGTGATGTCAGCTGACTCCAAACCAGGGACTAGGAAAGACAATCTGATGGTCAAAATATTCGGGTAGATTTATTTATTCTTTCAGCAGTTCTAAACATTAACACCTCTAATTTAAACATTTTTAGAACTTTACGCCCAATGTAAGATGAATAATTTCTTTTCTGAAAATAGTGTGTCTTATACGAAAATCATGAGACTCACCATAAAGACGTTTTATTTGAAAAGATGTGTTTTGTAAGAGTTTAAATTTGTGGTTCATTAAGATTTTTTATTTCTCATTACACTCAGTCGATAGCCCATTTAAGGCTCTTAGGTAATAACATGTGCCTCCGCCTCCAGCACAACCACCAAGACTCATAATAGTTCTTGCACTTTATTTTTTTGGAGTTGACTCAAGACAAATGCCATATTGTTGGATTTCTGATTTTTTTTTATGTCTGAGTTGAAATCTGGAAATATCTGGAAGGCGAATACAAAATTAACGCGCACATACATCCCCAAGGCTGTCAACATCCGTGTAAGATAACTTCACCAAAACAAAAGATGAACAAAACCCCCAAATTCTAGAACTGTCTAACCTCTTCATCTAATTCAGCCCAGAAACAAACAGCAAATCTCCCCCACCATATCTTTCGTCTAATTCTCTTTCCTAATCTCCCATGAAAGAGAAATATTAGATCTACGAAACTCATTTTCCCTTTCGATTCTATTTTCTTCTACTGGAACCTCTTTTTTTTCCAAGATATATATTGTTAGAAACCAGAAATCATAGATCGAGACAAGTTATGACCTAAATTCAAAAAAGCAAAACAAAATCACAAAAATTGATTAAAATGGTGAAGAATAATGCTCAACAAGAGAGAAAGAAAGATGAACAACTCAAGAAGACGATTAAAAATCCTCCAAAAGGTAAATTGAATCCTTTGTCTCATGTTGTCTGATCAATAATAAGATCATTATTTATTATTGTTCATATTTTTGGTTGATTACTGTTCATTACTGGTTGGGAGCAGATCTTACATTTCCCGACTGTTAGATTTAATTTCATCAGAACTAGTTGGTGTTGTAGGTTGATCCTGGTCATTTTGATGAAAAAATTTTGGTTTCGACATTTTTTGATTGTTTGATTAGCTTCACCAGAACTGGTTCGGTGGTGTTGGTTTCGATTTTGATGTTTTTGATGAAACTATTTTTGATTTCGTCATTTCCCCTTGTCCAATTTGGTTCCACCAGAACTGGTTTGGTGGTGTTGGTTAGTTCTGGCCATTTTGATGAAACCAAAAATGGTTTCATCATTTTTTCCTTGTCGAATTTGGTTCCACCTGAACTGTTGGTTTGTTGATTAACTCTGGTAGTTTTGATGAAACCATTTTTGGTTTCATTAATTTTCCCTTGTCGAACTTGGTTCCACCTGAACTGTTGGTGTGTTGATTAATAGTTTCGTCATTTTTACCTTGTCGAATTTGGTTCCACCAATACTGGTTTGGTGGTGTTATTTAATTCTAGTCATTTTGATGAAACTATTTTTGGTTTCATCATTCTTCCCTTGTTGGTTCTACCAGTATTGGTTTGGCAGTGTTAGTTTATTCTTGTTTTGGCTAAAATCAGTTTGTTTTGCAGGGAATAAACGTGAAGATTCGTTTAGGTGCTCATTGACACATTTGTGTGTGCTGACTCCTAAAATAAAGGCTTTGATAGAAAATAAAAAAGAGCATATGAAGGCCCTTGTAGCATACCCATTTTGGAATTTCTACAAAGTACAAACCATTCTATGAAGGTGTAACGAAGGGATAGGAATTGAAGAAAAAAATGGTAGCCGTGAAGATGATCTTAAGTACATATGACAAGCAAAGTACACGTTTAGTACCAGATTGTTTCAAGTTAAAGAGAATAAAGAATCTGATATTGCAGACCATTCCCGAGCAGTTTTCTGTAACTTTTAGTCTACAAATGATGGAGCAAGTAACTCTAGTCAGAACTGAGTATTTAAGGAAGAAGGTGAACTTGTTCGTGAATGAATAATTTGGTGGAAAGGAAAATATCATGAAATCTACGATCTTGATGGACAAATCTCAAAAAGAATTTAAAATGAAGACATAAAAATTAGTGTACTGTCAATTAGTTGTAAACTTAAATGCTTATAATAGTTTATAAAAGGTTTAAATGGTTAATGAATGGTTTCAATTATGATTGTCCGATTTATGTTTAACCCAAACCATATTGCCGTAGAATGTTATGTCTATTTTTTGATGAAACCAAAAAGGGTTCCAACATATTTTGGTTCCATTGTAGCGGTAAAATGATCAAACCATAAAACATACCAACATATTGCAGGTGAAACCAAAGGGAAAAGGGTCGTATCACGGCTTGGTTTAAACTAAAAATTTTGATATATTTCAAGGCATGAAACATTTCCAAGGGAGAATTCGAATTATAACGAACTTATAACAGGAAACACACCAAGGATCATTTTTGGAGATCAACATTAGACACAATGGTAACAAGTTATGACGATAATTCATAACACGACAAAATAAAAAAGCCAAGCCAATTACGACATACTTGGACAACTCAATAATGCACAGTTAGAAAAGCAGTGATGAAACCAAAAAGGGTTCCAACCTATTTTGGTTCCAAAATAACAGTAGAATTGATGAAACCAAAAAGGGTTCCAACCTATTTTGGTTCCAAAATAACAGTAGAATTGATGAAACCAAAAAGGGTTCCAGCATATTGTAGAGGAAAACTTAATCTAAAATGAAACACTAGCAGGAAATTAACATGTTTAATTGTAAAAAATGAAAGTTGATGAAATGTAGTCAAAATCAAATTAGATTATAAGAAGTCTGAACTAAAAATAAAATTCAATCAGTATCTAAAGACTTTAAATCTGCTTCGTAGGCCATGTCCTTCGATTATAAGTAGTCAACAAATTGCATCCACCTACGGGAAAAACAGTGATCAACTACTCCCGAAAAGAGTTGTCATACATCTACGACGACGTTTATCGATAGGTTGCATAAGGGGGGGGTTGTAGAAGATCCTCAATTCTTTACAACTCTTCAGATAGAGTCGTAAACATGGTTGTAGTTTAGTTTTGTACAATGCTTTTGTCAGTTGTCAAAGTCTTTCTAAATTCGCTCTTAATGCCTAACAAAACTCTTACCTAGGTTGTGAAAATAACTCATACACTACACTTGTTTGGTCACATTCGTCGACAACAATGGTTAGAGTTGTATGACAATTCTTTGACAACTGTGGGAAGGGTTGTATGTCAACTCGTTGACAACTATGGGAAGTGTTGTATGTCACTTCTGACAATTCTTATTATGAGTTGTGGTACATATTGGATTTCAAAAAAAAAAAAATTTTGAGAATTTAGATTCAAAATTAAATCTGTAATATTTTAATAACCATCTATTTACCAGAAACACAGTTGTTTATGGGTAAAAATCGTTTCTGCCGATTTCGGTAAATTCGGTAGGTAAGTGAGAAACTGGTTCAAACCCTAAACAAATGTGCTGCACGTGAGCACTTTATAGATTCGAGAGATCAATGCATACAAGTCCTCCTAAACCAAGAAATGGCCGTTCCGGACTTGCTTCGGTCACAAAGTGAAGGTGAAGGGTTGATTTGGGGAGGGAAGCAAAGAAAGGTGTTGAGGCGAGAAATAGTGCGGGAGAGTACTATCTCGACTTGTATCGTAAAGTGAAAGCTTGGGAGCTTGCAAGAGGTGGAAGCTTTTGGGAGAGCTTGCAAAGTTGCCTTTACGAGAGTGTAGTATTTTTCTCCCGACCGAGACTTGTTGTCCCAAGTGGAAATAGGTAAGACCTATTTATACAAGTCGAGATTTGAAACGTACCACGACCTCATGAAGGAAGAGAGTAAAGGGTGAAATAATGGGAGGAGGTGGTAAACGCATGGTGTTAATCGGTGAAAACGTTTTCACCATTATTTCCTCTTTTATTTGACCGCTTTATTCCTTTTCACGCTTTCTTAATGTGAGCGTAGTGTACGCGCATCTTTGTGACCGCCAAACCAAAACCCTAGAAAACATCCCCCGGTTGTGTTGATGTCTCGAGTGTTGGTTGCATCTTGCGTGCAAGTGGTGCTGCTAGGGACGCATGTGGCATGTGCCAATGGCATGTGCGGAATGCCTTCGTTGCGAGTTGCACCTCGAGCGTAAGTGGTAATGCCCGAGCTGCTAGTGGCGTGTGTGGCATGTGCCAACGGCATGTGCGGAATGCCTTGGTGCTAGGTTGCACGGTTTGCAAGTTAGGCTACCAGCGTGTGTGTTTGGCATGTGCCAATGGCATGTACGGCCATGTTGACCTAGTTGCAAGTCTTGCAAGCCTAGGGCGCTATATTTGGCGTGGGCCAAAGGCATAGCGGCTTGGAAATATGGCCTGCGATACGTGTTGGCATGTGCCAATGGCACGTACGGCCATGTTGACCTAGTTTCAAGTCTTGCAAGCCTAGGGCGCTATATTTGGCGTGGGCCAAAGGCATAGCGGCTTGGAAATATGGCCTGCGATAAGTGTTGGCATGTGCCAATGGCACGTACGGCCATGTTGACCTAGTTGCAAGTCTTGCAAGCCTAGGGCGCTATATTTGGCGTGGGCCAAAGGCATAGCGGCTTGGAAATATGGCCTGCGATACGTGTTGGCATGTGCCAATGGCACGTACGGCCATGTTGACCTAGTTGCAAGTCTTGCAAGCCTAGGGCGCTATATTTGGCGTGGGCCAAAGGCATAGCGGCTTGAAAATATGGCCTTGTTGCCATGGTGCGCAGGGTGCGGCTTGGTTTGGCATTGTTGCCATGGTGCGCAGGGTGCGGCTTTTGGTTTTGGCATTGTTGCCATGGTGCGCAGTATGCGGCTTGGTTTGGCATTGTTGCCATGGTGCGCAGTATGCGGCTTGGTTTGGCATTGTTGCCATGGTGCGCAGGGTGCGGCTTGGTTTGGCATTTGATAGGTGTAGAATACACCTAATTTACTATCTAGTAGTTTATGCTTTCTTTGCTATTTTTCTTGTAAATTATGTATTTTACGCTTGTTTTGAGTTTTATAGCTACTTTGGAGTCGCACGGAGGAAAAGAAGAAGAAAGCACCCAATTTGAGCCAAAAGGGCAAAAAGGGCATTTTACAGGCGATTGATATATGGAGCCCAGTTGAGGTTAAGGGGCTGCCAAACCGGGTAGCCCTTATCCAGAAACATAGTGCTGTTATCAGTTGGTAAAAGGGTTGGGTCATGTTCATGGATGTTGAAACCCAAACCCATTGACCCAAGCCCGAACCCGGATCCAAGTACCAATATTCCGACCCATTTATAACTTACCCCTAAAATCGAGAAGATTATCTTCTCAATCATTTCACATCTGAAATAGAAAAAAAAGCATTGCTATTGAAATTGCTTCCGAGAGATTTAGAGATGTAATTGAAGTGTGAAATCGAAAGAGAAAGACGATTTCGTTCGAGCTACAATTGGTGATAGGGATGATGGCTGTCTTGGTATGAGTTAATGGATTTCAGGGCTGAGTTAGATGAAGAACATAAGAATGGGTTGATTCAAATAGAGATTATGGTGCTGTTGAATTGAATGAAGAACAGCTACTGCTGCTATCAAGAACAGATCGATGAACTTGGAGAATTGGAGTAGAAAGTTAGGGTTTGTGAAGATGTCGAGATATACAGAGATGATGGGAAGAGAACAAGATGGGTTCGATTGTAGTGGTGCTTTACAGGTTCGAATGAGAACTTCGCTTTGAATCGAGAGACGAATTGAGTATGAACCAAAGGAAATGGGTCTGTGATGGATGAACTTGCGCTTGTTGTGAAGCTCAGGGAGAAACTGATAGATTGAGGCAAGCAGAGGTCAAGACAAGGTGGTGACACAGAAATTAGAGATACAGTGATGGCAAGGGAAGCAAGCAATGAAGAATAGGAATGAGCAGAATGGAGCTGATTGAGTAATGGGTTATGATTCTCAGTTGGGAGACTGAATGAGTTTGAAGATGCAGCTACGAGATGATGGTTGTACCGATGTTGCCGCCATTGAGGTTGCTCGAGATGAACCCGCACCGCGGAGCCGGCGAGATGGAATGAGTGTGTTTGAGGTTGCAATACAGGGAGTTATAGGCTAGGTTGCTGGCAAGGTATTTGAGCAGCTGGAACTGGGGCTGAGATGAAGGTCTGGTGGTTGAAATGGAAAGATGCAGTTTCAGGCAAGGATGAAGTTGGTGCTAGCTGTGAGATGGAATGAAGAGGCAGTGGTGTTGCAGCCAATTGAGAATTGCGAGATACAATGGTGGAACCGATGGGTAATCGGTGTGCTAATTGGTTCCATCAAGTTGTGGAGCCGGGGGTGCGAACACGAAACTAACAAGGACTCGGCTAGGAAATGTGGGTTAATCAATAGCCGAGTTCATGTAGTTTTGTTGCTCAAGGTTGCGGGCGAGTATCTCGGTGCTAGAAAAGCTAAGGGAAGTGAGGTTGTGCGATTCTGTTTGAGTTGCGGATTGGAGGTAGAATGGAGCTAGGCCTGAGTTGTAGCTGCAGTTAGAATGAATTAAAGAAGCACAGGTTTGAGAGTTTCACTTGGATTTGGTCTTAGCTAGAAAATAGCAGGTGCTGGTGTTGCTTATGAATGAGAATGGCTTGGAGGTTTGGCACTAATGACTGCAGAGTTGGTGGAGTTGAGTCTTGCATTACAGAGAAGGTGCAATGTTGGTATTGATTTGGCTAGACAGTGGAGATACAGCAGGGATTTGGGTTGCAGTATTAGCTGTGCTAGCTGCAGGTGGTAGTAGCTCTGAGTTCCTGAGGTGTTTGTCTCAATGGAGCAGTTGTGCTGGATAAGTGTTGCGATGGAGTTGTGCAGTGAGCTGTAGGTGATGGGATTGGAAGGTTTGAGTATGCGGCAGTGATGCGGGAATGAATGACTTGAAATGGCTTGATTAAATGTGCGGGGAAGAGTCGAAATGGCCGGAATTGTTTGGATGAAGCACCATCCTGGTGCATGACCGATACACAGCTTTGTCAATGGCTCGAGCCAAGGTTAGTCAGCTCACTCAACCAAGGCAGTGACTGACTCAAACTGACTCAGGTCTGACTCTGACCCATACTAAATGACTGGACCCGGTTTGACTCGTTGACCCGAGATGACTCGGTCCTGACCCGTTGACCGGTGGGTCGGTGGACTTTGCCGGCCACCTGAGATATATTTCCGGCCAATTTCCGGCCGGATTCCGGCCACAATCCCAGTTTTCCGGCGAGCAAAAATTCCAGAATTTTCTATGGACTTCTCTCATGGGTGTGAAGACTTGGGCTTGGAATTGGATGGAGAATTGGACTCAAACTTGGAAAGAGAAGGTGGAAGAGTTGAGAAAAGCTTGGATTTGGAAATTGAATTGCAAAAGGAAAAGGATTCTACTCCTTAGAAGATTTGGAGAATGTTGAAGCCTATAAATAGAGAAGTTTTCTACAACTTCTACACACATCTCTACACACACAATTCTTTTCTTTTCTTATTCTTTGTGTGAACTCTTTAACATGAGTAGTTAATTTATTGATTGAGGATGAATTCCTAGTTCTTAACATATGATTTAAGTTTTTGTTTTTAAATTCTATCTTGAAGTTTTTCACATAATTATCGTTTGTTTTTACTAATAGGAATGATCTTAAAGACATTCATGATTGATTGATAGATTGTTTAGAATGAATGCTAAATTGATTTGTTAATTTGATCTAAAGCTAGTGAAAGTTAGGGGATAAGTAATCGTTTCTTGACTCTTTACATAAGTAGCAAACACGAGACCTTGCGGAGGGATTCCGTGGAGCAATTGTGTGTAGAAGCAACGTTAGCAAGTGGACCTTGAGCTAAGAGTCTAACTACTAATATCAACCTAAGAAATTCACAAAACTTAATGCATGAGCCAAGTTACATCTAGGTTGAGCTAATTCTAGGTGGCTTGGTGATTAGAATCCGGTAGTCGAGAACTTCCGTGTCCGGTGATACAAGGGATTTAGGGGTTTAGCACTGAGCTAGCTGCTTTACCTACGGTTGGTGATAATTTGTGACTAATAACAAGTAGAAGAGAACATAACTTTAATCATTATTTCGTAACGAAGAAGGATTCCTTGATCTCGTCTCTCTTATTGCTTTCACTTTTACCTTTTAATTGCTTTGTTTATTTTCTTTTGCTTTTTACACCCCCCTTTCATGACAATTTTTACAACTAGAATCTCGTGCTCCTCGTGGGATCGACCTTGACTACCCTATATTACTTGTTAATTAGGTAGTAAAGTATTAATTAATTTGTTGTGGTACGACACGCATCAAATTTTGGCGCCGTTGCTTAGGGAGCGTGGATGATTTTAGTTGTTTTTATTTTTCTTTTTGCTTTATTCTTGCTTTGTTGGATTCTATTCCGTATCTAACTTAAGTTTTGAATCTTATTTCAGGTGCCGGTTTTCCATGTATGGTGGACGAGAGCAAGCATATTACAACAATCAATACGGTTTTCAACCTCAACATTATGACAATTTCCAACCATCCTTAGGATACAATCAAAACCAATCTTTTGGCTATGATCAAATTCCTACTGAGAACCTTATGGATATTCTCATACATATCAACAACCTTATGACGGGTATGTAAGTGGACAATCACAAGGATGGGAGGATAGTTTTGTTTATGATCGAAATTCTCTAGTTTTGCAGATAAGATGTTGGCCATGATTGGGGATCTTCAACAAAAGTTTCAAGAATCACATCGAGAAATTCAAAGGAATTCGGAGAAAATATACGAACAAATTAACCAACCTTTAGAGACTTTTGATGACGCTAGTGTAGATTACTCAAGCCTTGATCTTAATAATGATCAAGCACCTATTCAAAAGGACGAGCTTGAGGAAGATGCATTTATTGCTTGGCAAAAATTTCTTAGGGAAAGATGGGAGTCTGCGGAAGTGTATGAATGTTCCGACAATGAGGAAGTTATTCCAACTCCGGATCATAATAACGATCCTTCACCTATTCAAAAGGAGGAGATTGGGTGTGACTTACCTATTGTTATAAACGGTGTACCACCCGCACAAGAAGATTTTACAATCTATACCGATGAGAATCATTTTAGTGAATGGCCCGCTTCCGATGATGAGAATGTTGAAGAGATGATACTAGAGGATGAAACCACATTCATTGATTTTGTGGAAGACCCAATTGAACTTGCCAATGATTTTAATGATGCCAAGACTTTGGTTAAGGTAGAAAATGACGAAGAATGGTTGCAAAGTTTAATAGAGGACCACGATATACAAGAGGTAAGTAATTCACTTGAATTTTTTAAGGATGAAGAGGATTCTATAATACAAGAGATTGTGCAAGGTTTGTCTAACCCTTTGCCTATTGATTCTTCTCCTTCACCTATTATTGGTTTGAATGTATGTGCGTCGAAAGTATTTTTGGATGATTTTGTTTCTAAATATCCACCATTGGAAACACTTGATGCTAACACCATGCAGGTTTGCCAAGAGGAATACATGGAAGTTCCCGAATTCTATGTTCTTTATACACTTCCGAGTGTGGACGAGAATAAGTGTGGGGGAAATTTCTATCGAGCGATAATTTCACTATTGTTTTCTTGTGCTAATATTTGTATGGAGTTATTGTTTTCAAAACAGGTATTATGGGTGGATCCTCAAATTTTCCGATTGTTAGTATATGGGGAATGAATCATGCAAGAGCTAAGTCGGGCCGTCGACTTTAAAACAAGCGCTTAATGGGAGGCAACCCATCGGTTTTGTATTTCTTATCTTTTTGCTTTTTGTTATTTCTTTTTCTTGTTTCTTATCATGTTAAAATTTCCCACCTTGACTTTACTAGGAGGATTCAATTACATTGAGGACAATGTAAGGTTTAAGTGTGGGGGAGTGGTTAAGCATGTTTTTAAAACAAAAATTACAAAAAAATTAAAAATTTTGAAAAAAAAAAAAAAAGTTTTACTTAAAAATTCCAACTTTTAAAGATTTTAGAGTCACTAGCATACTTCTAGGTATGTTTACATAGAGATTTTGACCGACATAATTGAACTTGGAAATGTTAGAGAACTACATTCGGATTTCTTGCTTGTTTGAGTGTTAAATAATGGATTTAATCATGCCGGTGATGCGAATTTGGTGCAGGGAGAAATGCGTTATTAGAGTTGATGATCAATCATTAGTGGAGACTACCCGTATTCATATCATGAGAGGCACCGACCAGAAATCTTCCATCTACTAAAGAGCTTCTTTTGAGTGTGTGTCACCATACGTTAATTCCGGGTAGAATGGTGAGCTACCCAACCTCCCACCAATAGAAGCACTACTCTTTGATCTCTTGAGTGCTAATTTTGTCAATCATGAGGGTGACGTCCATGGATGAAAGCTTCCTTCTTGTAGTTCGATTTGCGATTAGCACCATTCTCTCTCGCGACAACAACGGATCCATAGAAACACTCTCATCATCAACAAGGAGCGGCATCAAAATCTACAAGGAAAGTTGGAAAAGTTTAAGGTTTACAAGCAACGAAACGAAAAAAAAAAAAAAAAGAGCAAATTTCAAACTCAAGTAAAGCAACATACAAATGAGCGGATTCACATATATGTTGAAGACTTACAATACAATGAGGTAATTTTATATCCAAGTATGAAGACTTATTCATGAAAGCGAAGAAAAGTAAAAGGTGAGAATTTTTGAAGTTCATGATTTCAAGACGATACAAGTTGTGAAGAATCAAGCGGTAAAATACTTCTCCCACGGCCATGGTTTATTTTTTGTATTTAATTTCTCTTGTTTAAAAAAAAAAAAAAAAAAAAAAAAAAAAAAAAAAAAAAAAGAGAAAAACAAGAGAAATATTTGTATAAGCCGTGGGGAAGGAAAATCTATAAGGTAGTGTCAAGCGACAAGGATTTTAAGGTAAAAAGAGTTACAAATTGTCAAGGATTTATGAAATTCAAGGGTTTATCATCAATAGTTGAAACCGAAGACGAAGACGAAGAAGATCAAGACGAGGAGCGGAAGACGTTTCTATTGGATGCCGTGAGAGTGGTGTTATCATAATTGGCGATCGGATGTGAAGGTGAGTAAATAATCTCATCCTCGTTAATAAATGGTTGATTTCCTTTCTTAGAGATCGTCAGAAAAATGGTTTTTCAAAATATTAAAAGATGTGGGTTTTTAAAAATATTTCGGAAGTTGTCCTTCCCACCTTTCAACGTGTTGCAGGAATTCTCTCTTCACTCCTACCTGCACACATGTGAGAACCATAAAAAAAAAAAAACCGTCTTTTTGAGTGCAATTATCATAAAATCTTATTTGGTGAGGCAGAAGTCGAGGCGAAATGCTTATTGATCGTTTCTCAAACACGCAGTCTCTCATTATGGTGTGGTTATTTCTCACTCAACATTTAAGAACGAGAATATGTTCTTTAGTATTTCTAACTTCTTATTACTAGCATGCAGAAATTCTATGTCCTCATAACTCTTTGGATGCTTGTGACGCTTTGAGGTTGTGAGTTTTTAGTTTGATTTGCTCGAGGACTAGCAAAGTCTAAGTGTGGGGGAATTTGATAGGTGTAGAATACACCTAATTTACTATCTAGTAGTTTATGCTTTCTTTGCTATTTTTCTTGTAAATTATGTATTTTACGCTTGTTTTGAGTTTTATAGCTACTTTGGAGTCGCACGGAGGAAAAGAAGAAGAAAGCACCCAATTTGAGCCAAAAGGGCAAAAAGGGCATTTTACAGGCGATTGATATATGGAGCCCAGTTGAGGTTAAGGGGCTGCCAAACTGGGTAGCCCTTATCCAGAAACATAGTGCTGTTATCAGTTGGTAAAAGGGTTGGGTTATGTTCATGGATGTTGAAACCCAAACCCATTGACCCACGCCCGAACCCGGATCCAAGTACCAATATTCCGACCCATTTATAACTTACCCCTAAAATCGAGAAGATTATCTTCTCAATCATTTCACATCTGAAATAGAAAAAAAAAAGCAGCTGCTATTGAAATTGCTTCCGAGAGATTTAGAGATGTAATTGAAGTGTGAAATCGAAAGAGAAAGACGATTTCGTTCGAGCTACAATTGGTGATAGGGATGATGGCTGTCTTGGTATGAGTTAATGGATTTCAGGGCTGAGTTAGATGAAGAACATAAGAATGGGTTGATTCAAATAGAGATTATGGTGCTGTTGAATTGAATGAAGAACAGCTACTGCTGCTATCAAGAACAGATCGATGAACTTGGAGAATTGGAGTAGAAAGTTAGGGTTTGTGAAGATGTCGAGATATACAGAGACGATGGGAAGAGAACAAGATGGGTTCGATTGTAGTGGTGCTTTCTGGGTTCGAATGAGAACTTCGCCTGAATCGAGAGACGAATTGAGTATGAACCAAAGGAAATGGGTCTGTGATGGATGAACTTGCGCTGTTGTGAAGCTCAGGGAGAAACTGATAGATTGAGGCAAGCAGAGGTCAAGACAAGGTGGTGACACAGAAATTAGAGATACAATGATGGCAAGGGAAGCAAGCAATGAAGAATAGGAATGAGCAGAATGGAGCTGATTGAGTAATGGGTTATGATTCTCAGTTGGGAGACTGAATGAGTTTGAAGATGCAGCTACAGATGATGGTTGTACTGATGTTGCCGCCATTGAGGTTGCCTGAGATGAACCTGCACTGGCAGAGCTGGCAGATGGAATGAGTGTGTTTGAGGTTGCAATACAGGGAGTTATAGGCTAGGTTGCTGGCAAGGTATTTGAGCAGCTGGAACTGGGGCTGAGATGAAGGTCTGGTGGTTGAAATGGAAAGATGCAGTTTCAGGCAAGGATGAAGTTGGTGCTAGCTGTGAGATGGAATGAAGAGGCAGTGGTGTTGCAGCCAATTGAGAATTGCAGATACAATGGTGGAACTGATGGGTAACTGGTGTGCTAATTGGTTCTGTCAAGTTGTGGAGCCAGGGTGCAGACACAGGAAACTAACAAGGACTCAGCTAGGAAATGTGGGTTAATCAATAGCTGAGTTCTGTGTAGTTTTTGTTGCTCAAGGTTGCAGGGCAGTATCTGGTGCTAGAAAAGCTAAGGGAAGTGAGGTTGTACTGATTCTGTTTGAGTTGCAGACTGGAGGTAGAATGGAGCTAGGCCTGAGTTGTAGCTGCAGTTAGAATGAATTAAAGAAGCACAGGTTTGAGAGTTTCACTTGGATTTGGTCTTAGCTAGAAAATAGCAGGTGCTGGTGTTGCTTATGAATGAGAATGGCTTGGAGGTTTGGCACTAATGACTGCAGAGTTGGTGGAGTTGAGTCTTGCATTACAGAGAAGGTAGTGGAGATACAGCAGGGATTTGGGTTGCAGTATTAGCTGTGCTAGCTGCAGGTGGTAGTAGCTCTGAGTTCCTGAGGTGTTTGTCTCAATGGAGCAGTTGTGCTGGATAAGTGTTGCGATGGAGTTGTGCAGTGAGCTGTAGGTGATGGGATTGGAAGGTTTGAGTATGCGGCAGTGATGCAGAATGAATGACTTGAAATGGCTTGATTAAATGTGCAGGGAAGAGTCAGAATGGCTGGAATTGTTTGGATGAAGCACCATCCTGGTGCATGACTGATACACAGCCTGTGCAATGGCCTGAGCCAAGGTTAGTCAGCTCACTCAGCCAAGGCAGTGACTGACTCAAACTGACTCAGGTCTGACTCTGACCCATACTAAATGACTGGACCCGGTTTGACTCGTTGACCCGAGATGACTCGGTCCTGACCCGTTGACCGGTGGCCGGGTGGACTTTGCCGGCCACCTGAGATATATTTCCGGCCAATTTCCGGCCGGATTCCGGCCACAATCCCAGTTTTCCGGCGAGCAAAAATTCCAGAATTTTCTATGGACTTCTCTCATGGGTGTGAAGACTTGGGCTTGGAATTGGATGGAGAATTGGACTCAAACTTGGAAAGAGAAGGTGGAAGAGTTGAGAAAAGCTTGGATTTGGAAATTGAATTGCAAAAGGAAAAGGATTCTACTCCTTAGAAGATTTGGAGAATGTTGAAGCATATAAATAGAGAAGTTTTCTACAACTTCTACACACATCTCTACACACACAATTCTTTTCTTTTCTTATTCTTTGTGTGAACTCTTTAACATGAGTAGTTAATTTATTGATTGAGGATGAATTCCTAGTTCTTAACATATGATTTAAGTTTTTGTTTTTAAATTCTATCTTGAAGTTTTTCACATAATTATCGTTTGTTTTTACTAATAGGAATGATCTTAAAGACATTCATGATTGATTGATAGATTGTTTAGAATGCATGCTAAATTGATTTGTTAATTTGATCTAAAGCTAGTGAAAGTTAGGGGATAAGTAATCGTTTCTTGACTCTTTACATAAGTAGCAAACACGAGACCTTGCGGAGGGATTCCGTGGAGCAATTGTGTGTAGAAGCAACGTTAGCAAGTGGACCTTGAGCTAAGAGTCTAACTACTAATATCAACCTAAGAAATTCACAAAACTTAATGCATGAGCCAAGTTACATCTAGGTTGAGCTAATTCTAGGTGGCTTGGTGATTAGAATCCGGTAGTCGAGAACTTCCGTGTCCTAGTGATACAAGGGATTTAGGGGTTTAGCACTCGAGCTAGCTTACTTTACCTACGGTTGGTGATAATTTGTGACTAATAACAAGTAGAAGAGAACATAACTTTAATCATTATTTCGTAACGAAGAAGGATTCCTTGATCTCGTCTCTCTTATTGCTTTCACTTTTACCTTTTAATTGCTTTGTTTATTTTCTTTTGCTTTTTACACCCCCTTTCATGACAATTTTTACAACTAGAATCTCGTGCTCCTCGTGGGATCGACCTTGACTACCCTATATTACTTGTTAATTAGGTAGTAAAGTATTAATTAATTTGTTGTGGTACGACACGCATCAGCATTGTTGCCATGGTGCGCAGTATGCGGCTTGGTTTGGCATTGTTGCCATGGTGCGCAGGGTGCGGCTTGGTTTGGCATTGTTGCCATGGTGCGCAGGGTGCGGCTTGGTTTGGCATTGTTGCCATGGTGCGCGATATGCGGCTTGGTTTGGCATTGTTGCCATGGTGCGCGAGGGTGCGGCTTGGTTTTGTTATTAGGGTTACGTGTTTGAAAACCCTAATCAGTATTTTGAAAAAATACCCCTATTAATTGTTTACACTGAGTTAAATGCTCTTAGTTAATGTGTTGCGGGTAACACTAGGTCATGGGGTTTTACGATTTTACCCTTTGTCTAAAAACCACTATCAACATTAAGTCCCCCGCTTAGCTCGGAACAGGGGGCTTTGTTGCGAGGTAAGCATAAGATGGTGACAAACTATTAACGAAAAACGTATGGAAAATTGAAGGAGGCATGTCGACCTTTTATAAATAGGATTTGGAATCCATGCCTCACGGTAGTTTTGCACAAATCGGGAGGTCAGCACAATTGGTGGGGCCGGTGCAACTTGGGCGACGTTGGGAAGTTGGCGTGAGTTGGGAAGCTGATTGTGCTAGCTGGTGGGACCGGCGCAAGGTGTGGAAACCGTGCGTGCTTGTAGGCGTGACTTGTGCGGCCATTGGGAGGTCGGCGCAATTGGTGGGGCCGGTGCAACTTGGAAACCGTGCTTGCAGGCGTGACTTGGGCGGCATTGGGTAGTCGCACCCTTTGTGGGCCCGTTTCTTACACGCGTGATTTTGGTGAAAGGGAAATCCTTCCCTATTTCAAAGTCTTTCACGCCTATATATGTATATATATATAGAGCCCCTTTCTCCCCATCCTGCGCTTTATTCTTTCCTCTTTTCATACTAGCGGCAAAGAGAAACCAGCTTCCAGGTATGTCTTCGAGTACTTTTCTCTCTTTTTTTTTTTTTCTTTTCACGTAGGTGTACACCTTAAGAGTAGGCACTTCCATAATCCTTGCATATGATTCCTTGGCGCGGCTCTTGTAGAAAATATTGTATGTATGCAACCAAAGGAATACTGCATATATTGTTTGAACCCGTAGGAGATATTGCATATATGAATTTTCGGTCTGAAAGAAATATTTGAACCACTGAAGAAAATATCTTTGCGTGTGTATTTTGAACCCGTAGAGGATGCTCCGTATATAATTACGAACCCGAAGAACGATCATCTGTAGGCGTATTTGAGCCCGTACGAAACACTGCATGTGTATTTCGAACCCGTAGAGAACTCTGTATGGATCTCGAAGAAGAATACTGTGTATACGCTTCATATGACTTCGAGCCCGCAGGAAAATATTGTATATATGATTTTTGCTTCTTGAAAGAAGTACCACGCGCGCAGTTTTTTGAACCAATAGAAAAATGCTCCATATATATTTTTGAACCCGAAGAAGGATACTGTAGACACACTTGTACCCGTATAGAATGCCGCGTACATAGTCTCGAACCCGAAGAAAAATACTGCGTATATAGTCTTGAACGCGAATAAAATACTGTGTATATAGTCTTGAACCCGAGTAAAATACGTCCTCCTTCCCCTTTTTTTTTTTGTTGGGTACGATTATGTGTCAGGGAGATAACTTCGTCTTTCTCCGTTTGTTTTGTGCAGATATCTTATTACCAAATTGTTATGAAGGAATTCGATAAGATGTTACCTCCGAACCACATTTCACTTCGTCGAGGGATGCTCATAATTCCAAACCGAACACGAGATGATGAATTCTTCACTAGAGCCCTCGCCCTCGCTCGGAAGAATCACCAAGGTTTCGTGCCAATTTTGCTAACCGGTGGTGAGGATGAAAGGAAGACACGTTCGGTTCGCCCAGAGAGCACCATTCGGTTCTGTCTTCATAAAGAGGTATATTCTTCTTCCAAGATTGACTTCAGGATGTGTCAAAGCCCATTGCGTTCCTTTGATAGATGGGTTGAGTTCATGGTGAGCAAGGAGCATATAAATACCAACTTGACTCGAGCGCGAGTCATTGATCTTGTCAAAGACTTGATAAATCTCCAGTTAGGAAGGATATCCCGGGCTTGGTTGCTTTCATCTCCGGATGGTGTTCGGACACCCATACAATCATATGTAGATGGGGCGAGATAACTTTCTCCTTGGAGAGTGTGGCTCTCTTCTTGAATCTTCCTAAGAATCGGGAATCTTAAAATCCAATTATCCGAAAGTGAGGTGAAGATGCGGGATGACCTTGCCGCTAAGTTGGGGGATTTCGCTCGGAAAGACTCCATTGCGAAGTCGAAGGACTCTGCCCGGAAAGAGGATGAAAGGTGCCCTTACGGTTGGTGGATATCTCAATGATTTCCGGACGAGTTGGAGCTTGAAATAAAAGCGGTGATCTTCATGTCGCAGCATTTTTGGCTCTCTCGGTTGTCTAGAGACATTTTTGATGACGGTTACGGCAAGAAGGGAATAAGACCCGAGTTGTTAGCGATTCTTTGTGAAGTTGGCAAAGGGTGAAGTTCTTCCCATTGGCAAGCTGTTCCTTGGTTCCCTGTATGTGCATCTGGATCACCTAGTTGCGAACATGCGAGTTTCGAATGGTTTCATGAAAGTGGATTCATATGTTTTTGATGAAACTATTTTTGATTTCGTCATTTCCCCTTGTCCAATTTGGTTCCACCAGAACTGGTTTGGTGGTGTTGGTTAGTTCTGGCCATTTTGATGAAACCAAAAATGGTTTCATCATTTTTTCCTTGTCGAATTTGGTTCCACCTGAACTGTTGGTTTGTTGATTAACTCTGGTAGTTTTGATGAAACCATTTTTGGTTTCATTAATTTTCCCTTGTCGAACTTGGTTCCACTGAATCTGTTGGTGTGTTGATTAATAGTTTCGTCATTTTTACCTTGTCGAATTTGGTTCCACCAATACTGGTTTGGTGGTGTTATTTAATTCTAGTCATTTTGATGAAACTATTTTTAGTTTCATCATTCTTCCCTTGTTGGTTCTACCAGTATTGGTTTGGCAGTGTTAGTTTATTCTTGTTTTGGCTAAAATCAGTTTGTTTTGCAGGGAATAAACGTGAAGATTCGTTTAGGTGCTCATTGACACATTTGTGTGTGCTGACTCCTAAAATAAAGGCTTTGATAGAAAATAAAAAAGAGCATATGAAGGCCCTTGTAGCATACCCATTTTGGAATTTCTACAAAGTACAAACCATTCTATGAAGGTGTAACGAAGGGATAGGAATTGAAGAAAAAAATGGTAGCCGTGAAGATGATCTTAAGTACATATGACAAGCAAAGTACACGTTTAGTACCAGATTGTTTCAAGTTAAAGAGAATAAAGAATCTGATATTGCAGACCATTCCCTGAGCGGTTTTAGAACTTTTAGTCTACAAATGATGGAGCAAGTAACTCTAGTCAGAACTGAGTATTTAAGGAAGAAGGTGAACTTGTTCGTGAATGAATAATTTGGTGGAAAGGAAAATATCATGAAATCTACGATCTTGATGGACAAATCTCAAAAAAGAATTTAAAATGAAGACATAAAAATTAGTGTACTGTCAATTAGTTGTAAACTTAAATGCTTATAATAGTTTATAAAAGGTTTAAATGGTTAATGAATGGTTTCAATTATGATTGTCCGATTTATGTTTAACCCAAACCATATTGCCGTAGAATGTTATGTCTATTTTTTGATGAAACCAAAAAGGGTTCCAACATATTTTGGTTCCATTGTAGCGGTAAAATGATCAAACCATAAAACATACCAACATATTGCAGGTGAAACCAAAGGGAAAAGGGTCGTATCACGGCTTGGTTTAAACTAAAAATTTTGATATATTTCAAGGCATGAAACATTTCCAAGGGAGAATTCGAATTATAATGAACTTATAACAGGAAACACACCAAGGATCATTTTTGGAGATCAACATTAGACACAATGGTAACAAGTTATGACGATAATTCATAACACGACAAAATAAAAAAGCCAAGCCAATTACGACATACTTGGACAACTCAATAATGCACAGTTAGAAAAGCAGTGATGAAACCAAAAAGGGTTCCAACCTATTTTGGTTCCAAAATAACAGTAGAATTGATGAAACCAAAAAGGGTTCCAGCATATTGTAGAGGAAAACTTAATCTAAAATGAAACACTAGCAGGAAATTAACATGTTTAATTGTAAAAAATGAAAGTTGATGAAATGTAGTCAAAATCAAATTAGATTATAAGAAGTCTGAACTAAAAATAAAATTCAATCAGTATCTAAAGACTTTAAATCTGCTTCGTAGGCCATGTCCTTCGATTATAAGTAGTCAAAAAATTGCATCCACCTACGGAAAAACAAAGTGATCAACTACTCCCGAAAAGAGTTGTCATACATCTACGACGACGTTTATCGATAGGTTGCATAAGGGGGTTGTAGAAGATCCTCAATTCTTTACAACTCTTCGAGATAGAGTCGTAAACATGGTTGTAGTTTAGTTTTGTACAATGCTTTTGTCAGTTGTCAAAGTCTTTCTAAATTCGCTCTTAATGCCTAACACAACTCTTACCTAGGTTGTGAAAATAACTCATACACTACACTTGTTTGGTTTGTAGCACATTAAATCGACAACAATGGTTAGAGTTGTATGACAATTCTTTGACAACTGTGGGAAGGGTTGTATGTCAACTCGTTGACAACTATGGGAAGTGTTGTATGTCACTTCTGACAATTCTTATTATGAGTTGTGGTACATATTGGATTTAAAAAAAAATTAAATTTTGAGAATTTAGATTCAAAATTAAATCTGTAATATTTTAATAACCATCTATTTACCAGAAACACAGTTGTTTATGGGTAAAAATCGTTTCTGCCGATTTCGGTAAATTCGGTAGGTAAGTGAGAAACTGGTTCAAACCCTAAACAAATGTGCTGCACGTGAGCACTTTATAGATTCGAGAGATCAATCTGTACAAGTCCGGCCTAAACCAAGAAATGGCCGTTCCCGGACTTGCTTCGGTCACAAAGTGGAGGTGAAGGGTTGATTTGGGGAGGGAAGCAAAGAAAGGTGTTGAGGCGGAATAGTGCAGGAGAGTAGTATCTCGACTTGTATCGTAAAGTGAAAGCTTGGGAGCTTGCAAGAGGTGGAAGCTTTTGGGAGAGCTTGCAAAGTTGCCTTTACGAGAGTGTAATATTTTTCTCCGACCGAGACTTGTTGTCCGGTGGAAATAGGTAAGACCTATTTATACAAGTCGAGATTTGAAACGTACCACGACCTCATGAAGGAAGAGAGTAAAGGGTGAAATAATGGGAGGAGGTGGTAACCGCATGGTGTTAATCGGTGAAAACGTTTTCACCATTATTTCCTCTTTTATTTGACCGCTTTATTCCTTTTCACGCTTTCTTAATGTGAGCGTAGTGTACGCCGCATGTCTTTGTGACCGCCAAACCAAAACCCTAGAAAACATCCCCGCTTTGTGTTGATGTCTCGAGTGTTGGTTGCATCTTGCGTGCAAGTGGTGCTGCTAGGGACGCATGTGGCATGTGCGGAATGCCTTCGTTGCGAGTTGCACCTCGGCGTAAGTGGTAATGCCGAGCTGCTAGTGGCGTGTGTGGCATGTGCCAACGGCATGTGCGGAATGCCTTGGTGGTAGGTTGCACGGTTGCAAGTTAGGCTACCAGCGTGTGTGTTTGGCATGTGCCAATGGCATGTACGGCCATGTTGACCTAGTTGCAAGTCTTGCAAGCCTAGGGCGCTATATTTGGCGTGGGCCAAAGGCATAGCGGCTTGGAAATATGGCCTGCGATACGTGTTGGCATGTGCCAATGGCACGTACGGCCATGTTGACCTAGTTGCAAGTCTTGCAAGCCTGGGGCGCTATATTTGGCGTGGGCCAAAGGCATAGCGGCTTGGAAATAAGGCTGCGATACGTGTTGGCATGTGCCAATGGCACGTACGGCCATGTTGACCTAGTTGCAAGTCTTGCAAGCCTAGGGCGCTATATTTGGCGTGGGCCAAAGGCATAGCGGCTTGGAAATATGGCTGCCATACGTGTTGGCATGTGCCAATGGCACGTACGGCCATGTTGACCTAGTTGCAAGTCTTGCAAGCCTAGGGCGCTATATTTGGCGTGGGCCAAAGGCATAGCGGCTTGGAAATATGGCATGCGATACGTGTTGGCATGTGCCAATGGCACGTACGGCCATGTTGACCTAGTTGCAAGTCTTGCAAGCCTAGGGCGCTATATTTGGCGTGGGCCAAAGGCATAGCGGCTTGGAAATATGGCCTGCGATACGTGTTGGCATGTGCCAATGGCACGTACGGCCATGTTGACCTAGTTGCAAGTCTTGCAAGCCTAGGGCGCTATATTTGGCGTGGGCCAAAGGCATAGAGGCTTGGAAATATGGCCTGCGATACGTGTTGGCATGTGCCAATGGCACGTACGGCCATGTTGACCTAGTTGCAAGTCTTGCAAGCCTAGGGCGCTATATTTGGCGTGGGCCAAAGGCATAGCGGCTTGGAAATATGGCCTGCGATACGCGTTGGCATGTGCCAATGGCACGTACGGCCATGTTGACCTAGTTGCAAGTCTTGCAAGCCTAGGGCGCTATATTTGGCGTGGGCCAAAGGCATAGCGGCTTGGAAATATGGCCTGCGATACGTGTTGGCATGTGCCAATGGCACGTACGTCCATGTTGACCTAGTTGCAAGTCTTGCAAGCCTAGGGCGCTATATTTGGCGTGGGCCAAAGGCATAGCGGCTTGAAAATATGGCCTTGTTGCCATGGTGCGCAGGGTGCGGCTTGGTTTGGCATTGTTGCCATGGTGCGCAGGGTGCGGCTTTTGGTTTTGGCATTGTTGCCATGGTGCGCAGTATGCGGCTTGGTTTATCATTGTTGCCATGGTGCGCAGTATGCGGCTTGGTTTGGCATTGTTGCCATGGTGCGCAGGGTGCGGCTTGGTTTGGCATTGTTGCCATGGTGCGCGGTGATATGCGGCTTGGTTTGGCATTGTTGCCATAGTGCGCGAGGTGCGGCTTGGTTTGGCATTGTTGCCATGGTGCGCAGGGTGCGGCTTGGTTTGGCATTGTTGCCATGGTGCGCAGTATGCGGCTTGGTTTGGCATTGTTGCCATGGTGCGCAGGGTGCGGCTTGGTTTTGTTATTAGGGTTCTGTGTTGAAAACCCTAATCTGGTATTTTGAAAAAATACCCCTATTAATTGTTTACACCTGAGTTAAATGCTCTTAGTTAATGTGTTGCGGGTAACACTAGGTCATGGGGTTTTACGATTTTACCCTTTGTCTAAAAACCACCATCAACATTAAGTCCCCTGCTTAGCTCGGAACAGGGGCTTTGTTGCGAGGTAAGCATAAGATGGTGACAAACTATTAACAGCAAAACGTATGGAAAATTGAAGGAGGCTTGTCTGACCTTTTATAAATAGGATTTGGAATCCATGCCTCTGGTAGTTTTGCACAAATCGGGAGGCTGGCACAATTGGTGGGGCCGGTGCAACTTGGGCGACGTTGGGAAGTTGGCGTGAGTTGGGAAGCTGATTGTGCTAGCTGGTGGGACCGGCACAAGGTGTGGAAACCGTGCGTGCTTGTAGGCGTGACTTGTGCGGCCATTGGGAGGTCGGCGCAATTGGTGGGGCCGGTGCAACTTGGAAACCGTGCTTGCAGGCGTGACTTGGGCGGCATTGGGAAGTCGCACCCTTTGTGGGCCCGTTTCTTACACGCGTGATTTTGGTGAAAGGGAAATCCTTCCCTATTTCAAAGTCTTTCACGCCTATATATGTATATATATATAAAGCCCCTTTCTCCCCATCCTGCGCTTTATTCTTTCCTCTTTTCATACTAGCGGCAAAGAGAAACCAGCTTCCAGGTATGTCTTCGAGTACTTTTCTCTCTCTTTTTTTTCTTTCACGTAGGTGTACACCTTAAGAGTAGGCGCTTCCACAATCCTTGCATATGATTCCTTGGCGCGCCTCTTGTAGAAAATATTGTATGTATGCAACCAAAGGAATACTGCATATATTGTTTGAACCAGTAGGAGATATTGCATATATGAATTTTCGGTCCTAAAAGAAATATTTGAACCCTGAAGAAAATACTGCGTGTGTATTTTGAACCCGTAGAGGATGCTCCGTATATAATTACGAACCCGAAGAACGATATCAGTAGGCGTATTTGAGCCCGTACGAAACACTTGCATGTGTATTTCGAACCCGTAGAGAACTCTGTATGGATCTCGAAGAAGAATACTGTGTATACGCTTCATATGACTTCGAGCCCGCAGAAAATATTGTATATATGATTTTTGCTTCTTGAAAGAAGTACCACGCGCGCAGTTTTTTGAACCAATAGAAAAATGCTCCATATATTTTTTTGAGCCCGGAAGAAGGATACGTAGACACACTTGTACCCGTATAGAATGCCGCGTACATAGTCTCGAACCCGAAGAAAAATACTTTGCGTATATAGTCTTGAACGCGAATAAAATACTGTGTATATAGTCTTGAACCCGAGTAAAATACGTCCTCCTTCCCCCTTTTTTTTTTTTGTTGGGTACGATTATGTGTCAGGGAGATAACTTCGTCTTTCTCCGTTTGTTTTGTGCAGATATCTTATTACCAAATTGTTATGAAGGAATTCGATAAGATGTTACCTGAACCACATTTCACTTCGTCGAGGGATGCTCATAATTCCAAACCGAACACAGATGATGAATTCTTCACTAGAGCCCTCGCCCCTGCTCAGAAGAATCACCAAGGTTTCGTGCCAATTTTGCTAACCGGTGGTGAGGATGAAAGGAAGACACGTTCGGTTCGCCCAGAGAGCATCATTCGGTTATGTCTTCATAAAGGGGTATATTCTTCTTCCAACATTGACTTCAGGATGTGTCAAAGCCCATTGCGTTCCTTTGATAGATGGGTTGAGTTCATGGTGAGCAAGGAGCATATA
This sequence comes from Papaver armeniacum, assembly GCA_023531295.1. Classification (NCBI taxonomy): domain Eukaryota; kingdom Viridiplantae; phylum Streptophyta; class Magnoliopsida; order Ranunculales; family Papaveraceae; genus Papaver; species Papaver armeniacum. The sequence continues at coordinate 102,898 of JAJJWW010006609.1, read as the reverse complement.
AATACCAACTTGACTCGAGCGCGGGTCATTGATCTTGTCAAGACTTGAGAAATCTCCAGTTAGGAAGGATATCCCGGGCTTGGTTGCTTTCATCTCCGAGATGGTGTTGGACACCCATACAATCATATGTAGATGGGGCGAGATAACTTTCTCCTTGGAGAGTGTGGCTCTCTTCTTGAATCTTCCGGTAGAATCGGGAATCTTAAAATCCAATTATCTCGAAAGTGAGGTGAAGATGCGGGATGACCTTGCCGCTAAGTTGGGGGATTTCGCTCGGAAAGACTCCATTGTGAAGTCGAAGGACTCTGCCGGAAAAGAGGATGAAAGGTGCCCTTACGGTTGGTGGATATCTCAATGGTTTCCTGGACGAGTTGGAGCTTGAACAGAAAAGCAGTGATCTTCATGTCGCAGCATTTTTGGCTCTCTGGTTGTCTAGAGACATTTTTGATGACGGTTACGGCAAGAAGGTAATAAGACCCGAGTTGTTAGCGATTCTTTGTGAAGTTGGCAAAGGGTGAAGTTCTTCCCATTGGCAAGCTGTTCCTTGGTTCCACTGTATGTGCATCTGGGATCACCTAGTTGCGAACATGCGAGTTTCGAATGGTTTCATGAAAGTGGATTCATATGTGCACGTTGCTTTTCTCGCAAGTCCGGCTATGGGAGCACTTTGAGAAGTATGCTCAGAAACCGTTGCCTTCGCTTCCCGTGAGTTGGGGTGGCTCCAGGAATTCTTCGATGGGTGAACAGGCGTCCAAGAGTTGGCGTGAGCTTGGTTAGTTTTCTTGATAAGTTGCATGAAATCAATTTTCGTCCATGGGGGCCGGTCCATAAGTCGGTGACTCAAATTGAAACTTTTGCTTCGCTCCGCTCATGTCTTTGTCTTCGATGACGATTTGAGCGTTGGTGAAAACTGTTCATTCAAAGTCGCTTGCCGGTTATATGCGCCTTTCTTCGTGGGGTCTTTCCGATAGTCGCTTACAATATTGGCCGTCTTTTTCGTCACATGGGTTTCGATCAAGGGGTGCCTCTTGTTTACACGGCCGGTGATCCCTAAGGATTCATTGCGTGTCGCCTTGATGCCGGTGCCCTTAAGCCGGGTATCCGTCTTTCCTTCTTTCAAATGGGAAGAGTAACTTGACGACCTTCGGCTATAATGAGTTTTGGTGCGACGAGTTTACTATGATCCGAGATTTTGTGAATAACGTGGTGGAAAACGTTCGTTGCAAACCTTCCCAGCCAGTTACGAAGGAGTATCCAATGTTGAGAGATCCCAAGCGAAAGTTGCCTAGCAATTTGAAGCCCCGTGCCAAGGAACGGAGAACGAAGAATCGTCTTTGGCGGGGTCGGACGGTTTCACAAGATCCTCCCACGGCTCTTGTGTCTTTCAGTTCTTCCAATAACCAGGTATGTGTCGCCTCTTCATTGGCTTGTCTCAAAACACGTGAATTTCGGCTGAGAATATGTGTCTTGTTTCCTTCAGGGCTTCGGTAGTGTTAATGCTTTTGCTGCTCTTGCACGTTGCCAGGAGACGGCAACTTCTTCAAAGAACTCCAGCAGCATTGAGCCTTCTCATAGCGATGATGAGTCAAAGAGAGAAGAGGGTTCAACAAGTGAGAGTGATTCCTCCGGCAGCACTGGTACTGGTTCTGTTTCGGGAAGTAGTTCGGTGAGTTTTCGCACTTCTTTTCTTTCTTCTTTTGTTTCCTCTTTTGGGAAATATCTGACTCAAGTTCGCAGGAGGAATCAGGTTCGTAGGATGATTCTGGGGTAGAGCCGCACGAAAACTTGCCTTTGGTGACCACCGCTGGTGACTTGGAGATGGGCGTTATCCAATTGCCGGGCACGGATGTGGTTCAAACGGTGTATGATTCTCTGATGGTTGCTGTCGTAGACATGGAAGAAGACCCTCTGCGAGTAGTGAGGCCAGTGCGGGCGCCATTTTGATCCCCCGTACTTGGTTCCTTATCCGGGTCATGTCTTTGGTTGGCGGCTTCGGCGTGCCGACTAAGCATGAGGCGTTGTACACCAGAATCCGGGAGAAGCACGGACATATGGCTACAACCAAGAAAGTCACTAGTCGATTTGCGCTGGTTAAGCGTGTGGAAGAGGCTTTATCTTCCATTGAGGACATGCGTGAGGTAACTGGTCACACCGTTTCTGAAGAAGTTATTGCCGACTGGGAGCACCATCGCGACGTGTGCGTAGAAAAGGAGTTCAACACTTCGTGGTTTGTCGAAGGCCTTGCCGAGATCCAAAAGTTGAAAGATGCAGCAATCGAAAGCCTTTCCGCCGAGGAGATTGCACGACAGGAGATGGAACTCGAAAAGCTTTCCAAGATGTTGACTATGAAGAGAGCGGCTCTTGAAGATGCGAAGTTGACTTTCTCCAAAAAGAGCAGACTTCTGTTGGATGATTTTCCTTGAACGTTTCTCCGTTAAACTTTCATTTAGGTTTTTTTTTTTTTTTGAAAGACATATTGGATGTCTGGTTCAAAACTTGACCTTTGATAGACAGCTGGTAGCTTTTTAGGGTATTGGATTATTTAAGGGATGAATGGTTTTGATAATATGACTCTGATTATGTTTTGAGAAAGGAATATTGCTTTTATGAAAGTGTGTGCTAGCAATAGGCATGAGACTCAGTAGTATGACGGTTTTACTAAGAACCAAAAAATAGATCGTATATCTTGTGCAGCCTAAATTTACTCACTTCATAGGTTTTGTGAACACGCCCCTCTCCGTGTAAAGGCGGCCTTGCTGGTAGCATCGCCAGTTAGTCCCCAATTGCTGGTAGCGTATTCAGCGAGTCTCCGGCTTTACGGTGTAGTTTTAAACAACGATAACCGGGTTGTCTGGCAGTTGAGTCGGACCGAGTCACAAGTCCCCAATTCTTTGGTAGCATCTTTAACGAGTCCCCAGTTTTCAAGTGTAGTTTTTCAACTGGTAACCGGGTTGTCTGGCAGTTGAGTCGGACTGAGTCACAAGTCCCCAATTGCTGGTAGCATCTTTAACGAGTCCCTAGTTTTCAAGTGTAGTTTTTCAACCTGGTAACCGGGTTGTCTGCGGTAGTTGCGTCGGATTGAGTCGCCTTCCCTACCATCTTGATATCTCGGGTCGAAGAACGAGATCGACAAGTCTGACATTGTAGCCGATAGATCAATCCTCCCACCGTGGTCGCCAATTGTTTATGGGTAAAAATCGTTTCTGCCGATTTCGGTAAATTCGGTAGGTAAGTGAGAAACTGGTTCAAACCCTAAACAAATGTGCTGCACGTGAGCACTTTATAGATTCGAGAGATCAATGCATAAGTCCGGCCTAAACCAAGAAATGACCGTTCCGACTTGCTTCGGTCACAAAGTGGAGGAGAAGGGTTGATTTGGGGAGGGAAGCAAAGAAAGGTGTTGAGGCGAGAATAGTGGGAGAGTAGTATCTCGACTTGTATCAAAAAGTGAAAGCTTGGGAGCTTGCAAGAGGTGGAAGCTTTTGGGAGAGCTTGCAAAGTTGCCTTTCTGAGAGTGTAGTATTTTTCTCCTGACCGAGACTTGTTGTCCGGTGGAAATAGGTAAGACCTATTTATACAAGTCGAGATTTGAAACGTACCCTGACCTCATGAAGGAAGAGAGTAAAGGGTGAAATAATGGGAGGAGGTGGTAACCGCATGGTGTTAATGGGTGAAAACGTTTTCACCATTATTTCCTCTTTTATTTGACCGCTTTATTCCTTTTCACGCTTTCTTAATGTGAGCGTAGTGTACGCCGCATCTTTGTGACCGCCAAACCAAAACCCTAGAAAGCATCCCCCGGTTGTGTTGATGTCTCGAGTGTTGGTTGCATCTTGCGTGCAAGTGGTGCTTGCCGCTAGGGACGCATGTGGCATGTGCCAATGGCATGTGCGGAATGCCTTCGTTGCGAGTTGCACCTCGGCGTAAGTGGTAATGCCAGAGCTGCTAGTGGCGTGTGTGGCATGTGCCAACGGCATGTGCGGAATGCCTTGGTGGTAGGTTGCACGGTTTGCAAGTTAGGCTACCAACGTGTGTGTTTGGCATGTGCCAATGGCATGTACGGCCATGTTGACCTAGTTGCAATTCTTGCAAGCCTAGGGCGCTATATTTGGCGTGGGCCAAAGGCATAGCCGCTTGGAAATATGGCCTGCGATACGTGTTGGCATGTGCCAATGGCACGTACGGCCATGTTGACCTAGTTGCAAGTCTTGCAAGCCTAGGGCGCTATATTTGGCGTGGGCCAAAGGCATAGCGGCTTGGAAATATGGCCTGCGATACGCGTTGGCATGTGCCAATGGCACGTACGGCCGAGTTGACCTAGTTGCAAGTCTTGCAAGCCTAGGGCGCTATATTTGGCGTGGGCCAAAGGCATAGCGGCTTGGAAATATGGCTGCGATACGTGTTGGCATGTGCCAATGGCACGTACGGCCATGTTGACCTAGTTGCAAGTCTTGCAAGCCTAGGGCGCTATATTTGGCGTGGGCCAAAGGCATAGCGGCTTGGAAATATGGCTTGCGATACGTGTTGGCATGTGCCAATGGCACGTACGGCCATGTTGACCTAGTTGCAAGTCTTGCAAGCCTAGGGCGCTATATTTGGCGTGGGCCAAAGGCATAGCGGCTTGGAAATGAGGCTCACGATACGCATTGGCATGTGCCAATGGCACGTGGCGGCCATATTGACCTAGTTGGAAGTCTTGCAAGCCTAGGGCGCTATATTTGGCGTGGGCCAAAGGCATAGCGGCTTGGAAATATGGCTGCGATACGTGTTGGCATGTGCCAATGGCACGTACGGCCATGTTGACCTAGTTGCAAGTCTTGCAAGCCTAGGGCGCTATATTTGGCGTGGGCCAAAGGCATAGCGGCTTGAAAATATGGCCTGCGATACGTGTTGGCATGTGCCAATGGCACGTACGGCCATGTTGACCTAGTTGCAAGTCTTGCAAGCCTAGGGCGCTATATTTGGCGTTGGCCAAAGGCATAGCGGATTGGAAATATGGCCTGCGATACGCGTTGGCATGTGCCAATGGCACGTACGGCCATGTTGACCTAGTTGCAAGTCTTGCAAGCCTAGGGCGCTATATTTGGCGTGGGCCAAAGGCATAGCGGCTTGAAAATATGGCCTGCCATACGTGTTGGCATGTGCCAATGGCACGTACGGCCATGTTGACCTAGTTGCAAGTCTTGCAAGCCTAGGGCGCTATATTTGGCGTGGGCCAAAGGCATAGCGGCTTGGAAATATGGCATGCGATACGCGTTGGCATGTGCCAATGGCACGTACGGCCATGTTGACCTAGTTGCAAGTCTTGCAAGCCTAGGCGCTATATTTGGCGTGGGCCAAAGGCATAGCGGCTTGGAAATATGGCCTGCGATACGTGTTGGCATGTGCCAATGGCACGTACGGCCATGTTGACCTAGTTGCAAGTCTTGCAAGCCTAGGGCGCTATATTTGGCGTGGGCCAAAGGCATAGCGGCTTGGAAATATGGCCTGCGATACGTGTTGGCATGTGCCAATGGCACGTACGGCCATGTTGACCTAGTTGCAAGTCTTGCAAGCCAAGGCGCTATATTTGGCGTGGGCCAAAGGCATAGCGGCTTGGAAATATGGCCTGCGATACGCGTTGGCATGTGCCAATGGCACGTACGGCCAGGTTGACCTAGTTGCAAGTCTTGCAAGCCTAGGGCGCTATATTTGGCGTGGGCCAAAGGCATAGCGGCTTGGAAATATGGCCTGCGATACGTGTTGGCATGTGCCAATGGCACGTACGGCCATGTTGACCTAGTTGCAAGTCTTGCAAGCCTAGGGCGCTATATTTGGCGTGGGCCAAAGGCATAGCGGCTTGGAAATATGGACTGCGATACGCGTTGGCATGTGCCAATGGCACGTACGGCCATGTTGACCTAGTTGCAAGTCTTGCAAGCCTAGGGCGCTATATTTGGCGTGGGCCAAAGGCATAGCGGCTTGAAAATATGGCCTGCCATACGTGTTGGCATGTGCCAATGGCACGTCGGCCATGTTGACCTAGTTGCAAGTCTTGCAAGCCTAGGGCGCTATATTTGGCGTGGGCCAAAGGCATAGCGGCTTGGAAATATGGCATGCGATACGCGTTGGCATGTGCCAATGGCACGTACGGCCATGTTGACCTAGTTGCAAGTCTTGCAAGCCTAGGGCGCTATATTTGGCGTGGGCCAAAGGCATAGCGGCTTGGAAATATGGCTGCGATACGTGTTGGCATGTGCCAATGGCACGTACGGCCATGTTGACCTAGTTGCAAGTCTTGCAAGCCTAGGGCGCTATATTTGGTGTGGGCCAAAGGCATAGGGGCTTGGAAATATGGCCTGCGATACGTGTTGGCATGTGCCAATGGCACGTACGGCCATGTTGACCTAGTTGCAAGTCTTGCAAGCCTAGGGCGCTATATTTGGCGTGGGCCAAAGGCATAGCGGCTTGGAAACATGGCCTGCGATACGCGTTGGCATGTGCCAATGGCACGTACGGCCATGTTGACCTAGTTGCAAGTCTTGCAAGCCTATGGCGCTATATTTGGCGTGAGCCAAAGGCATAGCGGCTTGGAAATATGGCCTGCGATATGTGTTGGCATGTGCCAATGGCACGTACGGCCATGTTGACCTAGTTTCAAATCTTGCAAGCCTAGGGCGCTATATTTGGCGTGGGCCAAAGGCATAGCGGCTTGGAAATATGGCTGCGATACGTGTTGGCATGTGCCAATGGCACGTACGGCCATGTTGACCTAGTTGCAAGTCTTGCAAGCCTAGGGCGCTATATTTGGCGTGGGCCAAAGGCATAGCGGCTTGGAAATATGGCCTGCGATACGCGTTGGCATGTGCCAATGGCACGTACGGCCATATTGACCTAGTTGCAAGTCTTGCAAGCCTAGGGCGATATATTTGGCGTGGGCCAAAGGCATAGCGGCTTGGAAATATGGCATGCGATACGTGTTGGCATGTGCCAATGGCACGTACGGCCATGTTGACCTAGTTGCAAGTCTTGCAAGCCTAGGGCGCTATATTTGGCGTGGGCCAAAGGCATAGCGGCTTGAAAATATGGCCTGCGATACGTGTTGGCATGTGCCAATGGCACGGACGGCCATGTTGACCTAGTTGCAAGTCTTGCAAGCCTAGGGCGCTATATTTGGCGTTGGCCAAAGGCATAGCGGCTTGGAAATATGGCCTGCGATACGTGTTGGCATGTGCAAATGGCACGTACGGCCATGTTGACCTAGTTGCAAGTCTTGCAAGCCTATGGCGCTATATTCTATATTTGGCGTGGGCCAAAGGCATAGCGGCTTGGAAATATGGCCTGTGATACGTGTTGGCATGTGCCAATGGCACGTACGGCCATGTTGACCTAGTTGCAAGTCTTGCAAGCCTAGGGCGCTATATTTGGCGTGGGCCAAAGGCATAGCGGCTTGGAAATATGGCTGCGATACGCGTTGGCATGTGCCAATTGCACGTACGGCCATGTTGACCTAGTTGCAAGTCTTGCAAGCCTAGGGCGCTATATTTGGCGTGGGCCAAAGGCATAGCGGCTTGGAAATATGGCTGCGATACGTGTTGGCATGTGCCAATGGCACGTACGGCCATGTTGACCTAGTTGCAAGTCTTGCAAGCCTAGGGCGCTATATTTGGCGTGGGCCAAAGGCATAGCGGCTTGGAAATATGGCCTTGTTGCCATGGTGCGCAGGGTGCGGCTTTTGGTTTTGGCATTGTTGCCATGGTGCGCAGTATGCGGCTTGGTTTGGCATTGTTGCCATGGTGCGCAGTATGCGGCTTGGTTTGGCATTGTTGCCATGGTGCGCAGGGTGCGGCTTGGTTTGGCATTGTTGCCATGGTGCGCGATATGCGGCTTGGTTTGGCATTGTTGCCATGGTGCGCAGGGTGCGTCTTGGTTTGGCATTGTTGCCATGGTGCGCAGGGTGCGGCTTGGTTTGGCATTGTTTCCATGGTGCGCAGTATGCGGCTTGGTTTGGCATTGTTGCCATAGTGCGCAGGGTGCGGCTTGGTTTTGGAATTAGGGTTCTGTGTTGAAAACCCTAATCTGGTATTTTGAAAAAATACCCCTATTAATTGTTTACACCTGAGTTAAATGCTCTTAGTTAATGTGTTGCGGGTAACACTAGGTCATGGGGTTTTACGATTTTACCCTTTGTCTAAATACCACCATCAACAACAGTACACAAATTTGCTTCTACCAGCTCAGCTATGTATTACAATATCACCAGAATTGCGCCGGCACCTGCAGCTCAGTTTCATACACTGCAACCCTAAGCATACATCTAGTTCATACACATCCCATTCAATTACTCATTGAAACTACCTCCATCTCTGTCAGTCCCAATTCAAATCATTGTTGTAGCTTCGCAACACACGGCCCGATTCATATTCTTCGTCATCACTCACACAAACTTATCACTTGTCTCGGCGAGTTGTAACCCTTGAACACGATAGGCCGCCAACACCTCCATTTTCACTCCACAGTCCACCTGCAATGACTCAGACCACCACCTTCACAACATAAGCACCCACCATCTTCACTTTCTCAACCTAGCAGACTCTCATCATCTCCAGTTTTCATAATTCACAGTCATTCTCGTTCTCAGCTCAACCATCCCCAAATCTGCATCTGCATCACTTGCACAATCCTGTGCAGTACCATCCTGACAAACAACAACATCAACTCCACCTGCATCACATTATCTCCTTCATGACCTAACCATTCTCTGCCGAACAGCCATTGCACCTTGCTGCCATATAATCACAGCACCTGTAATTGGTACCTGTCCTAACATACATCTACTGCCTTTACCAGCCTGCAACCTCTTATCCATCTCTCTACCTGCCATTCGAGAACACCACCAAAATCAAACCAAACTCAAAGCTAGGATCCAAAAAGGAACGACATAACTATCACGATTTTCAAGAATTAAAGCAGTTATTGACCTTGGTACGCCCCTTGTAATTGGTAGGCTGGTAAAAGTGTCTTCGCCTACGTATAACTGCAAGTGCACAGTGCCTATTGGATGCAAGGGCAAGTACAGGTCGATCCTCAGGGAGATGGGGTTACTGTTAAGTTGATCTTAAGCTTCACTAACTGATTTTCTATAGAAATAGCACAAATGTTGTTTGGGTGTCGATACGACTGAATTACTGTGACTCTAAGCTAAGGCAGCAAATAGATTGTAACAATTTGGAGAACACCAGGGTAGTGAATCCACCTCTAATCTCATGCTCAGGAAATGTATCTTAAGTTGTGTTCTTGTGCCTTCCCATGAAGGTCTAAAATAGATGTTCATTAACTAATTTTACTAACTAACTCCTAGTATGAGTTGTCTTCTTACAGTACAACTCATCACAGGCTTGCAAGCTTATCAGTTAATTACTACTCCTAACAAATTATAACTCAGCAAGAATACAATCAAAGATAGATATGCTTGACATGAAAATTAGGGGTTTCATCAACACCCTAGTAAATTAACTTAGAACATAATTAAACACACAAATTAAACTAGAGTTGGTGCACTGGCTAATCCAGGCATGAAAACTACATACAATGCTCATCCTCTATTTTTACATGCAAACCCTAACTCTCTTCAAATCAGTAATTTAGTGAAAACCCTCTCACCCAAACTTGCTGAATCAGTTGTCGGCTCTGTAAATTCGGCTCTGAGCTCCATCAATTGATTATTGGGGAAACCCTAGCTCTAGTTATCTCAAACCTAGCTTCTAGGGTTATGGGAGAAGCTATGAAGGAGATAACTAGACCTAGAGAAGGGGGAACGGCGGCTCTTTGGTGTAGGCGTGTGGTCTTTGGTGTTGTCGGGGAAAGAGATGGTGGTGGCGAAATCGGCTTCTGGTCGGGTGAAGGAGGTATGGGAGAGCTCTGCAAGTGTTGTCGGGAGAGAAAGAGAAGATGAAATGAGAAATGGTGTTTGGCTCGATGGGTAAGGGTATATATGGCTATGGTGTTGAGCGGGTGCAGCGAAAGGTTGATGCAAGGGATGGAGCGACCGTAGGTGTGACGGACCGGAAAATTACGCCTTTGGCGCGTTGCCCCGCAGGCCGTAATCTCCCCGGTGCGCCATGATGATGAAGCTACGATCCGGGCCTTTAAGCTAGGCAAATGCACGTCCATTTGCCCTTGCAAGCATGCTCATGGAGCATGACGCAGCTAACTTAGCTTCCACACCGTTCCAACTTACCCTTGTCCCGCAAAAGGGTTTACGGCCATAAGGCCAATGCCAATGCATTTTTCATGCATCTCTGGCTTTGCCTTTACATAGGGAATTCATCACTGAATTCCCTAGCTAGCTGAGCATCCGTCATTGTCCAGGTATAAGCCTTGGACTTTGGCGTAGGCCGCACCATCAAGCCCTTGCCATTTCCTAAGTTAGCTTTCTTACCAACTCTTTATAGCTTGATGGGAAGTGTATGAGCATCCACTTACTGGCATGCAACTAAGCCTCATCAAGTCTGGCCACAATCATCTCTTGCGTCGAGCTACCGAGCTTAGATGATATGAGGGGCCAACGTCTTTGGACCGGCAATCTTTGCAACTCATTGCGGCTGCCTACGTACCCTTCCCTACTCTAAAGGGATCAAGCACGAGACCGTAGTTCATCAACGAAGGGACGAAACTTAAACCAAATCGTTTGCAAGGTCGTGGCCTAGCAAAACGGTAATGGCCTTGGTCCGTATAGGCCATTCCGCCAAGATGCATAATGATTATGCATCATCGGGTCCGCGACTGTGGCATAGCGATGCCAACGCATCAAATACCCTCTTCGAAAGGCTACGCAACTATAAATGAGCCTTAGGCATCATTTATGCTCTTCCGGCTAAGCTATGAAGCTTACTTGGTACATAGTCCGCATATGCACCTTCAACCAACTACCCCTCCCTATATATGTCTTAATGGAATTTCTACAAGTATGAAAAGGGGAGCATATTGACATGCTTCACTATTCATGGCCGTTGCCATGAATTTCTGAATGACCGGCAATGATTGCCGAGTCTCCGTTCTGTTGCACAATGATTGTGCACCACTCGTTCCGTCTGCTGCACAATGATTGTGCACCACTTGTTACATCATTTGCACAATGATTACACACAACGATTGCGTACAATGATTGCGCACCACCGGTCTTCTGATTTGTTTCGTTTATTGCACAATGATTTCATTTGTAAGATCGAGCCCACCTACCCAATCGGCTTAATGCATCATGATGATGCAACATTGGCCCTTGGCCAAATGCCAAACATAATACGCCATTTTTGGCGCGGTATTGGCCTTAAGCCAATCCACCTTTTTCACGCTGCGGAAGCTTTGGATGAAGCTTCATCACAAGAAAATGGCGCATCTTTTAGCATGCGCCATGCTAAAAACACGGGGTGTTACATTATCACACCCTTCAAAGAATTTCGTCCCCGAAATTCAAAACCAAAGCTATTGTGGACAATCTCTTCGAGTTGGATTTCTGAGCAAAAGTCCCATACCGAAGCTCGAAATCACGGGTTTCTTCAAGTCGTCATGAACAACAATTTAGACCTTCGAGCACATGTCCCATACCACCCGCCCAGAATCCAAAAAGTGCCCACAACAAAACAAGAATCGCAATTGGCCAGTGCCAAGAGGATATCTCGACAAGGTATCCTAGATAGCATCCCATACTACCACCCAGGAATCCCTAAGGTTCACAAGTTGAAAGATGTCATCGAAATGACAAGGCAAAACTCAACGCAACACTGTGAGGACCAATCTCTAATGCCAGTGCAGTTGGATGCAAGCCACCGTCCTGACGGATTTACCGGGTTGCCACTCGTAAGTGGGATGCTAGCCGGGCCTGACAACGCACACCGTTGGACAGTGCCAACGTGTGGGGATGATCGGTCCCATTGTCTACCCACCGTCCCGACGGTCTTCCTGATGCTCGTAAGCGGGGTGCCACGAGAGGCTGGCAAACTCACGGTACTTATCCAAGCTCAACTCGATTTGCAAAGTAACCGGCTCAGCGATTACAAACTCTCTCAGTAGCAGAAGTTGGCCTACTCTCCAACTTTAAGTTTCCATCAAGGAAAATACTCGCCAACGAGTCCACTCCGCACAAGTCCCTAGAGTTTTCTCGGAACTTGCTCGATACCATCTCGACGGATTTTATCGGAAAATTACGCCTTTGGCGCGTTGCCCCACAGCCGTAATCTCCCGGTGCGCCATGATGATGAAGCTACGATCCGGGCCTTTAAGCTAGGCAAATGCACGTCCAATTGCCCTTGCAAGCATGCTCATGGAGCATGACGCAGCTAACTTAGCTTCCACACCGTTCCAACTTACCCTTGTCCCGCAAAAGGGTTTACGGCCATAAGGCCAATGCCAATGCATTTTTCATGCATCTCTGGCTTTGCCTTTACATAGGGAATTCATCACTGAATTCCCTAGCTAGCTGAGCATCCGTCATTGTCCGTATAAGCCTTGGACTTTGGCGTAGGCCGCACCATCAAGCCCTTGCCATTTCCTAAGTTAGCTTTCTTACCAACTCTTTATAGCTTGATGGGAAGTGTATGAGCATCCACTTACTGGCATGCAACTAAGCCTCATCAAGTCTGGCCACAATCATCTCTTGCGTCGAGCTACCGAGCTTAGATGATATGAGGGCCAACGTCTTTGGACCGGCAATCTTTGCAACTCATTGCGGCTGCCTACGTACCCTTCCCTACTCTAAAGGGATCAAGCACAGACCGTAGTTCATCAACGAAGGACATAAACTTAAACCAAATCGTTTGCAAGGTCAGTGGCCTAGCAAAAACGGTAATGGCTTTGGTCCGTATAGGCCATTCCGCCAAGATGCATAATGATTATGCATCATCGGGTCCGCGCCGTGGCATAGCGATGCCAACGCATCAAATACCCTCTTCGAAAGGCTACGCAACTATAAATGAGCCTTAGGCATCATTTATGCTCTTAAACTAAGCTATGAAGCTTACTTGGTACATAGTCCGCATATGCACCTTCAACCAACTACCCCTCCCTATATATGTCTTAATGGAATTTCTACAAGTATGAAAAGGGGAGCATATTGACATGCTTCACTATTCATGGCCGTTGCCATGAATTTACGAATGACCGCAATGATTGCCGAGTCTCCGTTTCTGTTGCACAATGATTGTGCACCACTCGTTCCGTCTGTTGCACAATGATTGTGCACCACTTGTTCTGTCTCATTTGCACAATGATTACACACAACGATTGCGTACAATGATTGCGCACCACCCGGTCTTCGACTGTTTACATTTATTGCACAATGATTTATTTGTAAGATCGAGCCCACCTACCCAAGCGGCTTAATGCATCATGATGATGCAACATTGGCCCTTGGCCAAATGCCAAACATAATACGCCATTTTTGGCGCGGTATTACCTTAAGCCAATCCACCTTTTTCACGTCTACGGAAGCTTTGGATGAAGCTTCATCACAAGAAAATGGCGCATCTTTTAGCATGCGCCATGCTAAAAACACGGGGTGTTACAGTAGGATCTAGGGTAATCCGATGTGTGGGCTGATGCGACCGTCGGATGCAGATGGAGCAAATCTAACGGCTCATATGGGACGGGCTTGGATCCGGGTCGTGGGTCGGGTCTTGGACTGCTCAAGCCCATGTCTTGTAAGTTGGGTTGCTTCTTGTTGGGTTGCAACTGATGCACGCGGGCTTTGGCTTTTGCTCCATAGACGCTCGTCTCCAATTTTATGCTCTTTTGGCTCCTCAATTTCTCCGAGCTTTATTTACTACCTAAAAATACAAAATTAATTAGTACAAATATTTATTCTTGAAAACAAAGAAAATACAGAATTTGGGATAATATCTGATTTCTGAGCACAAAAGATGAGTTAAATGCCAATAAAAAGGTGTAAAAATATGCAATATTTGGCACTCATCAAATACCCCCAAACCTGAATTTTACTTGTCCTCAAGTGAAACAGAAATTAGGAAATCCTAACTATACCACTTGTCGCTGGTCTCTCGAATGCATTTAGCGTATGCACTAAGCCTTTAAACCCCTAGGTGTCCCTAGTGGACGAGTTGTAGTCTCGTGAGGGTTTACCGAGAGGTGTACCCACAAAACCTCTCCAACTTCGAGTGTAAAACAGTCTCAAGCATCCAAGGAGCTATGAGGACATAGAGTTTACGCATGCTAGTAACACGAAGTTAGAACTACCAAAGAACGCATTCTCATCCTTAAGAGTTGACCGAGAAATAACCATACCATATGAAAAAATTCGGATTCGATAGTGATCACAAGCCTCGACTTCTGCCTCACCAATAGAATTTTATGATAATTGCACTCAAAAAGACCGCTTTTTAGTCTCTCATGTGTGCAGCGGGAATAAAGAGAGAAATCCGCACACGTTGAAGATGAGAAGGATAACCTTCCGAAATAATTTACGGAGACTCCACGAGTTGTGGATAAAAAGAATCTTTTTCTGATGATCTTTAAGAAATGAAATCAACCATTAGCAAGGATGGGAGTACTCACTTACCTTTTCACCCGATCGGCAATTAACATTACTCTCTCTCAGCATTCATAGAAACGTCTCCAATCTTCGGTCTTCAATAGCTGATGATGAACTTCTGAACTTCACAAAAACTTGACAAACATTTTTTTTTTAACATGAAAATAACAATAAAAACAATGAAACTACTAACTCAATTTTTTTTTTTTTTTTTTTAACATGAAATAAAAATAACAATAAAACTCAATTTTTCACACTTGTGTTGTCTTGATTTCACAAACTTCATTAATTCTCACCCTATTTTCTTTTCTCTTCTTTGTTGCATGTAAACCTTGGACTATTTCAACTTTTCTTCAAATATTCTGATGATGCTCCGCTTGCTGACGACGATGTGTTTATATGAATCTGTTGATGTTGTTGAGAGGGAGAGAGTGATACTAACTGCAAATCGAACTACAAGAAGGAGTTTTCATCTTTAAACGTCACCCTCATGATTGACGAAATTAGCACTCAAGAGATCAAAAATAGTCTTTGAAAGTGGTGCGAAGTTGGGTAGCTCACCATTCCTACCCGGAATTGACGTACGGTGACACACACTCTAACAGATTTTTTAGAAAGTCACAAAAATGAAGGTCGGTGCCTCGCTTGATGTAGAAATGGGTAGTCTCCACTATGGGTGATCACAATTCTACTACCGAACATCTAAACAGCACCTAATTCGCCCTCCGGTATGGTTAAATCCAACTTTAACGCTCTAATCAACTAAGAAACCCGATTGTGTTCTCCAGTACTTCCAAGTTCTGTTATTTCGGTCAGACTCTCTATGTAAACATAGCTAGAAGCATGCTAGTGACTCTAAGATCTCTAAAATTTGGAGGTTTTTATGCAAGTATTTACAAAGAGTTTTAAATTATTTTTTTTTTTTTTCAAGAACAAAAGACTAAAAACTCTATATGCAAATGCACCCCCAAACCTAAATCAAACATTGTCCTCAATGTGTCAACAGATGATAAGAATTTAAACAGTCACATACCAAGAGAACTATGTTGAGTAGAGAAAAGGGAAGAGATTACCGGTATGTCGGCGAAAGCAAGGTTAGAGCTTCATTAATCAAGGCTAGAATCCAACATTCTCAGTGAGATCATATTGGATTAGCATAATATATGCAAAAGAAGACTCAACCGATTCAAGGAAGAAAATTTAACAAGACCTCTTTGGATTATATACAAAAAAATTCACCATACACCAACAATCTAAAGAGTTGAGGATCAACCCAAAAGAAGATATGCACAAACATCAATAGCCTTACACAAATATAACATGAGAGTGCAAGTAAGACTGCATATGTGAATAAGTTACCCCAAACCTAAACTTGTCGGCGAGATGTGTTTTTGAGCACAAAATCTTGCAATTTTAAAGGTACATCATGCACAAGGTCTAATTCAAAATGAGTTTTGCTAAGAACGAGCGGACATACACATTCCAACCGTGGTTCCCTAAAGGTGTTATACTTTGATGCAAAATAGTCCAAGAGGACTTGGGAAGCACAAAGCTCTAGGCCTAGATTAGGAACTCTCGGAATAGTTGGTTTAGATATTTTGTGACAAACCACATCTAGGTTTGGTGGAGGAGTTTCAATCGTGACTTAGGAAAGAAAGTAGGTACATCTAAGTTGTTTTTCGTGTATAAGATCATTTGCACCATTACACACTTTCCTAAAGTCAGACAAAGGTAACTCATGCTCACTTGCATAGAACAATTCATCAATCTCCATGTCATAATCATCATTATCCAAAAGCTTTGTGTTATGCATAGGCAAATCAGAGGAGGCAACATATTGTGACATGGGCAGGGAATCAGACACAAAAATAATATCATGATCCATAAGAACATTAGTGTTAACAGAAGATTCATCCTTTATTAAGTCACAAACAAGTTGTGTAGCATGCTCATTTTCAAATAACAATTGTTCAAACCCCAATTCAAAATCACATGTATGTATGGATTGAATATTAAAATAAACATTAGTCATAAGGTTCACAGTAGAGACGCTTAACGTCGCTGAACCCAAAGGTTCCACCATATTTTCAGCATACACATGCTCTTCTAACATATCATATTCATCATCATCATCATAACAAAACTGCATTTCCCTATTCAAAATTGTAGCATTTCCAGTGCCCTCATTTACCTCTAGGTTAGGTTCATTTTCAACATTAGTGGATTGACTAAGGGCATACTCCTTTCTACATTTTGTAGATGACTGAGATTCATCCTTAAGAACATGTTAAGGTGTTCAATTGAAGGGGAGTCTTCACTAGTGGGTATGCATGCTTCACATGAATGATCATTATATGGTTGTGCACAGGGTTCACTACACAAGGGAAACTCAGACATGTTACTAGATGGATGATCATGTGATGCTTTCCATTCAAGTATAGCATTGTTTTGCTCTATGAGTTTAATATCCTCCATTATCGACTGCATACAAGGGTTCATTGGAGGATAGCATTGTTCAACCTCCCATGGCGGTTGATGACACATGTGTGAATAATGATTAGGGTTTTCATAATGAGGCTCATGACCTAGAAAAGCTTCATAATAATCCCTAAAACTATTGACATCATGGTCTGTGGGTGGTTCATATTGTGAAGCATGCCCATAAGCATGTTCTCTGATGGATCTGTTTTCATCCCCAGTTGCAAACCAAAATCCTGACATGATCTAGCAACTCAATTTGAACACCAAAAGAAGCACCCATAGCCTAGCACACATCAAGCATGTATATCACTCAAACAACCAATGATTTCTCAAAACAGGGAAGCTAAGCCCACAGGGGCGACACACCAATTCTTAGAATTCAGCACACAGAATTGCTGGGTATTGCTGTAAATGCACAGCCCAGTTTATGTGGGCTTCAGTTTGTTGCACAGCCCAGTTTATGTGGGCTTCAGTTTGTTGCACAGCCCAGTTTATGTGGGCTTCAGTTTGTTGCACAGCCCAGTTTATGTGGGCTTCAGCACTGGTTCTCGGGTGCACAAGAAAGAGTAAAAATTGGGTGAGGTGCACAGGGCTTTGCAGAGTTTGGGAGATTCACAATGTTGTAGCAATTTAGCTAGCAGATATGTTACCTAATTATTACAGGGGCATGCACAGAGCCAACAACAATTTAGTCAAGCAACCAACAATTTTTGAAACTCGGGGCTTAGGTCAGAGAGTATCAAGATTATGCAAGCATAGATGTTATAAGTTCTGAGATAGCAAATTGAACAGAAGGATGAAAGACTCAACAAGGAAGCATGCTACATTATTCAAAACATTAAGGGTTCATTGAATCAACAAGTCAGCATGCTACTCAAGTTCACAAATCATGTGCAAAGATGCGGGGCGGATGCACGAGATGGATATGATGCACAGCTCAGCAGCTACTCGGATACAACAATTCAACTACTCTTGATATGCACGAGATGCACGATGATGCCAACGGTCACACAGATGATCACACAAGGCCGTTAACAGCTTTAGCTGACTGAATAAAACACACCAGGCACAGGGCAGATGAAGTCAACTATCTCGGTTGATATCAACTTTCTCGGTTGATATCAACTTTCTCGGTTGATGTCAACTAGGGCTAAAAGCTAACTTGGTTAACCGGGTTTTAGCTTAAGCTCAACAGCTACAGGGGCTGGAGCTAAGCGCAGGCCTTGTCGAGGCCAAGGAGTTACATCACAGATTAAGCACAGCACACATTTCAGGTTTTCAAAGTTTGCTCAAGTGTCACGAAATGTTCAGGCAACTAGTTTAATGAGACAATTAGAGATGGTTGCTCAGCGAGGTAGCTAATTTGTCATGTGAACAAGGCCTAGGATTCAACATAGGTTGGCCAAATAATAAGTTATGCATACACGGGTTGAGCAATATTCGAAGCGGGCGACACACCTTTGCTAGTTTCACAAATCATGCAATGCATAAATAATGAGTCCATCTAACCAAAGTAAAGCTCAAATATCACCGAGATGCTTGCACACACCAGATCATCACACGGATATAAAGTATAACGGGATTTGAGAATGACCAACCGGTTTTAGCCACAATGGCTATGTTGTTACGCCCCTTGTCTTTCCCGGGTTTGCTCGGCTTGCGGCACGGGCACCTGCTAGCTCAACAAAGAAATCTCGGTTCCCAAATGTCTTTGGTTAAAGCAAAGAGACCAATATTGATACTAGTATAAGCCTGAGAGTAATTTGGGTGACACGGGGAAAAATTAGTTCTCGGATTGGCTAGCACAACCAAAGGTTCGGTGATTTCAAAGGGGGTGTCACAATGTTCTTGAGATATGGAAAACTAGGGCTTTGAAGTTTCAAGCTTAAGTGCAGGTGACATGAATCTAGCAATTGTGGTTAAACCATATGTTGAGTGAAACAACGGTATCAACAAGGTGACAAAGAAAAGTTAAACACTACACTAGTAAACTTACGATGATATGTACGGATGGAAGTATGATCCGAAGGTTGGAAAGCCTAGAGAATTAACTAATGTTCCAACTAAGCTACGAATCTTTGAAAATTGATGCAAAGTTGCCTTGAGACGAAGTGACGGACCAAGTCGAGGCAAGCTTGAGCTCGGTCTAGGCCGAGATCTTGACCGAGATGCACGAGATGAGGTGCAAGCTAAAAAGAAACACTAAGAGAATGTAGATATGCAAGTATGCAAGTGAGATAAATTAACTAAAATGCAATGATATAGTTAACAATATGCAATGGAAGATGCGAAAAAGAAAACTAACAAATTGAGCTAAACTAATAAAGGATTAAAAACAATAATTCAAAGCAAATATGCACGGGTGAATCAAATTCAATGAAGAAAGCTAGTAATCAACAAAGAACACTACCAAATCCCGTGAATAAGCGGCGCAAAAACTTGGTAGAATTTGGTAAGAGTGTCTTCGCCTACGTATAACTGCAAGTGCACAGTGCCTATTGGATGCAAGGGCAAGTACAGGTCGATCCTCAGGGAGATGGGGTTACTGTTAAGTTGATCTTAAGCTTCACTAACTGATTTTCTATAGAAATAGCACAAATGTTGTTTGGGTGTCGATCGATTGAATTCTTCAGACTCTAAGCTAAGGCGACAAATAGATTGTAACAATTTGGAGAACACCAGGGTAGTGAATCCACCTTTAATCTCATGCTCAGGCAATGTATCTTAAGTTGTGTTCTTGTGCCTTCCCATGAAGGTCTAAAATAGATGTTCATTAACTAATTTTACTAACCAACCCCTAGTATGAGTTGTCTTCTTACAGTACAACTCATCACGGGCTGCAAGCTTATCGATTAATTACTACTCCTAACAAATTATAACTCAACAAGAATACAATCAAAGATAGATATGCTTGACATGAAAATTAGGGGTTTCATCAACACCCTAGTAAATTAACTTAGAACATAATTAAACACACAAATTAAACTAGAGTTGGTGCCTTTGGCTAATCCGAGGCATGAAAACTACATACACCGCTCATCCTCTATTTATACATGCAAACCCTAACTCTCTTCAAATCATTAATTTAGTGAAAACCCTCTCACCCAAACTTGTCAATCGGTTGTCGGCTCTGTGAATTCGGCTCACGAGCTCCATCAATTGATTATTAGGAAACCCTAGCTCTAGTTATCTCAAACCTAGCTTCTAGGGTTATGGGAGAAGCTATGAAGGAGATGACTAGACCTAGAGAAAGAGGGAAGTGCTGCTTTGGTGTAGGCGTAGTCTTTGGTGTTGTCGGGGAAAGAGATGGTGGTGGCGAAATCGGCTGCTGGTCGGGTGAAGGAGGTATGGGAGAGCTCTGCAAGTGTTGTCGGGAGAGAAAGAGAAGATGAAATGAGAAATGGTGTTTGGCTCGATGGGAAAGGGTATAGATGGCTATGGTGTTGAGCGAGTGCAGCGAAAGGTTGATGCAAGGGATGGAGCGACCGTAGGATCTAGGGTAATCCGATGCGTGGGCTGATGCGGCCGTCGGATGCAGATGGAGCAAATCTAACGGCTCATATGGGACGGTCTTGGATCCGGGTCGTGGGTCGGGTCTTGGACTGCTCAAGCCCATGTCTTGTAAGTTGGGTTGCTTCTTGTTGGGTTGCAACTGATGCACGCGCGGGCTTTGGCTTTTTGCTCCATAGACGCTCGTCTCCAATTTTATGCTCTTTTGGCTCCTCAATTTCTCCGAGCTTTATTTACTACCTAAAAATACAAATTAATTAGTACAAATATTTATTCTTGAAAACAAAGAAAATACAGAATTTGGGATAATATCTGATTTCTGAGCACAAAAGATGAGTTAAATGCCAATAAAAAGGTGTAGAAATATGCAATATTTGGCACTCATCAGTAATGGGTCGAATATCATTTCTAGCGTCATCTGAAAGAGTTTCATTCCTTGTTGAGCAACACCATCAGGTCCATATTGCTTATGCAAAGCCTGTAATATAGTAAGATACGTTTATGCATGAGATTTTTCCAACAAGACTGCATAGAGGGATAAGAAAAAAAGAGTTCTAAAAGCAAATTAAACCTGATTAAACATCTTCTTCATTGTTTTTCTTCTTTTGAAGCCTTGTCACACCATTTATTGGGGGAGGCTCATATGTAACATCATTCCAACCACAAACCACATCTGCATCTCCTCCACAAACCACATCTGCTTCATCACCAACATCATTCCAATACATATATAGCACCATTCCAATACATAGTTCTTGCCTGCATCTAACCCTTGCACACACCTCTCACAACAAGGTCACCAGAACAAACACCAAACTGCAGCTGCAATCAGCACCAATACCAGCTCCATAACCTGTAAAACCTAACATTCATCTAACCCATTTCAATGAACTTCAACAAAGACAACACGAGACATCACCATCTACCTAACTTCAACTTCAACTACACCTCGCAACCCAACATTTCAATCTTAAACTGCACGTGTAACAATCAAAATCACCACTATCAAATTCATAAAAAACCATGTGTATTCCTTCCACACATCCTTTACAAAGATCTACAACATACAATTCAAATTCAATTTTTTTTTTATCAATTAACAGTAATCTATTCAAACGCGTAAAATCCATGGTTTTTGTACAAGAAATCAACGAGAAAAAGTTGAAATTACGAGAAAATTACCCGATATTCATTAGCACCAACATTTCTTCGAATTCAAACAAAGTCCTAACATTTCTTGATTCAAAAGAAAAGTACGATGCTAAATAAGTACTTTCGGTTCTTTGTAGCTTCTTGAGTAGGTATCTTTTCCTGCACATATGGCATATATGATATAACACAAAGGTTGAATGGGATGAAAATGCAAATGCAAGGAGTATTCAAATGTTGAGGAATTGCACCTTTCACATATCTGTAGCCATTCGTCAATACAATCAACAAGTTCCAAACAATCAAAAAGATCCAAATATTCAACACGTTCTTTACAGTGTAAGCAAATCAAATAACGTTTCAAATCTGTATCTGTAAATTTTTTCAGAAGTAGGAGCTTTTCGTATTCTGCACAAGCAAATCAACAATCAAAAATTGAGCACAATTTCATAGGCAAATCTCATTATAATGCGAAAATAACAGATTCTCCCTACCGAAGAGTGCATTCATTCCACCAGAATTCTTCAGTGCATCGATAACGTCTTGATTGAAGAATTCCATAATCACCTTGATGAACTCCATAATCTCCTGAAACGATTTGACACTTGAGTAAAACTCTAAAAACCCCAAGGAAAGACTAATTAGGAATTAATTACCTCAAGTTTTACAAGCACAACATCGGATCAACCTGAGGTTTAATTTCATCTACCCTTCCACCCAAACTCCACTTGAGATCAATTTCCTTCGCCTTTGCCTTTGAAACTCCATTTGCGTTTCTTTGACTACTAATACTAAGAAGAACAAGTATTAGAAAATTAACTTGGATTATTCAAGAAAATTCATTGAAATTTACAACGAGGTAAAGCTTACAATAATCGAGAAGATGATGATAAATAAGAAAATTCCGGGTTCTTGATACTAATTTGCATTGATTAACTGAATCAATGTCTACACGCTTGAAAATTCCAGTTTCTTGACTTAGCCTCATAGATATCTCTAAACCGAACAAACACATCGTAGATTTCATTTAAGTGAAGAAAGAGAAGAAGAAGAAGACATTAATAATAGAGATTTAGTATCGATTCACCGCACCACTAGGTTTTTCTTCCTTTTTTCGGCTGAGTTCTTTATTTTAGTTCTTAAAATTGAGATTCAGGATCGATGAGAGTTTCATAACACGGTTTTGGGGTAAGAATTTAGAGAGAATTGAGTAAGAAACTGGAGATTGGTTATGAAATTAGAGTTTCTGAGGCTGATTTAGCGTTAGAAGATGAAGGTTTAGAGTGGGGAAAGGGGAGAAATTAGGGTTTGCAGAGAGATGGAGATAAGAGGCGGGGGAGAATGAATAGAGGTTTTCTCTCTCTCTCATTTTGTGTAGATAAGTTAAAAATACTCTGGACCGTAGATAAGGAGGTCATACGGATTGCATAAATTATGGGACGGTGTAGATTCACTTTAGGATGCTCATACGGATTGAGAAGCTTGTGTGTTTCTCTTTGTGCTAGTTCAAACTCGTGTATTCGGTTTAATTATCAACTTTCGATATGAAAAAAATCGAAAAAAAATATTAATAAATTTAGGACATTGTTATCGACATTCTGATATAAAAAAATCCAAAAAATATATAAGAATGAATGTGGTTCATAAGAAGTGAATTCGATAATTGGTGTGTTTCTTTGTGCTTTCTCTTTGTGCTTCCGGTTTGAATTTCGACTAGTCACATAGGTCACGAAGTAATTTCGACTATTCATACAGGTCATGAAGTAGCTTTAGTTCACACTCGTAGATTCAAAAAGCATAAAAACTATGAACCAAGAAGCTCCGGGAGGGTTCAGACTCCAAACTTAGCATGATACATCAACGAAATCGATAAATATGAATCTCAATGTCGATTCGAACTTCAAATGTGGTATAATGGCATAAAAACTATGAACCAAGAAGCTCCGGGAGGGTTCTGTCTTCAAACTTAGAAGGATACATCACCGAAATCGATATATATGAAACTTAGGTATTGATTCGAACTTCAAATATGGTATAACGGCAGACAAACTATGAACCTAGAAACTCCGGGAGGGTTCAGACTTCAAACTTAGCATGACACATCATTGAAATCGATAAATATGAAGCTCAGTGTCGGTTCGAACTTCAAATATGGTATAACGGCATACAAACTATGAACCAAGAAGCTCAGTATCGATTCTATCGGAATATTCTCCGAAACCTTAAACAAACCATTTTCAGGCAACTTCGGGAAAGAAAGTGGCTCTGAGATCGAAACCTGGCCGGGAGTTGACTACTATAACTCGAAAACTTCGTTAGAACGATGAATCTAATCATTCATAGGTAAGATTTCATGGAATATTCTTTGAAACCTTAAACAAACCCTTTTCTAGCGACTTCGAGAAAGAAAGTGGCTCTGAGATCGAAACCTGGCTGGGAGTGGGCTACTATAAGTCGGAAACTTGGTAAGAATGATGAATCCATCTATTTACAGGCAAGATTCCTTCGGAATATTCCCCAAAACTTTAAACAAACCATATTCTGGCATATTGTATGCATACCTTGGCTCCGAGATCGAAACCTGGCCGGGAGTGAACTACTATAAGTCGAAAACTTGGTAAGAATGATGAATCCATCCATTTACATGTAAGATTTCTTCGAAATATTCCCATGACCTTAAACAAACCCTATTCTTGCATATTGTATGCATACCACGGCTCAAGATCGAAACACAGCCGTGAGTGGACTACTATAAGTCGGAAACTTGGTAAGAATTATGAATCCATCCATTTATAGGTAAGATTCCTTTGGAATATTCTCCGAAACCTTAAACAAGCCCTACTCTGGCATATTGTATGCATACCTTGGGTCCGAGATCGAAACCTGGCCGGGAGTTGACTACTATAAGTCTGAAACTTGGCAAAAACGATGAATCCATCCATTTACAGGTAAGATTCCTTCATAATATCCCCGAAACCTTAAACAAACTCTATTCTGGCATAATATACGCATATTGTGGCTCCGAGATCGAAACCTGGCCGGGAGTGGACTACTATAAGTCTGAAACTTGGCAAAAACGATGAATCCATCCATTTTTAGGTAAGATTCCTTCATAATATCCCCGAAACCTTAAACAAAACCTATTCTGGCATAATGTACGCATACCTTGGGTCTGAGATCGAAACCTGGCCGGGAGTGGACTACTATAGGTCGGAAACTTGGTAAGAACTATGAATCCATCCATTTACAGGTAAGATTCCTTTAGAATATTCCCTGAAACCATAAACAAACCATATTCTGGCCTATTGTATGCGTCTGTTGGCTCCGAGATCGAAACACAGCTACTATAGTGGACTACTATAAGTCCGAAACTTGGCAAAAACGATGAATCCATCCATTTACGAGTAAGATTCCTTCATAATATCCCCAAACCTTAAACAAACCCTATTCGGCATAATGTACGCATACCTTGGGTCCGAGATCGAAACCCGGCCGGAGTGGACTACTATAGGTCGGAAACTTGGTAAGAACGATGAATCCATCCATTTACAGGTAAGATTCCTTCATAATATCCCCGAAACCTTAAACAAACCCTATTCTGGCATAATGTACGCATACCTTGGGTCCGAGATCGAAACCTGGCCGGGGAACGATGAATCCATCCATTTACAGGTAAGATTCCTTCATAATATCCCTGAAACCTTAAACAAACCCTATTCTGGCATAATGTACGCATACCTTGGGTCCGAGATCGAAACCCGGCCGGGAGTGGACTACTATAGGTCGGAAACTTGGTAAGAACGATGAATCCATCAATTTACAGGTAAGATTCCTTTAGAATATTCCCTGAAACCTTAAACAAACCATATTCTGGCCTATTGTATGCGTACCGTGGCTCCGAGATCGAAACCTGGCCGGGAGTGGACTATTATAAGTCTGAAACTTGGCAAAAACGATGAATCCATCCATTTATAGGTAAGATTCCTTCATAATATCCCTGAAACCTTAAACAAACCCTATTCTGGCATAATGTACGCATACCTTGGGTCCGAGATCGAAACCTGGCCGGGAGTGGAATACTATAGGTCGGAAACTTGGTAAGAACGATGAATCCATCCATTTACCGGTAAGATTCCTTTAAAATATTCTCTGAAACCTTAAACAAACCATATTCGGCCTATTGTATGCGTCTGGTGGCTCAGAGATCGAAACACGGCCGGGAGTGGACTACTATAAGTCTGAAACTTGGCAAAAACGATGAATCCATCCATTTACAGGTAAGATTCCTTCATAATATCTCCGAAACCTTAAACAAACCCTATTCTGGCATAATGTACGCATACCTTAGGTCCGAGATCGAAACCTGGCCGGGAGTGGACTACTATAAGTCTGAAACTTGGCAAAAACGATGAATCCATCCATTTACAGGTAAGATTCCTTCATAATATCCCCGAAACCTTAAACAAACCCTATTCTGGCATAATGTACGCATACCTTGTGTCCGAGATCGAAACCTGGCCGGGAGTGGAATACTATAAGTCAGAAACTTGGTAAAAACGATGAATCCATCCATTTACAAGTAAGATGCCTTTAGAATATTCCCTGAAACCTTATACAAACCCTATCCTGGCATATTGTATGCATACAGTGGCTCCGAGACCGAAACCTGGATGGGAATGGACTACTATAAGTCGGAAACTTGGTAAAAATGATGAATCCATCCATTTACATGTAAGATTCCTTTGGAATATTCCCCGAAACCTTAAACTTGGTAAGAATGATTTCCATTTACCGAAATAAATAAATTAATTCTTACAGACTGTGAAAATGACCATATTACCCTTATTGGAAAAAGTGCAATAAATATTATGGAAATTGTGAAAATGACCAAACTACCCTTATCGGAAATAAGTAAAGTAATTCTTACAGACTGTGAAAATGACCATATTACCCTTATTGGAAAAAAGTGGAATAAATATTATGGAGACAATGAAAATGACCATACTACCCTTATCGGAAATAAGTAAAGTAAATGTTACCGATTGTGAAATTGACCATATTATCCTTATTGGAAAAAGTGCAATAAATATTATGGAGACAATGAAAATGACCATACTACCCTTATCGGAAATAAGTAAAGTAAATGTTACCGATTGTGAAAATGACCATATTACCCTTATTGGAAAAAGTGCAATAAATATTATGGAGATCAGAAAATGACCATACTACCCTTATCGAAATAAGTATAGTAAAGTTACAGATCGTGAAAATGACCATATTACCCTTTTTGGAAAAAAGTGCAATAAATATCATGGAGACTGTGAAAATGACCATACTACCCTTATCGGAAATAAGTAAAGTAATTCTTACAGACTGTGAAATTGACCATATTACCCTTATTGGAAAATAGTGCAATAAATATTATGGAGAATGTGAAAATGACCATACTACCCTTATAAGAAATAAGTAAAGTAATTCTTACAGATTGTGAAAATGACCATATTACCCTTTTTTTTTTGGAAAAAAGTGCAATAAATATTATGGAGACCGTGAAAAATGACCAGACTACCCTTATCGAAAATATTACAGACTGTGAAAATGACCATATTACCCTTATTGGAAATAAGTGCACTAAATATTATGGAGAATGTGAAAATGACCAAACTATCCTTATTGAAAATAAATAAAGTAAAGGTTAATATTCTTCTAAGTTTGGTTTGTTTTGTTATATTGTCACTCTAAAATGTAGATTTAAATCACTCTATATATTACATTCTATACTTTGGTTTGCTATGCTATGTTGTTTAACCGTGTCTATATTTAACAATGCCTTGTATGTTTTGGCAAAGTGGCGCATTTGTTGGTCTTTTTTTTAAGGCTCAGTTTGAAATTTTGTTATATATAAAAGTAGATGTAAAATATAATCATATATTTAAATGTGAAAGGATGGTTAAATACCTCACTCCTCATTTTTTTTTTCAAGTTTCTTTTTTTACAACTCTTATAAGGGTTGTGATAGTAATAATAAAAAAAATATGACAAAACTACCAATATTGAGAGGAAGGAAGGATGGTTCAAGGCTTGTGCTAACACCTAGTTGGCTTGTGTTCGAATCTCTCAAACACCATTATTCCAAATGATATTTTTTTTTTATCTTCAACAACCCTTATAAGTGTTGTCGTATAGTTATTCACTACCTTAACGAGATGAGTTGTTAATGTCTAAAGGTGGTCACTACTCTTTTCACAAAAACGTTGTGATTTTGATTCTCGTCACGACTCTTTGTTCCTCTTTGGTCCTAAGAGTTGGACGTTTTTATACATTGACAACTTTTGTTTGACAAAAGTTGTCAAACATACCACCTTTCACAACCTTTTAAATATACGAGTTGTGAAGTTACAGTTGTAGATTACTGTTTTTCCCGTAGTGACCACAAGTTCTCATCTTCTTGTTGGGAATTGAACATGTATTCAGAATCCTTTTCTTCTTACCTGGGCGACCATATTGTGGAAAAACTTTAGGTCCAAGAACAACAGACTTGGGTGAAATTTTCGTAAGCCTTTCAACTGTGGGGACGGATGAATTGGTCTTGAATGCGACTCTGGATGGGACTTAGTGGTGAAGTAGTTTCAATGAATTCCCAATTCCAACAAAATTCACAACAAAACAAGATCCAATATCTAATTTAATTAAAAAAAATCAATGAAATAATAAGATTTTAATTACTTACCAACTTCAAATTACCATTCTAAAATTCATCGTTTCTCCCAACACAATAAGCATATGAAATTGAATCCCCGTCAATAGTTCATTTCCACTACGAGATCAATTCACCACCATCACCACCTTGGTTTCGCTAATTGAGTTTGTATCAATAATTGAATACCCAAATCATTTAGGCTCACTTTCAGATTCCATTATATTACTATCAATCGATTCATCTTATTAGTTGTGGTGGCGTAGGAAGAGGAGGTAGTGCTGCAGGTGGGGTTGGGGAAAAAGACAAGAAAGAGGTGTTGGTGGAGATGGTGGTGGGTTAGCTGGTGGTACAGAAGTAGGAGGACAAGCTGATGCTGCTGGAGGTGAAAGGGGAGGAGGAGGTGGTGTTGATATCATATATGAACATCATAACCAGTTTGGTGGCGGCAGAGGTGTTGTTGGTGGCGATTTGAAATGGTAGTAGGCGAAAAAAGAAAAAGGTGTTGGTGGATATGAAGGATGAGGAAGAGGATGAGGTGGTGGAATCAGATCTCGAAGTGGTAGTGGTTTGGTGGTGGTGCGGCGGTACGAGGTGGTGGTGGTGGTGATAGGGGAAGGGGGGGAAAGAAATGAAATTATGAAAGGTGAAGAGATTTATACGCATATATACATAGTGAAGGTCAGGATTGGAAATACAAAAAGTAATTAAAACTAAATTTAACAATTTTAAATGGAAATGGGGTTTTTGTTTCATTTTTATTGAATATGGTTTTTATTTAGGCCAAACAGGTGTTATTGTAACTCAAAGAGTATCACCTTGGTTTTTAGAGCTTAACATGATACAAAATAGCTAATATGGGTAGCAGTTTTTTGGATAGGGTGCTAAAATCCATGTAAAATAAAGCATTTTGAAAGAAAAAAAATGGTTTTGATACCCTTCCTTGTAAAGTGATACTCTCATTAGGCATTAGAGTTGCAAAAGTCAATAGTGCCACGAGTATTGCTTGTTGAACCACCAATAATGTTATTAAGGATAGCTTATTTAGGCAAAGGCCAAGCACAATGGTGTTGGATTTTGTTCCGCTATAGCTTAATTGAAGCGAAATCTAATTATTGTGGTCTTTATTTTTGCTTTAATATGGTGAATCCCTTCGATATTCTGAAGAGTTGATCAGATCTGATGCTGGCTTAGCTAAGGGAAATGACATGGAAACTCAGTTTTTGTTGAAGGAATCACTTTACAGAAGTTTAGTTTCCATTTTTAAGTCTAAATGGAACCTTAGTTTCCGTTGAAAATTACACAAAAACTAAATTTTTGTTTGATAAATAATATTTGTTTGACCTTTTTTTATCACACTCCTCTCAAACCCGATCGTATAACCATCTATCATTCTCAGCGGCTCTATTTTCTCCACGTCGGATCCCAACGGATATTTTTCCAACAAATTGTCAAAAATATCTATAGATACAAACTTACTTTTCTTCTCAAATCACTCCAAAAAATCTTCTACAACTTGATTTTTCCACTCTAGTCTCTCGAATTATCTTCATTACTTTAAAAGTTTCTTTCATTTTTCTCTTGTTCATCTCCGTTGTTTGTAGACAACAATATCGCAATCTCAAATTAAGAAATCTAAACCGTCGAAGTCATTGTTCTAGAAGACAAGCATATTGTTACTACATATTTTGCTCTAGAGAATGAATGGAGTTATCCAGAGATAAGAATAAGTTTTATGAAAAAAAAAATTGAAAGATTTGTACAAATTTTTGGTGGAAATCCATTTAAACCTACTATAAAAGGAATTCATAATAGGTTTAGCATTATCAAGACAGAAGTGGATAATTTTTTTGAATGTGTTGCAAAATCCAACGCAAATAATCCGGACTGGAATTCTAATAACCGGGTATATTATCTAAACATGTTCATGACACTTTTTTTTTTTTGTAATTTATTTCTGTATATCTTATGGTTCATTTACATTGATGTAGGATATAATGGCGAGAACTGAATTTTACAATATTTGCAACCATGCATTCTGCTCAAGGGTAGTGTTTTTATTTTCGAAGACGAAGGTTATATTAAGAAAAACCTTTACAAAACGTAAAGGAGAGTTACATAAGCATCAAAGAATCCCAGTTACTCCAGATGAGACTGGGATTAGTGAACCTGAATGTGTCTAGATCACAAGACCATAACACAACTGTATATTTAACTTGGTCTATTAACTCTGCCACACATTTCTTACTTGCACCGAACACTCTACCATTCCTTTCGTTCCAGATGATCCAGCAGATAGCGTAATGAATTAGTTGTCATACTTTCCTTGTTGTTCCATGAAGTACGTTAGTCTTCCAGACGTCAAAAAGTTGAAGCAGATTGCCCGGCAAAGGCCACCAAATCCTGAACGCCTTGATAAAGTAATTCCAAACTTCGAAGGAGAACGAACAGTGAATGAACATATGAACTGAAGACTCTCTGACAGAGTTACAAAACACACATAGATCGCTCTCTATATCCACACCTCTATGAGATAGCATATCCCTAGTGGGAAGAGAGTTGTGAAAACTAGCCCATAGAATGAAGCTAACCTTATGAGGGATATTAGGTTTCCAAAGATGACTTTCAAAATTACATGGGTCGAACTCACCAGCAAGCTCCTCATAACACCTTTGGGAACTGAAGTTCTCCAGGATAGAAACTTCATCATCTTCCTCCACCAAAGTTGGAATAGCAATATCTCTTCTAAGTAAGTCACATTCAAGTTGTTCGTTTGCATTTAAAGACCTCTTAAAAGAGCAAGTCCAGCCATCTTCACCCAGCGTCTCCGCAATAGTCACATCCTTCTCTTTAACAACTTTGAAAATCACAGGGAAGATCTCGTTCAAACAGCCCCTGTCCAACCACTTGTCCTTCCAAAACCTGATGCCCTTACCGTTCCTAACTGTGAAAGTTGTGAAATGTTGGATGATTGGAACCATATTCACCATATTCTTCCACAGGCTCCTGCATTGAGGGTTATTGTCCACATCATGCATTAAAACTTCTTCGCTTTTCTTGAACTTCTGGCACATAATCTTCCTCCATAAACAATTTTTCTTTTTAGAATACCTTCAAATCCACTTAACCAATAAAGATTAGTTAGTTTTTCTTAAACTTCTAATCCCCAGTCCACCGTGTATCTTTGGCATACAAATCTTCGTCCATCCTACCCACACAAGTTGCTTACTTCCTTCCATTGTGCCCCATAAGAAATTCCTCATAAGTTGTATCATCTTCTTCTCAATGCTCACTAGAAGACGGAACAAAGACAGGAAATAAATGGGAAAACTAGCCAGACATCTTTTGATGAGAACTAACCTGCCAGCTTTATTCAACTTCTTCTTTTTCCAAGTACAAAGTTTTAGTTGCATTCTCAATAAAACATGTTACCAAACTCTAGTGCTTCTCCAATGAGCACCTATAGACATACCCAAATAAGTGAAAGGTAACTTTTTTGTCTTACAACCAAGATCCTTTGCGAGAATACCAATAACATCTTCAACACCAACATTAATCATAGTGCTTTTCTCCATATTCACCTTTAAACCAGTAAGAGTTTCAAAGACAGATAAGATAATGAATAACCTTTTAACTTCAACAACATTAGCATCAATGAAAATAAAAGTGTCATCTGCAAACTGTAAATGAAAAATCACACTACCCTGATCAGCAACCTGGAAGCCAGAAAGAAGACCTCTATCCACAACATCATTAATCAATTTGGAGAGAATTTCCACAACCAGTAAGAACAAATATGGTGATAAAGAGTCACCCTGTCTCAAACCCTTAGAAGGCTAAACTTCTCAGTTGAGCTACCATTTACCAAAATAGAGGTATGAGAAGAAGTAACACACCATCTAATCCATGAAATCCATTTAGCTCCAAAATCATGTTGTTGTAATATAGTAAAAAGAGCTTGCCAATTGACATTGTCAAAGGCTTTCTCCATATCCACTTTGCAAAGAATTCCAAGCTTTTTAGACTTCAATCTACTATCCAGACACTCATTAGCAATGAGAACACCATCCAGAATTTGCTTATCATGGATGAAAGCCCCTTGAAAATCAGAAATCAGCTCTGGCATTACCTTCTTTAACCTCTCAGCAAGAAGCTTAGATATAATCTTATACACACTACCAATTAGACTAAGAGGTCTAAAGTATTTTGGTGTACATGAGTCTTCCTTCTTTGGGATAAGAGTTAAGAAAGAGCAATTGAATCTCCAATCAATAGAACCATACCTGTGAAAATCCTTGATTAAATTCATAAGATCATCTTTGACTGTACTCCAATAACTCCTAAAGAATTCAGTTGTGAATCCATCAGGCCCAGGAGCTTTATTGCTCCCCATATTCTTGATGACGCCCCAAACCTCTTCTTCAGTGAAATCTCTTTCTATCCAAGACTTGTCTTCAATCTTCAACTTTGGAAAGGGCAAATGCTCTATTTGAGAATTCACTTCATCTTTTTGAGTAAAAATATTAGAGGGCGGATCGAGAGACAGGCTTATATGGACAATTTAGTACAACGCGTCATAGTCGTGGATTTGAGCATCTACGAATGATGGAGATAATAGTAAAAAACACCAAAACCGCTAACATGAATTCTATACATCCCCCACCTGAAGTTGTTTTGTTGAGTCCTTAACTGCCACTTTCTTGCCTCCATAGTCTATATATTCCTCAGCTGCAGCTTGCACTTTAATCTTTCCTCCAGCTGATGATGTTGAAGTGCACCATTATCTTCTTGGAGATTCAACTCATGAATCCTGTCAGTAAGAATTGTCTTCTCTCTCCTAATTGAACCAAACTACTGCAATCTCCAAAGCTTGATCATGTGCTTCAAATTTTGCATCTTCAAGAAGAATTTAGTACTGGAACTCCCTTGATAAACCAAAACTTCCCACCAATCTTTGACCTTCTTAGAAAAATCCTTGTGCTCAGTCCAAACTCTATCAAGTTTAAAATAAGGTTTAGAGGGGACTCTCGGTGCAGTAATCACTAAAATGGGATTGTGATCTGAATGAATTCTTGTTAACACAATCTGAAGTGTGTTAGGGAAAGCATCCTCAAAATCATGACAAAACAAAAATATGTCTAATCTGCGAGAACAAAGTTAGAATGATTATTAGACCAAGTATAACACCCACCAATTAAAGGCCGGTCTATCAAATTATGCTCCAAAATGAAGTTATTAAGAAATGCCATGTTCCTATAGTCTCCATATCCTCTATTCCTCTCTTCATTTGTTCTAACTGCATTCATGTCCCCTGCTATGCAACAAGGGTCGTCCCACCAGCGTCTAACCTCCTTCATATCTTCCCAGAACTCAGCCATGAAGTTGTAATCACAAGGACTATAAACATTTGTCACAACCCATTGAAAACCATTACTTCTATTATATAGAACTGTAGTAATGTTATTGTATCCAATGTGTTCCTACAATTCTTCGAATCTGCTACTATCCCAAATAGATAGTAAACCTCCACTGCTTCCAACAAATGGAATGTAACTCCATCCAAAATTATCATCATACCAAAGTTATCTAACAAACCACTCAGACATGTGTTGGATTTTAGTCTCCAGGATAAGGCAAACTCCACATCTCTGAGCTGCCACCAAGTTTTTCACAGCTATTTGTTTGTCAAACTCATTCATGCCTCTTATGTTCCAACAAAGTATTTTAAAATCCATTTAAAATGACTTCCTCCCATGTCGAACTTATGTTATCAACACTGCTGGCTTCGTTCTCCTCATTCTCAGACTTTTCTTCTAAAACGTGGAATTTAGGACAGGCAGAAACTGTCGAAAACTGAGTTATATGACAAATACGAACCGTCCTAAAGTCTGTCATATTTTTGGTGTACTATTTATTATAGGACGGTTCGTTTTTGTCCAAAATTAACAACGAATCTCGTTTGTCCAAAATTTACGACTATTATTGATTGTCAAAATTTTATAATTAGGGATTCAGCCTAATCTGATTCAAGTGAGTCAGTTTCAGTAGAATACGATTGAGTATAACAATTTATCTTCTTTTTTCCTTCTTTATTCGTTATTGTTTTTAGATTAATACCACCTAACAAGCCAAGTAGCCAACATATAAGAATTTTTTAAGCAAAATGAAATTTATTCTATTGAAATTAACTTTCAGTTAACAACTTAACAACCAAACATCTCTAAATTCAACAACAAAAGATACTTCATGTTCGAAACAACAAAGAAGAAGATAAAATAATAAGAAAAAAAAAAAAAAAAAACAGTGCGATTTAGTATTTCTTTGGCCATTGAATAGTCTCACACCGGATCAATATCTCCATGTTCTCCATATCCAACACATAGTTCCATATTGCTATCTACAATTTCGTCAATAAGGACTTCATAATTTTCATAATTTGGTGGTGTACTAAAATTAACACGTTCAAGTGGAACTGCCTTCTTCTTTACATCTTATAGTAAAGGATGACGATCTTTCAAAGATCCAAACTCCATGGTTGTAAGCTACTGCAAAGAAAAGTTAACATAGTTAAAAAAATTTGGTGAGAATCTAATTAACTTTAAATAGTAAGGTACCTACCATTTCCCTATATGTGAAAATACAAAAATCTTTAAGGCTCATCTGTGTTACTTATCCGTGAGGCTATATTGATCTGACAATTTCGAATGAGAGATAATAAAAATTTGTCTTACCGTTGAAGTCAGCAGTGAAAAATCCAGTTATGCATAATCTGTGTTAGACTGAAGAGCTTGTATCACATTTGGATTTCCGAAAATGCACAAGCTCATATGACTTTAAAGATGTAAAGCATTTTATTTTGAAGGAGGTACATTTGCTTATGACTTTAAAGATGCACATTTGGTTGTAAGTGTGTGATTTCAGTATCTAAACCGAGGATAACAAATACACACCGGGTGCCTATATACCAGTACTAGTAGGATGTCAATAACTTATATTACCTTGATTATTTCATATCCTCAGACAACAACCATCTTCGATCCGACAGTAATTATAACTCTTATGGATGCCAGACTTGTTTTCCCATTGATTATCCAATATCTTGTTGAGCTTTCAAAAGTCCTTCAGCCTGCACTGGCAAATAAGATTTTAAGTCCAATAACATATAAAGAAGCCCGAAAAAAAAAAATCCAAAGTTGATGTTGCCCATTACTCATTACCTGGTTAGATACATTGCTCACCTGTATCTCAAAATCACGGATCTTTTCTTTCTTTATTAGAAACTCAGAATCCGTTCAATTACAAGAGGTTTCAAACCTCCCCAACCATTCTCATTTCTTCATAAATTTCTACCCCCTTTTGCAGGTTGTTCAACCAGAATAGATGCTTGTTCCTTCTGCACCACTTGACATCCAACTCATCAACAAAATTAGCTTCCAATAATATGAAATAACCGTATAAGAAAAATTATACAATGATCAACAAATCAACACCGCAAAAGCTTCTACCAAGAAGATCTCTTTGAAAATTACTTTTGGAATGCAAAGTAACAAACATATATTGAGTACAATTGCTAATAAAAACCTAGCCCTTTTATCAACAAGCACCAAAGATGACTCTTAATCCCGGAAAATTAGAGTTGAAACATTGACAAAATTTCATCAAATTGAAACAAACCCATGATACTAAACCATCAAACATATCAAAACGCCTTAAACTAAAGCATAATTCCAATGTAAGAAACAAGTAATTTCATCTAATTTCACTCTTTAATATATGACGACAGAACAATCCTTACAAATTTTACAAATAAAGAGGTTTTGGAAATTTTCGGTTTGTAGAAAAACCCAAACACGATTTGGGTCAAACTGGGGTTTTAGTGGAGATTCATAATACAGGTACAAACGAGAATTTAAGAAATTTTATTTAAGGGATAGGATTACCGATTGAGGAGGATTTGATAGCCTATAAATTGACGAGCTTTCGGAATCTTTCCGATTTCGCGTCTCTAGCTTTCCTCCACCCTAGGTTTCTTCACCTTTTCTCATGACGATTATTCTGTGCTGACGTCTTGGTCGTCAATCCACCATCGCTTTCACCGGTCAAAGCTAAATGTCTGCACAGATTTACAGAGAGATCTTTCATGGTGAAAAATGATAAAAATTATCTCCAGCCGCGGATGAGGTGAATCCGGAATTGGATCCAATTCCAATTTCTAAATCAGGGGTTTTAAAGAAACCTGATGTTATTTGGGTGATGAAATTGATAAGTTTAACATCTAAATCTAAGTAAAAAAAAAAAAGAAGAAGAACGGGGGAAATTACAGAGCTAGTTTCGTTTTAATGAACACAAAGGAGGAGAAAACGAGATATTTTATCTTCTCCGAATACTTTCAGTTTTAAGTAGTTTTTAAATCTAACTAGAGGCCGTTCGATCAATGTGATTTGTGGTTATCCGATATGGGTGGAACTTTAAGGGAGTGGGGGATAAACATAACCGAATAAACCTGGACATATTCACACTGTTATTTACCATATACAAATATTTTGACAAATCCGAACTGTAAAATATATAACAACGTGTGAGATCTGTCGTTTTCCTGCCGACCCAAGTGTCCTAAAAACCAGGTTTTGGACTAGTATTCCCCTACACTATCCCCAGAATTCCGTTCATTGACCTGACGATCCTCCTCACCATCGTTATTCTGATTGTCCCCTTCTGCAGAAGTTCCCCTGAATCTCTGCGTGTAGTTTAGAACCAATGTTGTTATATTCTTAGTCAAGATTTCTTTCTGAACTTGACTTATACTCCCATAGCTACATGCCACTCGAACAAGAGATTGTACTGTATCATCAATCAAATCGTCATCTTCATCTTCATTTAATTGTTGAACTTTCTCTAAGTTGCTAACAACTTTGTCTTCCAACACCTTTCTGCTAGAATCTGTAGAAGAAGAACTATTTTCATTTTCCTCTCCTATATCTTTCTCCTGCCAAGTTGGAGTATATCTCAATCCTATTCTAGATGGAGACTTAGTAGTCAAGCTTGAGTTTGAGTTTGAAATGTTAATGCTTCCGGTTCGTCTTGTTCTCGGAATACAAACCCAACTCCCGTCTTCCTCTTCAACCATTATAACTCCATAGCTATCTAACCCGTCTCCTCTCTTAGATTTTAAACTTTCAGTTGAACGGTTAAGATTGTCCTCACCCAAAACTTGCACAGGAAGTTTAGTATTTGAATAAGTTTCCAAAACAGCCTCTTTGTACTCCTTTATTCGTGCCTCAAAATCTTCAACATCCTTCAAATAATCTTGATCTGCTGACCGTATCTTAGGAGAGTAATTAGGATCCCATTGAATAGTCAACACAATCTTCTCGCCACCAATCTCTGTCACCAACACCGCCGGTATTTTACTAAAATCACCAAGCACAAAGATTCTGAAGAAGTGAATATTTGCCACCAGAGAGATTGATAGCGTCTCTTGTGATATAAGTGAAAGTCCTCCTAATGAATTTCCAATTGTTTCAAAATTCTCCTGGCCCCAAAGCCTTACTGGAAGACCTCTGACCTTGAACCACTTCTCTGATTTATTAATGGACTGTAAGGAAAACAAAGAAACTTCTTTAGCCTTGCCCTTGGGTTTAGATCTTCCTTCACCTTCAGTAGAATATTTTGTAGCTTTGACAGCCAAGTCCTCTCCCTTCCACTGATAAATTTTAATGATTATATCATCTTCTTCCCAAATCTCTGATCTTTCTGAACTAATGCTGTCAACTTGTTTACTTCTTCCAAATCAAGATAACAATTCCAGCGCAACTTCTTCTTTATCATCTTTGCAATTTCCCCTATCCATAATTTTTTGAGACCTTGATAACCCATTTAAATCCAGTTTATGTAACCAAATTATGATAATCATCGCAAGATCGTAAACTTCCAATTGTTCCACCAGAAACTTGCTTGGTGATAAATATCTCCAGAACTTCTGACAGAACTTGCCAACATTGATTATTTTCCCCACAAGGGAAGCACAGACTAAAGGACTTGCCTTCAACCCCTCTTCGAAATCTTGATACTCTCAAAAATCTCTGGGCCAAATAAACTTCCTCTCCTACCCTCTGTCTCCATTTATCTTCTTCAGATCTTCCTTCTATGATTACATCTAAAGTTGTTTTCAACCATGAGATCATTTCAGGATGAAAATCTAGCCAAGCTTGATAGCCCCGTCTCCATCTTTCCGTAATCTTCACCGTCTTCGTATTTCCAAAATATTCCACTTAAATGGAATAAGATTTCCTTTCCAGCTGAAAAAATATTCCTTCTGGATCTAAATCTCCTTCAACATTATCACCTCTACGGCCCTGTTTTCTGGATCTCATTCTAGTCGTTCTTTCCTTCGATCTTCCAGTAATCATAGATCAACTAGAGAAAGAAGAAACTTGGCAAAAAATTAAAGAACATAAAGTTCAAAAAGCAAAAAACATTGCTCCACTAACCAATAAATCCCGGCATCAAGGGGAACGATCAAAGATCCGTCCTTGAACAGCGAGGAAGTTCAGTTAGCACACTGTCAAACTGAATCAATCACAGATTGAAACGATTGAGAGGTTGAGCTTGCAAAAGTGAAAATCGCCATGAAAGAGAACATCCGAAAAAAAACTGCTCAAGGGTAGTGTTAGTCAAGGTCCATCCTTGTTCCTAGCTACCGTGATTTTCTTAGGTCGTTTCCTTGCATTTAAGACGGTGGTGGCTATTCTTTCTTATTTTCTGTAAGCCTTTTATTTTAATATTAACACATTTGTCGATGGGAGAAAAAAAAATTCTTTTAATATTATCACATTTGTCGAGAAAAATAAATAAATTATCAACTATAATAACCAACACAAATGTGGTGTTGGACTCTAAATTTCAGCTTCCAACTTGGGAGGTAAGATGTGAATCACCCAACTAAAGGGTGGAACCTGACTCACCTATGCCTGGGATATTAGCTTTTCAAAAAAAAAAAATTGTAAGCTTCTGTATGCCTATTACTGTGGCCATTTACTCCTTATAAATTGCTCTTGTAGTAAAATTCTTAACGCCATTTTTCATAATTAAATACACTCGATGCATGCTACCAAACTAAAACTATATTAAATTAGTTGATGGCTAGTCTAGAGCCTAATTAGCAATTTGGGATACGGAGGGGTGTTCGGAACGGTATACGTACGGGAATTATACGGATTCGGGTAGATCGGATTCGAATAAAAATCCGGTCAACGGTTCGTTATTCGACAGTAGTTCGGAACGGTATACGTACGTGTATTATTCGTTTTTAAGATTTGAGTTCGAGAATGAAAATTCAGCGTACATCAAATTAATAGAAAGTACATTTTTCAAGGTTTTATAGGACTAAAACCATGATTTAAACCAAGTTTTGTGTGTTATATAGATAATACATTAAAAATAAACAAAAACAAGCAAATGACTCAATGGTTGGAGCCTTATTTGCCGACCCCTTACTTGCTAAATAAGGCTCCAACCATTGAGACATTTGCTTCTTTTTGTTTGTTTTTAATGTATTATTTATATAACACAAAATACTTAGTTTAAATCATGCTTCTAGTTCAATATAACCTTGAAAATATATTTTATATTAATTTGATGTACGCTGAATTTTCATTCCCGAACTCATATCTTAAAAAAAAATTATACACGTACGTATACCGTTCCGAACTACTGTTGCAACGAACCGTTGACCGGATTTTTAACCGAATCCGATCTACCCGAATCCGTATAATTCCCGTACGTATACCGTCCGAACTCCCCTCTGTATCCCGAATTGCTAACTAGGCGCGACCCAGGTGCGGTGTTCGAGTAGTTCGGCAGTATGATTTGAATTTTGTTACATTCGCGAATAATTCGGGAATTATTAGTCGAATTACTAACTAGGGTCTAGAGTTTCTTCAAAAAGTTTAAAGAAGCTATATAGCTAAAGGAGATAAAAGACCATACCTTTGTCTGTTAAAAACGGCCCGGATTAGGGTAAAATCAAATTAATTGGGGTATACTTATTTTGTTCACAACCAAGACAGTGGGCTAAGGAGTGTCTGATATATGTAAAGTTACTCAATTACCCTTACCCTAATAATAACTAAAACTACCTCTTTTTGGTTTTAGATCAAAACTTTATTCTTTTTCCTTCTCCTTCATCATCAATCTAACGATCAATTCATTTTTCCTTCTCTATATTTTATCGTTTTCAAATGAAAAAATTTCATCGATTATATTTTTTTTTATTGTCGATTAATTATTTCAAACTCTATCTAGTACTTTGTTTTGTTATTTAAAATGACAAATTAGAATAAAAAATTTGAAATTGTTGAATTGCAGTAATACAATCGTCATGGTATTTTTTGATCGAGCATGACTGTTTTTCATATTTACAGTATTTCCGGTCGTCGAGATTATTGGATGAATAGCGTCATTCTCCATGCAAGCTTTCATTTCCCAATCAATGGCAACTATGATTTCCAAACATTTCAACGGAAGTAAACACACACGTCAAAAACCCACTGGCTGTTCAAAACCTTTGGATCACTAGCACCTGGCACGTACCTTAAAAAAGTTCATAATAAGAGAAGTGCCACTTGGTGCATTACAAGTGTCATAATTTGACAAACAGGAATAAATGAATACGTGTTTCGCTTTTATATCCACTTCGATTAAAGAGAAGTGAAAACTACAGCCACACCCATTTTTCAGATTTCCCCCATTATGAAACCCACCGACAAATAAGTTCAGGCGCGCACCCAATTTTGGCAAAAAAATTTCTCCCAAACCCATAATTTATAAAATTAGGTTCGTCTTCTTCTTTTTTTTGTTCTTCTTCTTCGATTCCTTTTCTACACAAGAAAAACAAAAATCTCTTCCTTACACCATACCACCAGCGCCATCATCACCATCATCATCGTAGCCAGCACCACTAGCACCGCCGTAGCAGCAGCACTAGCCAATTTTTCTGAGATCTCAGCGTGAATGGAACCGATCCAACATCTTCCTTTTCTCCTCTAGATTCAAATCAGAGGATTTTAACTTCTCTTCCTTCGTCTGAGACTTTAATTAACCTCGGTATTAATGATTTTCCACATTTCTCAGCACCCCCTGCAGGCGGAGTTAATGGAGCTTCAAATGGAAACATGGAGATCGCAAATTGGAAATCTCTCTTCCCAAAAGAGAAAGAGAGCTTTGTAGATCCTGCTGCGAGTAAGTTGTTCCATCACAAATCCCAGATTGTTAATGGTAAATCTTTCATTCCTGCATCTGATTTTGAAGAAGAAATTAGGATATGTCAAAAAATGTTGGTT
Organism: Papaver armeniacum; assembly: GCA_023531295.1. Taxonomy (NCBI): domain Eukaryota; kingdom Viridiplantae; phylum Streptophyta; class Magnoliopsida; order Ranunculales; family Papaveraceae; genus Papaver; species Papaver armeniacum. Next base: position 61,197 of record JAJJWW010006609.1, on the reverse strand, counting down.
GGGTATTTTGTGGGTAGTCGTCTTTCGTTTCACATTGTAGAGAATGCTATGAACGAGATTTGGAAACTCAAAGGGGGTTTTCGATTGATTATCAATGGAGCTTTTATTTTCTTATTTGAATTTTATTTAGCTGAAGATAGAATCACTGCATTGGAACAAGTCTCTGTGTTCATTTCTAGAGATTGGGTAGTACTTCCGTAAGATGTTTGGCAAATCTACCTGCATTTTGATGATGATGGTTATACTTGGGTGCTCCGGAGTGTGCTTGTTGGCTAGCTCCGATGGAAGTATATAATGTTTGGCGGTAGTAAACTAAAGTGAATGACGAACACTAACACTACGGAATGGATAGGCTTAGGGTGTTCTTCTTCTTTTTTTTTTACTTTGATGCAAGGCTTGGGTGTTTATTATAGAAGAAGAAAAAAGAGGCATGTATTAAAAAGTCTACATAGATGCGGAACCAACCCTTGCGTGGAGAATTATTAATTTAGAAACTGAAATGAATCGGCTTGAGTCGAATTTTCTTCCTTGCGGTCTTTGTCGATATTTTTAATTTCAGTGAGTGGTGTTCATCGGCACGTAAATTTAGTGAAGAAGAACCGAGAAGAAACAGATGAAGTATGACGGTCTTGATGATGTCGTCGGTGATTATTGCTTCTAGTCACTGACTTGAGTCTCAGACGAAGTATCTTCATTGGTGTTGTTCATAATGGTTGAATAATTTGTAATGGAGCTATGAAAACAGTTGCATAACTTTTATTACGCATCTACAAAATTTGTTGCATAACTTGTTATGCTGTCTGGAAAATGGTTTCATAACACGGTATGCAGCTATTATTGTAGGTGCATGACAAGTTATGCAGCCTTTTTTTTTGCATAACTTCTTATGCAGTACAGAGAATGGTTGCATAACACGTTATGCAGCTACTTTTTGTTAGTATTGAAACCAACAAAAAAAAATGCTGCATAACACATTATGCACCTATAATAATATTTGCATAACATGTTATGCAGTCGAGAAAATGGATGCATAACCTGTTATGCGTCCAAAAATATCACTGCATAATGCGTTATGCATCGAGAAAATTGTTGCACAATCTTTTATGCATTGAGAAAATAGATGCATAACCTGATATACATCCGTAAATATGGATGTATACTGCAATGCATTAATTATTTTTTATGTACGCACTAAAATCAACCAAAACAATGGTTACATAACTTGTTATAGATGCATAACTTTGTTATCCAAATGCATAATTTATTATGCAGTGGAGAAAATGGTTGCATAATTCGTTATGCGTCTGCAGAATATGTTATGCATCTTTTTTGGTGGTTGCATAATGGTTATGTATCAAGTTTTCGAAAATTTTGCCTAAAATGATGATCACCTCCGATTTTTTCGTGAAAAACAAAAATTTGATATCTTGTTTGTACTCGTTGTGTAGCTCTCTTAAAAAGATTTCCAACGATATAAAATTTGTGAAATTCCAAGGCACGGATTTTTAGATATGTTATATCCAAGTTGCGTTGCCAATTATACCCCTGATGCATAACCTGTCATGCGGATGCATAATCCATCATGCAGACATTTTTAAATAATTGCATATAATTATGGGTGTCACAGTACTCAAAATTAATTGTGGGCCTGACAACGAAAATAATATTTTTTTTGGGTCTCCCCCTAATTTTCCCTAAAGAGAAGTTTAGTGGGTTTTCAAGATGGGCGTTCCTTTATATACCCCAACAAATACTAACGGTACTCCCATTATCTAGTTATGTCGGTTATAAATTGGTTAACATGAAGATGGTTAAAAATCTTCAAATTTTTGATAGCCATGCCCCTTCTCTTAAAACAGTAAAACAACGAAAAAAAAATCGATTTTGAAATCTATAATCGAGTTTTTTATGCCATGTACTTGTTACTGATCATAACATAATATAAGTCCTTAACTCTTTAATCGCATCTTTCTCTTCTTATCAACTGCCTCAAACCTTAACCTAATATCTTAACATCAATTTTAGCCCAATCGTAAACAGACGCTGTTAGGGTTTCAATTTGAAAATTATCAAGTTAATTTACAAACTTAGTTTTCATCATCCTACATCAGTATACGACATGTCGTTGCCTGATCGTTTTTCATCAATCTCCCGTTATTTCTCTAAATTTTTGAATATGATGTAGCTCTAATTTAACAGGGAAAGTGAAATATATTAAGGCATAAAACAATCTTTAGTTTTGCACCATGTGTTCCTGAAACCCATAAAGATCCATACTTTCCTATGCACAACAAAGTGCATATACACCTTCAGAGATCTGATTACCCATTTTTTGTCGTCGGTGTTCATTATTAGGTTGAACTTGTGAAAGAGATTAGGTTAAACTTGCGAAAGAGAGGATGCGAGCTTTTGTGTTTTTCTTGGGGGTATATAAATATGTCGGATTTGATGTGGTAGGTAGATAAGTTGTGGGGTACCATTAGTATATTTGGGTACATACAAGAACACCCTTCAAGATTTTGGACTAATTATTTGTGCAAAGAAAAAAGGGCGTACTTTTTTTTGCGCAAAAGCGGAAAGCCGTAGTTCATACTGCAACTTCGAGTTAAAATGTGGCTTCTCTTAAATGTAGCCCACACATTTATTAACCATAGACCATTCAAAATAAGTGCTTAAGCTAACCAAACACACCTTTGTAATCATTCCACATAGCCCACAAAATTATATATGATTATTATCTATAGCCCAAAACAATAAGACAATTATTAAATCCTTAAATCAACATAAAAAAATAAAAATAACTAATTGTCTGATTAAATTTGTGTAAGATATTTGATATAATTAATTTTTTTAAGAATAATCAATACCCTTAATTAATGTTGATGTAATCATGATTGAGAAGAAAAAATAAATCATCATACAAATTTCTTTGTTTTTGTTTTATATATGGATTATGTTTAGGGAGTTCTAATAGAATAGACATAGGAAAAGATCAAACTAATCATCATAATTGGCCGACCCAAAGGGAGGCCTTCTATGTGATGAAAAATCTGCACTTTGTCAGTCACAAAGTTTGTGCAGAGAAAATAAAATCAGTTTCCAATTTGATGAATTGGAGATTCAAATCGACATGATCAAACAAATTGATCATACATTTCATTCATATACAATAAAACAAATAGATTTCCTGTTAAATATTTTTAATGAAACTCAATAAATTGATCGGGTGCTTCGGATTCTGATTAACTCTGAAAAAACACAGTTCATGCTTCGGGTTAAGAAGATAACCAAAGTTCCAGATCGGGTAAACCCATACCCATAAAAAAAAAAGACAAAGGAACAGATGAAGAACAAAAGCTTATTCGATCAAATTTTTCCATAAATTTTTTCAATTAACATGGAATTCTTCCCAATACTATGATTAACATTCACCCATGTTAATAAGTTACATATTTACATGTCGAAGATGAACAAAAAATAATAATTACAGAATCAATTAATGTTGAAAAATTAAAATGAAACTTTAACTTACAAAACAGGTGACCCGTAGATTCAACATTAAAACAACAGCATCAGAAAGACCTCCATTAAAAATTTATTATATGCAGATAGAAACTTTTGTGGATTATCTTCTTCTTCTTGTCTTCACTCAAGATCTTGCTGTCTAGCTTCTTATCAAACAATTAAGACACAACCCCACTTGAGATTTGGTCGATCTATGGTTTCTATTGTTTTTGTGGCTAAAAAAATATAACCATGAGCATCGCTATTGAACTGCGATAGAAAACGAAGGCAGTATAAGAAGTTGAACATGAAAACATACGCTATAACAATATATAATGGCGAAACTTGCCCTTGGTTCCTTATGAACAACACGTGTCACTAAAATTGCATGCATCTCTAATCGCCAGCTATCTGACATGATTTATAAGGGCTAATACATTCCTAAGGGGATTCCATTCCATATAAGATAAAATGATCTGAAGTGTTCCCAACTGTTGGATCGACCGAACGGTATCCCCTTAGTAGGACTGATATCGGCCCTTATAAATCATGCTATTTGAGGAATCCTATTTTTAACTTTCAATATTGAATCATTGTTAATAATAAAAATGGGAAGATGCAGATGGACTTGGCACAAAAAATAATCATTGTTATTTGAGTGGTGCTCTGTGACGATGTCACCCTTGTGATAACACGACTCTTGTTATTTTAGACTTCTAGGTCGGCCTCCCCACCGCATGCGGTCAGCTAGTTTTATTTTTTTTTAAACTAATCATTATCTCTCTCCACCTTTTTCCTCTCTCTCCAACTTTTTCCTCTCTCTCCCTTTTTTTCCTCCCTCCATCACCTTCTCCCTCTTTTTTCCCTCTCTCTCCCTCTTTTTCTTCTTTCTCCATCACATTCTCTCTCAAAAATTAGTAAAAAATATAGAGCGCCGAATAGTTCGGCGTTTATGTCACTTTTTGAGCGCCGAACGGTTCAGCGTTTCAATCTCGCTGATAGTTAGACTGCGAGCACTTGCTAGGTGAGAGAACTATCAACTATCACTGTTAATTTTTTTCCAACACTTTTTTCTTGATTTGCAACACTTTTTGGCCAATCTAGCCCATAGGGGTTAGCCTTAGAACTTTAATACTACTGTACATGTTAAGAAACTTTAAGATTTCATGGATCAGTAGGGTTTGTGTTAATTTGATAATAATTTGAGCAAATTTACTGGAATTTCTTTTGAATTATAAACAAGGGCTAAAAAGGAAGGATCATTTACTTCGTAGATTTGCTGAGAAACCAGTTGCCTTAAGTCATGACACATATCGCAATCCGCAAATGTGACTTAAAAGTTCCTTGAGTACTTGGATATACCCACTTAACAGTGTTGTGCTATTCTTTTGGTACTTGGATTTACCCACTTAACCGTTGACCGGATTTCATATGCTTATTGAAGTAAAAGTTCCTTAAGTACTTGGAAGTGGGTACAAAATCTTATCTAAGATTCTTGCTGAAAGGTTGAAGACCGTAATGCCAAAGCTTATTTCTGATTTTCAAGGGGTTTTTATTCACGAAAAGCAAATTTTGGATGGAGTTCTAATTGCTAATGAATGTGTCGACAGTCGACCAAAATCTAAGAAGCCTGAAATTCTTTGAAAAATTGATATGGAGAAGGCTTTTGACAATATTAATTGGGAATTCTCTTTTTCGCATTCAGAAGCATGGTTTTGGTGATAAATGGATCTCTTGGATAAAGTGGTGTGTTACGTCTTCTCATCTCTCTGTGTTGGTGAATGGAGGCTCCACGGAGAGATTCAAACCATCTAAGGGTGACTCCCTTTCACCATATCTTTTTCTTTTAGTAGTTGAAATTTTGGGGAAGTTAATGAAAAATGTTGTTCAAAAGGGTCAGATTACCGGTTTCAAAGTTGCAGGAACTGGGAGTATGATATCTCATCTCTAATTTGCGGATGATACTCTCATTTTTATCGATGCAAATTCAAATGAGGTAACTAGACTCTTTATTATATTGGCTATGTTCGAGTCTCTAACGGGTATGAAGCTTAATTTGGATAAAAGTACCGTGATAAGTGTTGGTGCGGAGCGACTATTGGAGAGTTAGCCAAGGAACTAGGCTGTAAAACAGAGACGTTGCCTATTAAATATCTTGGCATGCCAATTGGAGCCACTTCGATATGTACCCCCATTTGGGATTCGGCTTTAGAAAAGATGGCGGAAAAGCTCGCATCTTGGAAGAAGAAATTCTTGAACAAAGCGGGACGGCTAGTACTTATCAAGAGCTGTCTAGCTAGCTTACCGGTTTATTTTTTATCTCTCTTCCATTTGCCAGTTTGTGTGGAGAAGAAAATGATAAAATTTGATGAGAAACTTCCTTTGGGGTGCTGTGGAAGGTCGAAAGAAAATGACTTGGGAAGATAATTAATTGACAAAGGAACAAGGTGGATTGGGCGTGAAGAATTTCAAAATTACTAACAAGACACATCTTGTTAAATGGATATGGCGGTACACAAAGCAAAAGCAGTCTTTATGGAGAACTATTGTTCAACAGAAGACTATGGCAACCGAGGATATGGTTTTTCTTGTTGAAGACAATTCAACTCGGGGTAGGAGCTTATGGCGTAATGTGACAAGGTTGGTTCCGGAAATTCATAGCTTAATTACTTTTAAAGTTCGAAATGGCAGGGGTGTGAGTTTTTGATTGACAGATGGTTATCAATCGGTTGTCTAAAAGACATTTTTCTGGTTATTTATAGAGCTTGTACTCATAAACAGGCTTCAATTTCTCAAATGATTTGTAGGAACAGAATCTCGCAACAGTTACATCTCAGCGAAGTTTTAACTAAAGAATGGTTGCGAAGATAATCACAGAGTATTAGAGAAGTGATGTAGCGAATGACGTCAGCATAGTCATAAGGAAAGTGTGAAGATTCTTCGAAGATAGGGATTTGCGAAGAAAATCCTTATAAGCTTGCGAGAATAACGCAGATCAGATCCTAAAATAAAGGCTGGCTTAGCTGTCATCCACTATGTAATATCCTATATAAAGGACCAAGCAAAGTCGAGAGAGGAGAGATCTTTTTGAGAGTGAGAGGAGAACAAATAGGAGAGAGAAAGTCCAGAGTCATTTTGATTTCCTTGTATTCCTATTTTTTTAAAATTCATCAAAAATATAAATAAAGTTTTGTGAATTGATCATGGAATTCGATTAGAACATTGTATAATCTTGGAGGGGTGTGGTTGTAGGAAATCCTACAACCACATATTGGCGCTAGAAACAGGGACAAATTTGGTGAAATTGGTGAAGAATTTGTGAAATTGGTAAAAGATCACTAAAATTGAAAAGATGGTAAGAAGAAGCATAAGAATTGCAGGAAGGAGCAGAAAGGAAATGGGAGAATCTTCTAGGATGGGAGCAATAAATGAAGGAGAAGAACGAATTCAACTCCCAATTCAGCAGACATCAATACAAGCTGGAAACATTGATTACGATAGAGTCAGTGTACACACATAGAGGACGGACTCAACAGAGGGAATGGAAGAAACACAGCAATTGAGGCGAGTATAAGGAGGAATAATCCATGGAAAAGAGGGGAATGAAATACTAGAGACACTAAGACAGAGGATATTTGAAGAAAGGAGATTAGAAGCAGAAGAACGTGCAAATTTAACACGACAAAATCATGAGTTGAGAATGGAAAATATAAGGTTACAAAATACAAGATAGAGAAGTACTACAAGATCAAATCCAAGATCAATTAGAATAGAAGCAAGACGAGATTTGCTTAATGTAGGTGATGTTGAGGATATTCAAGAAGATATGCAGAATCCTGGTGATGGAAATCGTGAAGAGAGAGAAATAGATGAAGATCGTTATATTCAACGTGGAGAATTATCATATTGAACAAAATGATAGAGATCAGAGAGATGAGCAACGTCATGGACGAAGTAATCAAAATGGTGAAGAAAACCGGGAGGAAGGAAGAAGGATATTGTATGGGAGAGAAGTACAAAGGAATCGACAAACAATGGAGGATGAGATTGAGAGGCGAAATGCAGAACAAACACGTATAGCGTGCGAAAGAGAAAGAAGAAGGGCACAAATTGAAGAACAAGAGTTTCAAGAGACTATACGTCAGAACAATCATGATAACCGGGAAAGAAGGCGCGAACTAATTCGCAACGGTGATAATATTAATGAAGAAGAAAATAGAACACGAGGAAGGATTGAAAGGAGAGAAAGAGAAATAACGAGGAATGAACCAGAGCGCAGAGGAGAAGATGAAAGATACAACCATGTGCGAATACATGAAAGGGATGAAAGAGAATGTCGCAGAGAGCGGCGAGAAGAAGAGGATGAAGAGGAATTACAAAATCTCGCAAGGCAAGATAGACATGAAAGTAGAAGAATAAAAGCAAGATTAAAGAGACCAATGGACCAAGGGTCAGGAACAAATGAACAAATTTTAAAAGGCAGAGATGAGGGGAATGCTCAGTAATAGAAGAGAATGAGGTAGAAGATAATTAGATGAAGCAATAGAGGAAGCTGCGAAGACGCGTTTACACAAGAAGTACAGTTAAGGGGGATACCGCCAAAATTCAACTTACCTATATTAACCAGCATCTTTGATGGGATAACTTGTGACGTTCAACATATCAAAGCTTACGTGAGATGCATGCTGCAATGGGAGAACCATGATGCTGTGTTGTACAAATACTTTGAATCAAGCTTAACGGGAGAGGCATTAAAATGGTTTGAAGGATTGCCAAAGGATACCATAGCATCTTTTAATCAACTACAAACGGTGTTCTTAGGATCTTACATAAGTAATAATTCATTGCGTCCTAGTATTGAAGATGTATTTGGATTGAAACAAAGAATTGGCGAAAGTTTGAAGCATTTAACTATGAGGTGGAAGACAATGTGTAGTAACATGGCTGGCCGTGTGGATGAGAGATACCTTATTTTATCATTCATTAATGCAATGTTCGCAACAAATCTACTGTATTTTCAAATATTTAGAATCAAGAATACTATCACAATGACTGAGTTGCGAGAGTTCCAATAGGAATACATTGTTCTTGAGGAGAGACAAAATGAGATGGAGTCGTACCCGGTTGCGAATACAAGCTCAACAATTGCGAATGCCAGCTTATTGCCCAGATTAACAAACACAGTGGCGAGTACTTCGCAAGCTTTGCAAAAAGAAATGGAAATCGAAGGTCAACAAAAGTTGGTTGCGATGGGAAGTCTAGATCAAGAAGAGTTCGAGAAACAGAGGAGGTTCTATAATCGTGGCGGAAACAACAAGATTCAAAGACTTGACCAGCCTCAAGAAACTTATGGGGGACAGAAGAATAACTATCAAAGGGGAACAAGATCTAACAGGGTAGTATGGGAAGAAATAATAATGCCTCCTTTAAATGCTAGTGCGGAAAAGATATGGGAAGCCATAATTTTGATGGAAAATATCCCATCACCTTGGAACATGGGGAATGAGCCACCACCGAAATACAGAACTCATGAATTCTGTTCATATCATCACTTTCATGGACATTCCACAAATGATTGCAGAAATATAAAGAGAATTATACTTAAAATGATAGACCAAGGCAAGTTGGACCATTTTATGATAAGACAACCGCAACCTTTACCATTACCACCACTACCGAGAAGATCGCAGAGCAAACACTAGTGGAAAATACAAAAAAAAAGTCTGCCAGAAATGCACTTATAATCGATAAAAACGACTGCTTTCGGGAGCCCTAGAATCGTAGTCTTATTTCCCAAAATGACTGCGCCTGGGAGCATTAGAATTAATTAGATTACGACTACTTTCGACAGTCCAACAAGTATAACTGATGGACCCAGTCCTTTTTCGGGATCATATTTCATAAAAAAAAATGAAATTAATTCAGCTGAATCCAAAACTGATTCAGCTGAATCTTGAACTAGAATCAAATATAATATAAACGAACCAGAAATTAGATTCAATTTACATTCAAATACAACCTGAATTCTTAAGTTGAAAAAGTTCCCCATTCAATTAAAATTTCAATCCATTGCATGTACAAAAAATTTGCCCATTCAATTAAAATTTCAATCCATTGCATGTACAACACACTCATCATAGATGATTTCAGTTGACACATGGGTTCAAAACACCAAAAAATTGTAAACAAAAACTGAATTAACATCAGTATAAGTCATTCATTTTCTTAATGATAAGTGCAAACCAACAAAATGATAAACTATCTGATGATGAACGGAACTGCACAACTCAGAATCACATGTCTGCAGCAACGATAAGATTGGGCATTAGTTTCCAAACTAATTTTCAACATGATAAGAATGGACAATTCAAAGATGAAACTAATTTCAACATGATAAGAATGGAAAATTCAAATATGGTATAGAAACAATGTGCAATTCATTCGCCACACATTACTTGCACCATACAAGTGTGGTATACAAAACAATACCTGCTTATGATGTAATAAGCTCATAAATAAAGGAAGCAAGCAAGTGAACAAATCTGGTGTAACAATTTATCTTAGAATTCCACAAGAACATACAAGGGAAGCAAGCAAGTGAACAGATCTGGTGTAACAATTTAGCTTGAAGATCAGCAGCAAGATCAGCTTGAAGATCCTTATGTGGATTGTGTAAGACTAATACAAGAGATGCTAGATTATCTAAGAGAGTATTCTGAACAACCTAATTCATTCTGTGGTTTCAACTAGAAGTGTGTACAAGTCAAACATCCACCAACCATTAAATCATTCTGCGTTTTCAACTAACCGAAGATCCTTATGTGGAGAAATTAGAAGTGTGGGTTCTTTAAAACAAACATAAGAAAATAAATGGAACCAATGTATACCTTGTCACCCATGAACTTAGGCAAACATCTTGGGTTAATTACTACACACGGATCATATAAGTATAAATTTTGACAGCCTATGGTTGTAAATGTAAATCAATAATACATTGGAAGATAATTGGGCATGTGAGATTGAAATACCTAATCCTTTCATCATCAGAATAACACCAGAGTTAGTGTGCATTCTACAGAACAAGAAATATTTTGAAGGCGCATAAAAAGGGAGATAGGTATGCGACACTCTATTATAGAAGTATAAACACTAAGATCTAGAATGCATACTTGTTATCTGTGCTCCCACCAGTTTTAACATCAACACATGTTGACCTACCACCAATGAAGTATTAAACTTTAGCTAATGCAAGTGGAGAAAAAGCTGAGCACAATGGTAAAACTAAAGAAGTGAACTTCATACTTATCCACAAAATTATCAAATGAGCAACATAGTGCGGTGAATGGCTTGAACTTGATATCCCCTGCATCGAAGAATATTTTTTCAATGAAATTACAGTCAATATTCTTTTTTTTGTGGCTAAGGAATAAATCTGGTAATATATTGCGAAGTTTAATAGTATACATACTTGAAACTAGAGACACCTACATGTCTCCGAACAGAAGAACTGGCTGTAGTTCTCCATGTAGTGCTCTTTCAACTAGGAAAAGCATCCCGGAACAGCACAAAAGGTGGGTAGAATGTATGATGTGGTTGTTGGTTCTTGTACAATCAGCATACGGGTAGTGGTCCATCGATGAACTTGTCAAAATTTGAGCAGCTACCTTTGCAACTATGTGTGATATCTTCCCGACATTAGTGAATGGTGGATAAGTCAAACCTTTATCAAAGTTCTTTTGGCTAACCTGCCCAACTAAAGCTTCCGCTGTCAAACAATAAACGACCACCAAATATGTAAGGAACGGGTCATCTGGAATGTGCATACTAAATGACTTTCAAATTGTGAACATATATGGAGTTTTTGTGTGTATTCTTACATGCGGCTAGAAGCATCATCATGCACATGAATTGCACTAGACATTACCAAACCAAAACCAAGCCCGGGAAAATGTAAGCATTATTTTTCTGAATTAAAACAAAGAAGAAAGTCAGACATGTGTGGCACTGCGAGTGGCTGTAAAACTAAAATCTTTCGGACGGATAACAAGGCTAAATATAATTCCAACCTTCCCAGGCATAAAAACTATTCCATTGTATTCCAATCAAATGGGCTTCCACTAGCAAAAATAGCACGCCCCTGAGAACAAAAGGAAGACGGTTTTGGTTGCAAAAAAATTAATTTGCACAAGATTTTAATTGATTAAATGGGTTCAGTATTTGTTTACCTCTGACCAAGGCTAAGCTTGTTCAGCTGTACATTCAGTTTGTGACGTCGGGTTGGATAGATCCAGAATTATAGGTTTCTGTATCAATTCGGCAATTGGCATCAAATTTTCATTTTCTCAATTAAAAAATATGGGGAGAGCGAGTAAGAGTGAGAGAGATACCTCGTCAAAGGAAGCCATAGCTTGAACTACCTCTTTGTAAATCTTTTTCCTACTCAAGAAGACCCAATCAATACCGTTGGTTTGATTGTCTATAAAAGTGAGAATGCACAAAAAAGTGAGAAATTCTTTGTGATTTGGAACAATAACAATTGAGTGAGTGAGCTAAGAGATTTGCATCTTATTAGGGAAAACCATCAGAAGGAGCTTCCGAAAGCGAATAAGGAAGGTTTGTGCCTATCATGTGGAGGACTCATCTTTATAAACGGCACTTCTAGACTACTCATCTTTATATCTGCAAATAGAGCAAAAAAGATTTTCAGTGAAATAAAGCGGCACAGCCTACTAGCATAGTTTTAACTTCTCACAGTACATATATGCAAATATATGAAGACAGTAGATAGGTTACAATAATCAACACAAAGTAGTACAATTTTTAAATATATTAGATTTCGTATTTTAACCAATCTTAAGAGAAGCCACAAAACAAACATCCAATCAATTGATCAAACAAACAGTCTATTAAAAATTAAAACACAAGAAGATATACTCAATAAACAAGCTTCACTGGGTATAAATCTAGGGCCAATCTGGGCTAGCATTCTTCTCATTTTTGAATAAGAAATGGTCATACATACAGATACATATTCTCCAAAGTTGATCATCATCTATTCTTCAGTTATAATTAACCTCATAATCACGGTTGGATTTAACCAATAAATCCAGAATTCTTAATAGAACAAGCATCAATCCATCCATATTTCTTCATATGTTTTAAAGACGTTTAACTCATGATCTACAACACAACCCAACATTAGAAGAAAAAAAAAAAAAACAACAACAACAACAACAAGGAAATCAATAAAAAGAAAACATTTAGATATAATCTTTGTCACATAAAACATGTTATTTCACCCAAAATCCTACCATACCCATTCAAATAAAATTCATAACTGAAAAGGAGATTTAAAATTCATAACTGGATGAAAATTAAAATCAATCAAAAAAAACCCCAGATGCACATATCTAAACCCTAACAGAAACCCTAATTGGAAAATTGAAATCATATGAATTAATCATCTTTGTATACCTTTAATCACCAGGATCCCCTCCACTAATATCAACATCACCACCCGACCCATTGAAGATAAATTGTTCACTACAGAACCAAGTAAAATTAAAATTGAATATATTAGATGGTTGTGACAATCATAAACCATGTAATATGAGAAAATGGAAAAATAAATTAGGGGTTTCGTTTATCATTCACCTCCGAATAAGAAGACGACTTCGAATAGATCTGTGAGGAGAATAAATTGATTTGGTTTACAGGGTTTTAGTAGATGCAAGGGTTTATCTTTGATGTTCTCTGATCACGGATAGAGAATCAAATTCTTTCTTTGATGGATTCAGTAGAGGGTTTGTATATTTTTTTTTTTAGTTCATGAGAAGATTTGAAAGTAAATGAGGAGCGAGAGAATGGGTGAGAAGATAATGGTACTCGATAGAAAACAAGGCATGGGTTAAAGTTGCCTCGATATATGTTTCACAGGAAAATCTGACTCCCGCAGTCCTAATATAAAATGACTATCTTTGACAGCCCGTTATATTAGGAAGCCCATCGGAAGACGTTTTCCCAAGGCCCAAACAGACTTAAAAATCTTGTTTTCCACTAGTGAAATGCAGCGAAAAGAGAAGATACATTTTTAATTGAAGTTGGATCGAAGGCAAAAAACTTATTCTGCAATTTTATTGTACATTCATACAAAACAGTAGAAGATTTTCATGATAATGTTCTGAGAAGAGTGTTCGCAAGAGATGTTGACGGTAGAGAAATTATGAATATCGCGAAAGTCTCACCACTAAAAGAATGACAGAAACAACCTATTTCCTTTACAGCTGAAGAAATTCCCGAAGGAGGAGAAATGCATGACAATCCTTTAGTGGTAAAGTTAGACATCAACCCGAAACCAAAGGAAGATGAAGATGATGAAGCTGAGGATTCATGGGCGATCAATAGAATATTGATTGATACTGGAAGTTCTATAGACATTCTATTTTACCATACCTACAAAACTATAGGGGGAAAGGATGAAGATTTGATACCTTCGACTTATAAGATTTATGGTTTTAATGGTACTGCGAACAATCCCAAGGGAGAGATTACCATGCGAATTACTTTGAAGGGATTATCTTCCGAAATTTTGTTCTTTGTTGTTGATGTAGAGTCACCATACAATGCGTTGATTGGTCGACCTTGGATGCATGGGATCCTGGGAGTAGCTTCAACCTTCTATCAATGCATTAAGTTTCCCCATCCTAGTGGTATTGGAATTATAAGAGGAGATTGGGTTGAAGGGAGAAAATGTCATGCAATAGACGTAGAAAAATATGAAGAAAGAGTAACTAAAAAGATCAACTGGAAGCATAATGTCAGAGAAAAGCAAAGAGGTGAACGATTGATGGTAGACGCAGTGGAACATGGCAGAGAAGAGATTTTTGCGAAAGCAATGAGTGCTGAGAATGAGCATCGGCGAATATTTCGCAAAGGAGAGTTGGTATTACTTTTACAGCCCATTTTTCAGAAAGATGATGGAGGTGAACATGCGAACATATGGGAAGGTCCATACACAGTAACAAAGGTGCTTGAAGAAGGAAAGTATGAATTAGAAGGGGTGAAAACTGCAGTGTATGACGAAAAATATCTGCAGAGGTATGGTATAAAAGATGGTGATGACCCAAAACCAGTAAAGGATGTTTTGCGAAATAAGATCATCAATAGTGTGCGAGAACTTAAGGAAGCACAAACATAAGGTGACAAAAGTAAGAAGCTCAAAATGTGAAATGAGAATGAAATTGATGAGGTTGGGCAAAGAAGAAAACAAAGTTGAACGCAAAAGATGTATTCAAAAAAATATCTTTTATTCAAAAGAATGAAAAGAATGAAGACCTGCGTTAATTTCGCAGAAATTATATTCAAAAGAATGAAAAATGCGATAATTTCGTAGAGAAACTTTTATTGAAATAAATGTGCGATAATTTCGCAAGATTTATGAATTTTACAAAGAAGATAAAAGAAAATATGACAATAAACAAAAAAGATAGAGGCACCCAACTTTGGCGTACACCCTAGTTCGCGAATAAAATTTCGCAAGAGGCAAATGTTAGACCTAAAGTGCGTCATTGAAGGGGAGACCTATTACATGGCTCAGGGAAAGGTTACACCGCCCCGTAACCTGGGTCATGGAGACTTGGCGTTTTTAAACCCATCCAGGAGAGGCGCCTTGGATTCTCAGCTTAAGATTATGACTTAGGTTGGGCGACTAAGGTAAGAAGGTCTCTTCTAAGGAGTGCAGAACTCGATCAAGGCGCCGAGGTACACGGTTGAGCCAAGAGTGCCTGGGGCGTTTGAAGCATCTCGGCCATTCTTGGCAAGTCTTGGCTATGATGCACTCGGCCCGAAGAAAACTCCACTTAGGGTGGGGTCTTGTAACCATGAGCCATATCGGTGAAGGGATAAAAGGCCGCGAAAACAACTGGTTGTTGTAAATAAACCGGATGGGAGGAGCCAACCTTGTATGGTAGAGGTACGCCTCCTTGAAGGGGAAACCAGGGGGATGATAAGGGCGGCACCCTCCATTAGGGAGCTGATAAGTGTCTAAAAGACGCAAATGTTATGAGACTTTTTACGCATGGGAGTATTAAGGCTTGTCATATTTGTGCAACGATCCTGCAGAGGTAACAATACTAGAGAAAGATAAGACGAGATCAATGGGTCGATGCACGAAAGTGTAAAGACGTCCTGCGATTTCGTCGCAAGACGAAAATGTCATGGGGCTTTACATTCGCAAGAATATTTAGGCATGTCATATTGTCGCATGAAAAATATCCTGCTGAGGCAAAGATACAAGAAAATGATAAGGCAAGATCAATGGGTCAATACATTAAAATGTAAAGACGTCCTGCGATTTTGTCGCAAATATAAAGAGTGGAAAAATAAGACCTTTACTTAGGAAGGCAAAATAAGATCACACAAGAGAATAATATTGAATGGAATTTTGGGGAAATCCCAAGATACATATGATAGCGAATTTATCATAGCGAGATTTCGTAGAAAAATACAAATAAGATTGCGAAAATGACGGACAGAATCTTGTACAACATTGTGGCATGATTAATCTCTCATTTGAAAACAAATAACAGAGGCAAGTATGGGAATGCTTAACAGAGGCAAATTTTATTTGCTTCCACCTGATAGATTAATGCATATATGTTGATTATACTAATCTTTGATTGTTGTTGCGAACAAGGTTTGCTTTTCTAATATATTCAGGTAAAACAAGAAGAATAGAACTTATATTGAGAAATTTTGGAAATTAGAAGAGATCGCGGTGACAGATTTACATAAAGATCAAAGAATAAAATATGTACAGATGTTACAAAAAGACGAAAAGCTAATGAAGAAAAGGGCAATTTTTTCTTGTTCGATGCTTCTTCCTCACCAATATCTTCTTCAATTTCTTCTTCTTCTTCGCTATTGTCACTATCCGAAATGTCTGGAAGTGATATATTCGAAGGAATTTCATCTAAGAGGCAGGGATACATAGAGTGGGAGATGCGATTATCATCGCATACCTTCATAATAGTTTGATTGCGAAAGTTAAGAATGTCATTCTGGAAGTTGGCACCGCTGAGCTTCAACTGATTCTTGAGCCGTTGGCATTTATCATTGTGAATAGATAAACCTTCTGCGAGTTCCATCTTTTCTGCTTCAAGAGATTTAGCCTGAGTTTCCAACTCTTCAATTCTTTTGCAAAAATCCTTCTCAGCCTCTGTGAATAAACAATAACATATCAATAACTCAAACAAAGTTTATGAAAAAAGAATAAACACAAAGAAAGTAAAAGTTAACAACCTTGTCTCTGTTAGAGATCATACCTTTGATCAAGGATGAATGATCAGCTTGGAGACTAACATTTACACCTAAATTATTTCTGGCATCATCTAATATTTTCACAGCCCAAGCGAATTCATCATCATTAGTTATAAGAAGACGAGAACGAATTTGGTTTTCCCTTTCGACAAAAATGGTATTCTTATGGTTAACTTCATCTCTTTCAAGTTGGATCTCGAGAAGGGTTTTATGAAATTTTTCTAAAGCTTGAGCACCTTGACTAGTAATGCGATCTTTATCATCTACAAGATCACTGATTTTAACTCTTAGCTTGTTAATATCATCTTTGGAGTCAAGATAGCGGCGTTTTAAGTCGTGAGCTAATTTCAAACTGCTTCTATGGTCAATTTCTAAGAGATGGAATTGGGATCTGAGTTCGTTTAAGGAAAGAGAATTTGTTTTATTATTGGCATAACTGTTTAAAGAAATATTAAGACGTTCGAGAAGGGTATCATCATCCATAGTGTGGGGAAAGGTGCGAAGAAAGGTGGCTTCATCAGAAAGACCGTAAATGTCTACAAAAATGATTAATCAAACAAGGGAAAAACTATATGAAGAGGATTAGAGGAGAAGAAGAAATACTACTTACCATAAAGTTGGTCATTCGCCTGTTGAAGGCTGGATATTTTATTTTGTTGAGTGTAGGAATCTATCTCTAACTGTTTGTTCTTCTTGCGAAGTTCAACGATCTCAGCTTCTAGCTCTTCATTTTTGCTGCGAGATTCCTCTGCCATCTTATTAAGCTTGGAGTTTTTCTTTTCAAAGCTTTCACATCTTCTAACTAAGTCAGAGGCAACTGCATAAGAAGCCTTCCCAGCCTGCGAAAGAATAAAAAAGAAAAATCAAAGCAAGGTATAAATTTTGGATTATAATTAAGAACGAATTAGAGGAATAAAGGTTTACCAGAATACCAAGCGAGTTTAGAAAACTTGGAGTAATATATCTAGAAACACCATGAAGGGATTCATTATCATCCAAAAGAGGGGCGTCACAGATATTCGCAAGTGCCTGACAAGTGTTAGCTAAAGAAATGTCGCATATCCCTTGTAGAGAATCAGAGAATATGCCAGACAATTGCGCCATAGATGATTCAGGAGAAGAACTCTCGTTTGAGAAAGAAGTTTCAAATTCTTCATCCATGCTTTCATCTGATTGAATATTTGAAGGAGAGGGAGAACGAAATCTTCGTTTCTTTGAAGATGGGATAGTTGATTTCTCCTTGCGAAGAGTACCTTTATCTTTGCCTTTGGTTTTCGCGGTCTTAATAGGTTCTTCAGCTTCTGGAACAATTCCTATTTCTACCTGCGTACACAATGAAGATAAGAAATAGAGGCAACAATATTGTTATAATAATGCAAAAGAGTATTTCTTACTTCATCCATGATCGCACGTAATGCTGTTAAGACGCTTGCTTTCCCATTTTTGTTGTAATATTTTGTCAGCTTCACAATCTAAAAATTTCGCAAGATAAGAAAAGATTGGAATAGGAATAAATGGAGAATCACATATTGAGCGAAGTTTGGAAGCATACCTCTGCGTTCTTTTCGGGCCACTTAAATACCCAGGGTTGATATGCAGCGATATTTTCAGGTAGCATGATAGAACCAGAGATGTAAGGTCCCTTCAGAGTCAATGGGAAGACACACCATTTGTCATCTTTTGATTGGCGTGGAGTTTTGTTAGTGCCAGAATGCCAATCAATATCTTGCATTAGCATCTTTTCGCTAGCAACATTTTCTTTCTTCTTCAAGCGAACCCCCCAGCGAGTGTTTTCTTTCTTCATAGTGATTACTTCATAATTCTCAAAGAAACTCGCCACAGTGTATTTCTCATGGATGATTTCTAGGTCAGCAAATTTAGGATCTATAAGTTTCGACGGGTAAAGAGATCCCAAGCCTGCACCACGATAGGCAAACTCTAGTATAATTCGGATGCAGTCTCCACACAATTGATAGATGGCTCGCGAAAAATTCGCATGGGAAAGGATCTCGTAAAACAATGGAAAACTAGGATTATAAAGAGGGATAGGAAGACCATCAAGGAGTTGGCCAAGCGAGACTATAATTTCTTCATTGCTACACTGATGATCAGAAAATAATTTAGCAGAAAGAATGGATTTAGGGCCATGATCGGGAATGGTAGACAATGTAAAACCCTTCTCTTTAAAGTCTTTTTGAATTTCTTCAAATTCACTACCATATTTATGACCACTTGGAGGCATTTTTGAGTATGGGAATGGAGAAGAATAAAAGATTTAAAATTTTACAGTGGCAGAAGCGGAACTTGCGGAAGAACAATGAAGAAAAGTTGCAGAGAAAATAAAAACGAAAGTAAAAAGAAAGCAAAAGAAGACAAAGAAGGATATATATAGAGGGAAGGAAATCTCGAGAAGATAAACTCATTAATGCGAAGAGATGATGTGAACGTTAAGAAATGACGGTTACTAAAGACGTGTCAAGAAATGAATGGTAAAAGAAACACGTATAATTTATTTCGCGGGAATCAAGGAAAGTTGTCGGTGGAAAAGGATAGGGAAAAATGAGCGGTTGCGGAATTTAGAGATAGAAATTCTCATATCATTCTCTTCTTCGCAGAGAAGACATGAGAAGAGGCAAGATGTAGGAACAGAATCTCGCAACAGTTACATCTCAGCGAAGTTTTAACTAAAGAGTGGTTGCGAAGATAATCGCAAGAGTATTAGAGAAGTGATGTAGCGAATGACGTCAGCTTAGTCATAAGGAAAGTGTGAAGATTCTGCGAAGATAGGGATTACCTTGCGAAGAAAACCCTTATAAGCTTGCGAGAACAATGCAGATCAGATCCTAAAATAAAGGCTGGCTTAGCTGTCATCCACTATGTAATATCCTATATAAAGGACCAATAAAAGTCGAGAGAGGAGAGATCTTTTTAAGAGTGAGAGGAGAACAAAAAGGAGAGAGAAAGTCCAGAGTCATTTTGATTTCCTTGTATTCCTATTTTTGTAAAATTCATCAAAAAGATAAATAAAGTTTTGTGAATTGATCATGAAATTCGATTAGAACATTGTATAATCTTGGAGGGGTGTGGTTGTAGGAAATCCTGCAACCACATGATTAGAGATGGTCAATGGTTTGGTAACTTTAGGCATCAGTTAAATGCCAACGAACAGCCGGAATGGGACTTGTTGCGTCGAGATAGTGGTCTGGTACCTACTCAAGTGGACGGAGATGATGAAGTTGAATTCACTGCCAACTACAGCGACAAGCTTTGCTACGATACTCTTGCCGGAAATGTCCCAGAGTGCTGCTTCTCAAGGTTTCTATGGAAAAATTATATTCCACCGAAGGTCAGTTTTCTACTTTGGACTATTTTCCATAACTCTCTCCCTACAAGAGTATGCTTAGGCATAGAAGGGTTGAATTGGCCAGTGCTGCTTTCCCTCTGTGCAACGACGACTTGGAATCGGCTGATCACCTGTTGTTACACTGTTCCTATTCTTTTAAACTGTGGGCTTATTTCATTAAGTCTATGAGAATCTCTTGGCCGATTCCTGGAAATGTGTTGCATCTTTTTGAAGCTTGGGATTGTAATGTTTTGGCCGGAAGATGTAAGAGCTTATGGAACATTTTGCACTATGCCATTATATGGAATGTTTGGAACGAAAGGAATCACAGGGTCTTTGGTGGGAGGCCTAAAGATGTGGAAGAAGTCATTATTCTAATTAAGCAAACGTTGGTTCTTTGGAGTTGCGATACGAATACGTTTAAATTTGTTGATAGCAGCCAACTTATTCATAACTGGGAGCTAACTCTGCATACTTAAGCTTTTGCAGTTTTGTTTCAGTGGTCTTAGTTGTTTTTTCCTTGTGAAGCTTCTGTTGATTCACTGACTTCTTAGTTTGTATGGGCTTTGGCTATTCTTTTCTCCTTAATATAAATTTTTCTCTTCGAAAAAAAAAAAAAGATGTTGCGCATGGATGAAGTTCGGGTATTATTCGTCTCTCCAAAATATAAATTTGGTACATTATTTGTCATTCGGGGTTAATTCCTAACGGAATATGTATGAGTATAGTTCACTCCAGAGGTATGAACTTGGCACAAAAAGTTCACCATGCATATATTTGATAATAAAATGATATGTTTTCGGTGTTGAAATGGTATAATTTGTAATTTAAGTGAAGTATTTATAAACATGTTATCCTATATTATCACCGGCACAAGTGATTTAGACTCAAATCTAGAGACCTAGATGCTAAAGGTTCGAAATCCTTCGAATGAAATTGTACGAATGTAGATATAGAAAAGATCCTCGCCAAGTGTAAGGCTACGAATGTACAAAAATCAATGAACAATGCTCGTCAGAGATATTATTATCAAAATTGAAGATAAAGCATTTAATAGGGTGGCAGAAAGGTCAAATCATCAGTCAGAAGACTTAACGAAACTTTTGGCGAGATCAAATGTAACGAAGTAACAGTGGCGAAGTAATTCATATTCAGCGAAAATGAAGTTCAGTCCAAGAAAGATGACAAAGCGAAGAGGAGACATAACGAAAAAAATTGGGTACTCAGCGTAGATAAATTATTGTGCAAGAAAAGGAGACAATCATCCTAGCGTATCGCAGGGGTTATCACCGAAGAAGATAACTTTATTAGCTGAATTCTCAAGTAGCGAAGTATTAGTAAGGTCACGTGAGAAATTAGAGTATGTGCAAAGTAAATAATGAGATGTACTCCACTTCACTAAACGTCTATCTATTCTATTATATAAAGCCAACTACCC
The DNA here is from genome assembly GCA_023531295.1 of Papaver armeniacum. Classification (NCBI taxonomy): domain Eukaryota; kingdom Viridiplantae; phylum Streptophyta; class Magnoliopsida; order Ranunculales; family Papaveraceae; genus Papaver; species Papaver armeniacum. The sequence continues at coordinate 39,595 of JAJJWW010006609.1, read as the reverse complement.
TTATCGTAGCAAGGGTGAAGCTGCAAATGTTTTGGACAATTTTACCCCTGAATGCATAACATTAAAACTAAATGGTAATCTAGTCACTTTTGAATCCCATCTTCCTTTCTCCAATCCATTGACCCGTATTTGATTCACAGTTTCAGCACACATTCGTACATTTTTAATTGGAAGAAGAGATTAAAAGGATGCACCGATTGCTTCTTCTCATAGATCAAAATCTTGAGAAACAAAATCAACAAATTAGCAGTACTATAAAATGATCAAAATAGCCATCCGAGCAAAACCCATATCTAAGCTTCTTCTCCTCTATAACAGTGAAGCATAACAGTGGAGTATGTGAGAAAACTTAAAGCTTTGATGTTGACCCGCTCGATCTAATCGTAAAACTTTTCAGTTCTAGATCTAATGGTGGACGGTTGATCAAATGTGCATCGATCGTGCAGAACATAACTTAGACACAGTAGAACTAGGAGGGAGGAGAAGCTAAACAGAGTTTTAGGTTTCTTTTTTGGGAGAAAACCAAGTGACTTCTAAAAGTGCCATATCACCCTTGAATATGTGAGCCAGGGACATCCTAAAACTTACCACCTCACATGTTTACACCCCCTATGTAACATATTAGTGATACGTGTTGTATGGTATACCTTGGACCGTGGATGCCCTAAAATTAACTCCACACAGTTTATTTGTTTTTGCACGCGCAGAGTGCTTGCCCGCGACCTCGTATAAAGAACAATAAGACAATGTAAAGAGGGTTGAGTAATTTTATATTCTGAGAGATATATTTAGTGAGATGATTTTGTGAATTCTAAGTTAGAGTTTGGGCTGTAAATTTAGTATTTTGTATCGTCATTTCAATAAAATCATAAGTTATCTTTATCATATCTGGAATACACTAGAATTTATATCATTTGGGTGTACTGTAAAATTTCCTGCAGTTACAACGAAATCAAATGATTGAATCAGGTCGTCTAAACAAACTAGGATTGGTATCGAGACAGAACTGTTTTATCCACTTGGAGAATAAATAAAAATTATAATGGGTTTTCAAGATTTGGACTAGTCATTTTTTAACTTTTAAAAGCTTTTGAACTAGTTATTCTGCAAAGAAAAAGAAGTACTTTGTGTACAAAAGCTGGAGTTTACGCTAAAATTTGGAGTACATGCGAAAATCTAGCTTTTTTGTTTTTGCTTAGAACTTTAACACTACATGTTAGAACACTTTAGGATTCATGGCAAACCACTTTGATTAGTAGGATGTGTATTAGTTTTATACTAATTTGAACAAATTTATTGGGAGTCCTTTTGAATTATAATCCAACAAGGCCTAAAAAGTAAAGATCCTTTTACTTGGTGGATATGATGGGAAACCAGTTGCCTTAAGTCATGACACACATTGCATTCCGCAAATCATGTGAGCTAAAGGTACTTGCAATTGATTCCTTAAGTACTTGGATTTACTTAACTTAACAGTGTATAATGCTATTCTTTTAGTACAATTAAGTTTTGTTTTGTGAGGTTTTTAACACAAAATTGGTTAAAAAGACCAAAATCAAAATTTCCTGGGTGAAAAGGACACTTAGATTTAGATACTGTTTAAATGGACAAAAATTTAAAAATAGGCAGGATGTAACCAGTTTCATCCTGTCCATTTTCAAATATTTTTTCTTTATTTTATTTTACACAGGATGCATCCAGTTTCATCCTTGCTATTTTTTAAGTTTAAGCCAGGATGAATCCAGTTTCATCCTTGCTATTTTTTCTTTGTCCATTTCACCCATAAAATTTTTTACTCGTCCATTTGAACCGTGTTTTAATTTTTTTTTGGACAAATGACCCATTTTCCGGGTTTTTAATAGTAGTCTCGAGATGGAAACTTAATAGACTTCTCTCTTTTTATGAATTTGTTGTTTTTCTCTTTGTTTTTAGATCATTTGCTTTTCTATTGGATAAGATGGCTATGCTTGGCAAGCCTATCCGATTAGCATACAAATTAAGCAATGAATGACTTTAATTTGTTTAGACAACTAATCATACAAATTTAGTGCATTTGTAGGTTGTCCCTAGGTGGAAAAACAATTTAGGGTCATCTTTATTTCATCTAATAGTACTACTATCAACATTCTTCCTACTTCTTTTTCACCTAGTTTCAGCCAAACGTAAGTTTGTGAATCGTGTCGTTAGACAATTTCAAATGGTTCATAAAAAGAAAAAATTGTTTTCATTCTCATGATATAAGAAAAGAAAACAAAAATGTTTCGGTCAAATTTAGTCCAAGGGGTGATTGCTCCGGTCAAAGATAGTTGAAATCGACGGTAGACTGAGGAGATAAAATGGTAAACCGCCAATTTCTAGATACCAGATTCCGATTAAGATAGGTTTGAGGTGTTGGCAAAGATGCATGGCACGTCCTTAACTATTAACGTGAAACTCCAAATAGACATACATGCATGCTCGAGTATACTCTTGCCTTCAGGGAAAGATAATCTTAATACAATTTTTTGTTAATCACTGCGGACGAAATGGATTTACTTGTGAAACTAATATTGTATTGGTTATTTACTATTTGATTTACATACATACACAGATTAATAAACCTAAAACATGGTATTCTCAATGGACTTCAATTACATGGAACATACATGTTGTATGCATATGATTCTTCCAAGGTAGTCTTATTTTCCTGCGACCTCAGTTGAGCATAAAATCTTTCAATAAACTCTTCAGCATCTTCATCTACGTGACACTCAGTTTCATCGAAAACATTATCTCCTAACGGAAATGGAGAATCCGTTACTCTCGGTTGTCTAACCATTGGACTACGCCCAAATCCTAACCCAGGTAAATATGGTGAAGGCATTGTAGAGCTACCGTTTTCCGTCATTACTTGGTTATTCAACATTTCAAATAGTTTCTGCACGGCGTTAACTGAGGTGATATCCTCTTCTGAAAATGAAAAGTTACGGCGGTGTTGTTTCTTGTGCTTACTGCTGCTGGTGTTGCTCATGTGTACAGCTGGGCTAGTACTGCAACTGAATTCGTAATGTCTCGGAATTTTGGAAGAGGAAACTTGAGAAGAATGGTTGGGATGATGGAACAGCATTAAGTTTGATACAAGTTTACTTGCGATTTTGCAACGTTTAGACATGATGTTGTGAAGATGAAGCATGAATGATTTGTTGTTTTTTGATATTCCTTTCCTTATCATGAAAAATGCAACTCTTACGATGTTCCATAGTCTCTTTGCTACTATTTTTGTGCTCGGTTTTGCATCCATATTGTAATCTATTGTTCTGATCTTAGCTAGAGATATTGAAAGAGTGATATGTATGAATATTGGATTTGTTGTTGTGATGAGAAGGGAATGGAAATTGGAAAAGGAGTATTTATAGGGGATGGAAACTGAAAAGTTATCAGACAAGATACTATTTGGTGGCACTTATCAGTGCTCAATCATGTACTACTGGCAGACTGTAGTGTAGTGTGCTTCTTCCTTTATACACCAATTATTATGAAACATAATAAAGTGGGGCTTAGTTCAACATAATTGGTTTTGTTGGCAAATGTTCAGATAAAATGTCTGGTTCAAAGATTAAATTACGTCAAATTATGAAGCGCACATCTAGCTAGTTAACAAATTGGTTACCAGGAAGCATCATTAGGAATTGATGTTTCTTTAATTAATAGAATGGTAAAATACGAATGCTAGGCTTTCACTGATACGTAAGATGCTTTCGTTTTCGAAACCAATATGGTACAATGTTCTCCCATGCCATGCATAATTTTCTCTGTGATGGTAAATGATGATGTAAAGGAAGCTTTATTTTCACTACCCATCCCTCTTTAAATCTTAATGCATAAGTTAGTACTGGAGTTTGTTTGCTACACGAAAGCTAGACCAAATTTTCTTCTATCTACTTTCTATGGAAATAAGTGTGTGACTATATCCTTTATTAGCTTCAAAGCCTTCAATCATTTAGTTCAGTGCTCCACTTTTATTTGTTTATTATCTCTGATATTTTCATTTGTTTATTATCTCTAATGAAATATCAAAAATAAAATATTAAAAATAAAAATGGATATATGTAAACAGGTTTTATATTAGAAAGAAGACTGACTGATTAAGGAACTCAGACAGACTTGACCATGTCCAAGTGTTCAAAAGTGTTGTTTCAAGCTTCCTTTGATTAGTTTGGATGATTTTCTTAGGACAAAGTTTGGCAAAGACATGCCACTATTATAAAGTAATTACTAAAAGAAAAGCAGAATCTAATTAAGCTTAATCTCTAACCAAAAAAAGATCTCCATGTATTTAGTTGCACCTTTGATCGGTTTTGTCTTTTCCTAATGGCAAATATCTCCATGTTCGCACACAGCGTGTCCATTGGGAACGATTTGTCTCGGAGCTCGTGTTTCTCTTGTCACCACTGACATGAGTTGTTAGTTCTTCATGAGACGGTTGTTGCTCGATGGACAATACGTATTGGCGTATGAGTGGTGTTTGGTTCTCGAGTGCTTGTTGGCTCCCCGACCCGAGTGGTGAACGATAAGCCCGATTACCACTTCATGCCCGTGTCGTGCCCCAATTTGGTTCCTGTGTTGCCTATTTATCGAGAAGGTATAGATGGTGCCCATGTTGGCTGCTTAATCTAACCTATCGTTGGTAAGATATATCTTTCGCGCACAGCGTGCCCGCTTGAAACAACTTGTCCCTGGTGCTCGTGCTCGCCTGGTGTTAAAAGCTTGGCTGGCTTGCTCTACTGGAGACGGTCGTTCCTTGTTGGAAAATACGTGTTGGTGTATGAGTGGTGTTTGGTATTCGGTGATGGTTGTCCCCCCGTTCCACGCGGCGACAACAAGCCCCGACTACCTCTTCAGCATCTTCCCTGAGTCATCTTAGGAAAAGACTCGTTTGGTCCATGTGCCTATCTGTCGAAAAGGTATCGATTATTGTCCCTTGAAATGGTGAACATGTGAAATCATCCTAGCATATTGTGAAGGGAGGGGACTCCCTCCTGTAGCTATGCAAGAGGCAGGATCGTGAAAGGGGGACTCCTCCCAGTAGCCCTGCAAGCCCTGGGCAAGGGATATAGTGTGTATGCTATTCTAATGGTCGTGAATGTGTAAACCCTACTAGAATAGTGTGCACACTCCCTGATCCACCCATGACACAGAATGTGTCAAGGATTGAATACTGTCTTAAGACAAGTTGCTCAGGTTGGCAAGCCGGCGTAGAAACTTAGCCATATTTTGGAGATAAGATCTTCACGAGATATTATCTCTGCCCTACCTGGTACTTGCTACTGGAAAAAGGGCTTTGGTTATTGGTTATTGGTAGCTGACTCAATACCAGGCCATAGGAAACACAATCTGATAGTCAAAATGCTCCGGTAGATTATTGTTTCGGTAGGTCCAGACACCTTTAAACATTTCTAGGACCGGATGCTCTAAAAACAAGAATAAAAATAATGGGTCTCTAAAAATAAGAATAATGTTGTGATATAGAAGACAAAGAACAAGAGACACGAAATAGAGGGGAAGAAGAAGGGAGAAATTATATTCATTAGTGTGTTAGACAAATATTAGAGCCTCTATTTATAGGGCTAGACACAAGGGCATCCAAATAATAAACGAGATTAACCCTAGATATTCTTAACATAATTACACGTTTATATCACTCCCCCTGGTGACATTGTGTCTAAGCTAATTACAAACATACCAGGAAAACTCAAAAGAGAAAAACCTGAAATTGCATAAACATATAAAGACTTGAAACAATGTTGGACACGCAAATGTTGCCTCGTTAAAACCTTGACAAGGAAAACCCAGTGGGAAAAACCTTGATGAAGGAAAAAGAGTACAACACAATAAGTCCAACAGAATGCACCTTATGCGATGTTGCTCCCCCCGTTGAGTACTTCAGAAAATTCTTGGCTTGCAAATCTTTGACACAAGACTTCCCAATTTCGGTGAACGAATTTCTTGAATGGTGAATATATTAATGCGTTCGTGAGAATCTTCCAGTTGATGAAGTCTTCGTTTGTGTTAGTCTTCTAATGGTAGTGTTCTCGAGTCTTCATGGTTCTTTCAGATACATTAAGTACTTGTGTCTTGGATTGCTGATTTCTTGGAGATGAGTTACAGAAATAGTTGATGTGGTTTCTTCAACAAAGTGCCAAGATATGAAAACCTTATCATACGTGAACAAAAATCGTATTTGTTAGAAGGAAATCCAAATTCTTAGGAGATGATTAAGTTGATTTGGTTTAATCAAATGTAGGCATCCACAAAACAACCAAAATATATACAACTACCCCTTGGATGACCATCATGTTGAATTAAATTGCCTCACTAAAACCTTGCCAATAAAACCCAATGGGAAAAAATTTGGACGAAGGAAAAAGAGCACAACTATCAATATTAAAAAAAATATATATATATATATATATATATATTAAACGTCAGAGATGTTGCCTCGTTAAAACCTTGTCAGGAAATGTGAAACCCTCAAATCGTATTCGATTCATTGTGAAACCCTCAAATCTATTAAACGTTTGAGAAAAAAAATAGATGAAACCCTCAAATCGTTTTTACAATGATCATATTTCTCATATAACGCATGAAGACTACACCAACCTGTAATTTTCAAAATTCATGCTTGCACGGTTAAGGTGTTTAAGTTTTGGATCCAAATATTGCGTTATTCAAGAGATTTCAATCCAATATATAATTTGGAATTTGTGCATACCAATCACATACGTCGATATTTTTCGGCAGAGGGGTTAACAACCACCATCTTATTATTTCAGTAGCTACCATAAATGAATATTCGACAATAATTTAGCTTACTTTAAGCCAACACAATTCTCAAGTGTATGCATATATTGAAAATTCAACCAATTACTGGTACCAACGCCCGCGGGTATTATATTCTCCTCATATTCAAGTGAGAAGATATTATAATTGAGAATGTGAATTTGTTACACTCAATTGGAGCACTACCTGTAGCCTCTTATAGAACACTACTTATCTGCTAGATGTGACTAGATTTCCTCTTAAGAGGCAAAAACTTAAATAAAAGCAAAATGAGAAATTTCACGCCAATCATATAATGATAGCCTACATCAATTTGATTGTGATGGGAGAGAATTGATATAACATTTAAGTTAATTACACAAGCTTCTGATATAGTGTATAGTCTCCCCCTGATTATGGCGAAAAATCTTTTTCATCCCATATACGAAAACTTCAAGTTTCGTAAAGTATTATCCTATTAATTCGAGACATATACTTATAATAATTTATGGATTTTAAGAAAACCGCGTTGGACAGTAGATACTGATTTCAAAAGCCATAAAAAAATGTTCAAAAAAATTGTAGTTCATACAAATTAAAGATCAACTATGAATTTTATTGGTTACAGTCAAAATATGCAAATAAAATCTCCAATATCGTGACCTCGAGGGCCAACGAGATAATGGTTTAGATTGAAATCATTGGAAACTTTCTTTATCAAAAAAACAAATCAATCAAGATCAATATAGTCACTACAAGGACTAATGATATTGGCTAACAAGCCGGGTGCGCACCCATTGGTCTTTAGTGTCCGACCGTAATCCAACTATAAGTGGAACAAATCCAAATTTTGGAGATTATTACCGAAAAAAATACAAAAAATAAAATAAAATTAAAATTGCTCAATATCTTTAAAGAATGCAGCAAATTCTCGTTCATCGGTATTTAACGATTGGCTTATACCATAATAACGATATTTCATCATTTAGGGATCGACATAAATGAATTATATGTTTTTTTTTTTGAGAATATAAAGAAATCACTATCGTTATTTTCTTTGAAGAGATAAAATCCACTCTTTCTAGTTGTTCAATGGCTTCATGTAAAGGAAAATTGAAACCAATGGTTTATTATTAGATAAAACCATACATATTTGATCGTAAAAATTTGTTTGAAACGATCAATCTTCCGTAATAGGGAAAAATCAAACCATTATTGGCAAAATTTTAGAAAATATGCCAATCTATTTTCTCTTGTATTATAGAAACCAGTGAGAAAATTCGCAAAATTGGTTTTTACGATTTATCAAACTCGTATCGACAAAATAAAAATATTGTTTAGTTATCGCTTAGGAAACCTATTTTGAGGTTGACAGATGGTTTCTCGCATATAAAAAATAATAGAAACCATATGTAAATCACATGATTCTTGTCTAAAAGACAAAAATACCAAAATTAATTGGCAGAAGGTTTTTCAACCATGCACGTGACGATAACACCAATTTTTGGTGATTGCAGTTTCATGAAAGGAATGGAAACTGTAAACCGATAGATCTATAGTTTCTTCTACAAAAAGGGACTAGAGAAGAAAGGAAATCAAACATATTCTGAAAAATTGATCACTAGAACTCAACCACGCATATAATTAAACAAAAAAAAAATTATAGCTTGGTAAATAATTGTAAAGAAAATAGAGACAGGAGAGATACAATATTATGCTACCAATACTGTACAAGGGATGTTCGAAGCATAAAGCCAAACACCTTTCGTATTCTTTGCATTCGAATTAATATCTCATCACACCCTTTGAGATAGCAAAGCAGTGACGGATGTGGGGGATGGCTTACCCAAAAAATGGCGCATTATGTTTGGCAGCCCACCCCCAAAATCTCGTCTTAAAATCATTGCTCTTAATTGATACGTTGTAATTGGTGAAAAAATTACTTAGCCCAGGGTAAGAATTTGGTTCATGCCCATGGCTAAGACGTTGTTACAACATTTAGATTAGTTAAAAAGTATAAGTGCTAGAACAATATTGACAAAGAGTGAAATACTATTCCACTATTCTGTTTCATTTTCGATTGCATCTGAGCTATTCCATCGCAGTTCTTCGATCACGATATGGTTATTTTTTATAAAGAGATCTAACTTAGGAAATGGCTAAATTGAGGGATGTCATTGTACAAGGGTTTGGAATAAGTTAGCGTCATGCTCCATGAGCATGCTTGCAAAATGGACGTGCATTTGCCTAGCTTTAAAAGCCCGGATCGTAGCTTCATCCACTTCACCTGCTAAATAAAGAATTAAAAGAAACTCGCAAACTTTGACATACAAGAGGCAATAAGAATTTGTGAAAGTGATGAAGTACCAACTGCTAAAGCCATCAGGTTATAAATTCAAATCCTCCTTACAAAGTAAACATATAGAAGGATGATAGGAAGTGGAGGCGGCAGCATTAAATCTTATTGTACTTTGAGTTCAAGGGAAAGCAAAAAATTTCCCACATGTTTTCTTGAATGTTGGGTCGTCGTAAGACATTTTCTTCCAAGTGAAGTTGTACTTCCATCGAAAGGAATGCCTTCTACAAAACCTGAACATGAATCTTTACTTATTTGCTAATTGTCCATCATTTTATGGATCCTGAAACAAATGGTAGCTTTGGACGTGATAAAAGATGACACCGTACATATTCTATATCATGTATAGAATTATGAAAGCACAACCTTGGAGGGACAACCGAACAAGCGCAAGACGATCGTGCAGATACCAATATAATTGCATTGCGATTCAGTATACAAGATATTGACCGAATAGGAAATTCATCCTGATGTTTTCCACAAGTGAATAGGTCAACCAGAATGATTTGTTCCTTAGTTTCTCATTAATAATATCTAGCTAGACGATAGGGTGCTCTAATGTCGTTTAAAGTTTATAAACCCTTATCTACGACAAAGCCGTTTGATGGACCAACACTGCAATAATCCATATTTAAGAGAGGTTTGGTCCATTGTAAAAGTGATTCAGATTTTTGGGTAGTAATGATTCATCTACCATGGAAAAAAAAATTTATCCCACCCGAACATAAATTCCTGGTTCAGTCGCTGGATAGCAGCAACTTTAACCAACTCCGCATATATAGTCTATGAAAGGACGAAAATAAAAGGCATTAGAGAAGAAACATGAATCATATAAAAGATATCATGTACATACATAGCCACAAGCAATGCATCCATCATATTTACATTATAAAAAAAAAATATGAGCAGATGGAATAAGTACAAAACGTGAGAATATAAAGTAATCAAAAAACCAAAGGTTAAGATATTTCCTTTCGTATCGTGTACATATGCCAATCAAATAAAACCAATGATTTTATGGTGTTGTAGTTCATCTTCCTTTGATTGCATTAATACAAAAAGATTCATCGTATCGCTTGGTTAGCTAGGTAGAGTTACGTCGCTGATAACGTGTTGTGATATAGAAGACAAAGAACAAGAGACACAAAATAGAGGGGAAGAAGAAGGGAGAAATTCTATTCATTAGTGTGTTAGACAAACATTAGAGCCTCTATTTATAGGGATAGACACAAGGGAATCCAAATAATAAACGAGATTAACCCTAGAGTGGTGTATGAGTGGTGTTTGGTCTTCGGTTTTGGTTGGCCCCCCGTTCTACGCGGCGAAAACAAGCCCGACTACCTCTTCAGCATCTTCCTTGAGTCATCTTAGGGAAAGACTCGTTTGGTCCCCGTGCCTATCTGTCGAAAACGTATCGATTATTGTCCCTTGAAATGGTGAACATGTGAAATCATCCTAGCATATTGTAAAGGGAGGGACTCCCTCGTGTAGCTATGCAAGCGGCAGGATCGTGAAAGGGGGACTCCTCCCTGTAGCCCTAGGCAAGGGATATAGTGGGTATGCTATTCTAACGGTCGTGAATGCGTAAACACTACTAGAATAGTGTGCACACTCCCTGCTCCACCCACGACACAGAATGTTTCAAGGATTGAATACTGTCTTAGGACAGGTTGGCAAGCCGGCGTAGAAACTTAGCCATATTTTGGAGATAAAATCTTCACGAGATATTATCTATGCCCTACCTGGTACTTGCTACTGGGAAAAGGGCTTTGGTTATTGGTTATTGGTAGCTGACTCAATACCAGGCCATAGGAAACACAATCTGATAGTCAAAATGCTCCGGTAGATTATTGTTTCGGTAGGTCCAGACACCTTTAAACATTTCTAGGACCGTATGCTCTAAAAACAAAAATAAAAATAATGGGTCTCTAAAAATAAGAATAAATTATTGTCTCTAAAAATAAATCATTAGACTCGGTGATAGTTAATTTAAGCCTGGCATTTTTAGGGGCGACCCCAAAAGAATTAGGGGCGACACAATCGGTAGGAAAGTTCACAATCGGTAGATAACTTCCGGGGCGTTTTTTTTGATGGCCAAACTACCCTTTATAATCGGTAGATAACTTTACAATCGGAAGTTAATCCACAATCGGGAGTCAATTTAATTTATTTAACTTCCGAATATAAAGTATCCCCAAAATAAAATCCTCTATCTTTTGAATTTTGACTATCCTATAATCGGTAGTAAATAAAGTTATCTTGACTCCCGATTAAAGTAGACCTTTGGCAAATATCCTACCATAATCGGTAGTCAAGATAGTTCATATAACTACCGAATATAAAGTAGCCCCAAAATGAGATTTTGCAAAAAATCCTCTTTTTTTGAATGTTGGTTGAGCCTATAATCGGTAAGAAATGAAGCATTATCATGACTTCCGATTATACAGTGGCTCTCTTTACAAATATCCTACCATAATCGGTAGTCAAGATAGTTCATATAACTACCGAATATAGAGTAGCCCCAAAATGAGATTTTGAAAAAAATACTCTTTTTTTGAATTTTGGTTGAGCCTATAACCGGTAAGAAAGGAATAGTGATCATGACTTCCGATTATACAGTGTCTCTCTTTGCAAATATCCTACCATAATCGGTAGTCAAGATAGTTCATATAACTACCGAATATAGAGTAGCCCCAAAATGAGATTTTGCAAAAAATCCTCTTTTTTTGAATTTTGGCTGAGCCTATAATCGGTAAGAAAGGAAGAGTGATCATGACTTCCGATTATACAGTGGCTCTCTTTGCAAATATCCTACCATAATCGGTAGTCAAAATAGTTCATATAACTACCAAATATATAGTAGCCCCAAAATGAGATTTTGCAAAAAATCCTCTTTTTTTGAATTTTGGTTGAGCCTATAATCGGTAAGAAAGGAAGAGTGATCATGACTTCCGATTATACAGTGGCTCTCTTTGCAAATATCCTACCATAATCGGTAGTCAAGATAGTTCATATAACTACCGAATATAGAGTAGCCCCAAAATGAGATTTTGCAAAAAATCCTCTTTTGTTGAATTTTGGTTGAGCATATAATCGGTAAGAAAGGAAGAGTGATCATGACTTCCGATTATACAATGTCTCTCTTTGCAAATATCCTACCATAATCGGTAGTCAAGATAGTTCATATAACTACCGAATATAGAGTAGCCCCAAAATGAGATTTTGCAAAAAATCCATTTTTTTTGAATTTTGGTTGAGCCTATAATCGGTAAGAAAGGAAGAGTTATCATGACTTTCGATTATACATTAGCTCTTTTTGCTGAAATCTTACCATAATCGGTAGTTAAAATAGTTCATATAACTACCGAATATAGAGTAGCCCTAAAATGAGATTTCGCCAAAATCCTCTTTTTTCTGAATTTTGATTATCCTATAATCGGTAGTAAATAAAGTTATCTTGACTCCCGATTCAATTATTCTCGAGAATTAAATGACTGTGCCGGCAGTGGGCTGAAAACCAGAAAAAAAAAATCCAAAACGGACTGAAATTCAATAATCGAACACAGTCGAGAGGGGCTACCCCCCCGAACCCCCCAGACCCCCTGCATAGCGTACCGGCATTGTATTCATACCACGTCCATGCCCGCACCGAGCTTTTTCAACTGCATTGGTTGAGCCTATAATCAGTAGCAAATGTAGGTATCCTGACTTCCGATTATACAGTGGGCCTCTTTACCGAAATCCTAGCATAATCGGTAGTCAAAGATAGTTCATATAACTACCGAATATAGAGTTGCCCCAAAATGAGATTTTGCAAAAATCCTCTATTTTTCTAATTTGGTTGAGCCTATAATCGGTAGTCAAATTAATTCATATAACTACCGAATATAGAGTTGTCCCAAAAATGAGATTTGCAATCGGTAGATAACTAAACTACCGATTATGAAGGAGCATATAAGTATTTTCATCCTATTTTGTCTTTTTGTGTCGCCCCTAATTTTTTTGGGGTCGCCCCTAAAAATGCTAGGAATTTAAGGCTCCTAGGAAATAACATGTGCCTCTGGTTCCAGCACAACTAGATTCACTAATTGTCCATAATGAGATGGTTAACTACGTTGTCCATAATGAGATATAAACTGAACAAATCTGAGAGACCAAATTTGCGAAATTAACTCAATTACAGTAAAACTTCGATAAATTAATAATCTTGGGACCGGAGAAAATTATTATTTTAGCGAAGTTATTAATTTATCGAGTTAAAATTTAGCTTGTACAAGCCTAGTTGGGACCGAAGAATTTTATTATTTTAGCGAAGTAATTAATTTATCGAAGATTAATTTATCGAAGTTCTACTGTAATTTGCTCTAGGAGCTAAAAACAAAATCATCCTAATATCCCAAATATTTTCAGGACCCAAAATTTGTCTCTTACCAGTAGTAATCTGACCCATATTTTAGAAGTTGTCATTATGGCACAAAGTCTGGCTAGTGACCAAATCTGATGTAACCTAGATATATTGTAACCCTGAATTTACTATGCGACTCTCGCGACTTTAAATTTGCTTCTTTGTGGCCCAGAAGTTGCAATGTGTCCTAGGAAAACTCTGGCAATAAATAAGAAGGGTTGTTAAATATGGTACACCGGGTTACCAATTTCGCAAGGTAAATGAGAAATACAACAGCTAACTAGTTGCGGTAAAGAAACGGATTTTCATTAACCGAGAAAAGAGAGAGTCCAATTTTTTTTTGATAAACAGAAAGTCCAGAGATAGTTAACGGTGACGCAAGAATACGTTACCACCTATTAACAGCTCATAGGAGACTAAGATAAACGAATTCAAAGATGACAAGTGTAAACTGTCAGTTACAGCCAAATGGGGATTTAGCACCTGCAGCTTGTGCTTCAAAAATTCAAATCTGGGAGCAGATAAGCCTTTAGTAAGAACATGAGCCACCTGGGCATCTGTAGAAATGTACTCAACCTGCAAAGTTTTGTTATGGACTAACTCTCTGACAAAATGAAAGTCTATAGCTAAATGTTTCATTCTACTATGAAACACGGGATTGGAAGCTAAAGCTATAGGACTTTTAATGTCACAAAGAATAAAAGGAGGATCAGGAAAAAAAACATGCAAGTCCCTCAGTAAAGAACACAACCAAACAACTTCAACTTCAGCTGTAGCAGAAGCAAGATCAGTACTTAATCTGGAAATAGTAGCTTGCTTTTTAAAAGACCAAGAAACTGGATTTCCCCCAACAAAAGACACAGTATCCACTGATAGATCTCCTACTATCAGGGTCCCATCCCAATCAACATCAGTGTATCCCTGAAGAGCTTTAAAGCCTTTACCAAAGTAAATTCCATGACCAAGAGTGCCTTTGATATATCTAAGAGTCCTCTTTGCAGCTTGAAGATGAGAAGTAGTAGGGTGAGTACATGAATTGACAGACTTGATTAAATGCAAAGCAGATTTCTGGTCTTGTCCAAGTCAAGTATTGTAAAGCCCCCAATATAGATCTATACTTAATAGGATTTGACAGTAATTCCCCTTCATCCTTGGTGAGTTTAAAAGAGGCGGGACATGGTGTAGAACATGGTTTAATACCCACCAAATTAGTCTTCTCTAGTACCTCAAGTGCATATTTAGTTTGAGAAAGAAAAAGACCCTCATTAGATCTTTTGACTTTTAAACCAATAAAATAGTGAAGATCTCGTAAGTCCTTCGGTGGAAATTGAGCTTGTAGTTGTATTATAATGTGATCACAAAAAGAGGAAGAACTACCAGTGATAATGATATCATCAACATACACAAGAATATATGATAGTGAGTTGAGAACCAATATAGTGTATGAATAAGGAAGAATCAGCTAGAGAGGGTTTGAAATCAAGTTGAAAAAGCGGGGGTCTAACAAGCACACCCAATATTTCGCTTAGCAATCTGTATGGACTAACTCCAATATAATTCCAAGAGAATCAACTAGACATTCGGACTCAATCAATGGAAATAGATCCAAGAGTTGTATCTCAATTTCTCAATTCAATCTGCAATCACACAAATAGGAATTTGCGAGCCCGATTGAACATAAGAAATAACTTGAACGGTACCAAAGACCAATGTTCAAGTGTCAATCAATTTATATCAACAACCAAAGGTTGGATTATCTAATTGATTGAACTTACGCACAACCTGTGATATTTCTATTATATAACAAAATATAATGCGGAAAATAAAAAACACAAACACCAGAAATTTTGTTAACGAGGAAACCGAAAATGCAGAAAAACCCCGGGACCTAGTCCAGATTTGAACACCACACTGTATTAAGCCGCTACATACACTATCTTACTCCAAGTTAACTGCGTACTGGAATGTAGTTGAGCCCTAACCAATCTCACACTGATCAAGGTACAGTTCCCTTAGCTAATTTCACCCACAACTAAGACTTGCTACGACCCAAAGTCGAAGACTTGATAAACAAATCTGTCTCACACAGAAAAGTCTATTGAATAGATAAATATGTCTCCCACAGATAAACCTATGATTTTTGTTCCGTCTTTTGATAAATCAAGGTGAAAAGGAACCAATTCATATGTCGGACTTATATTCCCGAAGAACAACCTAGAAATATCAATCACCTAACAATAATCTTAATCGTATGGTAGCGACACAAGATATTGTGGAATCACAAATGATGAGACGAAGATGTTTGTGGCTACTTTTTATCTTGCCTATCGAAGATTAAATCTCGAGCCAATCTTAGAGAAGATAGTACTCAATCACGATAGAAAACATCAAGATCAGATCACGCAACTACAGAGAAAATAGTTGGATCTGGCTTCACAATCCCAATGAAGTCTTTAAGTCGTTAACCTACTTGGTTTTAGAAAAACCTAAGGTTAAAGGAGAATCGACTCTAGTCGCAACTAGTATCATACAGAAGGTGTGGGGATTAGGTTTCCCGATTCCTAGAGTTCTCCTTTATATAGTCTCCAAATCAGGGTTTGCAATCAATGTTACCTTAGTAACAAAGCATTCAATATTCACCGTTAGATGAAAACATGATTAGACTCAAGCTGATATCTTTCAACCATTAGATAGAACTTAGCTTGTTATACACAAATGAAATGTACCTTCATTTAGATATGAGTAACCGTACCTAAACGTGTACACCTTGTTGGCTCCATAATAAATAACCGAAGTTAGCCATATGAACACTTTCATATCAACCTCATTCATCTTAACCATAACTAGTTCAAATGACTCAAATAAAACTAGTTCTAGAGTTGTTCAATTGTTTATATTCTCATAGAAGTATACAAGACACAATTGAAGCAAAGTCGATTTTTATTCACTCTAATCAAGTCATGAACATTATAGCCACGGTTTGCAAAAGATTGCATTCCTTATTATATAAATGTATTAGTTCATGAACAAACCGATTTTAGAACATCATCCACTCAGGTATGCAAACGTGTACGCATACATTAGTGGTCGGACTAAGTTTGGGATTGCCATTATGCGACTGTGTACGCATACCTCCAAACTCAGCAAAAATTCCCGGACCTAAACCTTACGCCAGTACGCGTACCGGTATGTGTACTAGGTTCCCAACTTTCACAAACCAACAGGTACGCATATGGGTATGCATACTATGGTTCCCGGACATGGATTACATATATGCAAGTACGCATAGTATGCTTAAATCCAATTGTTCTAAACTCTCATTTCAACCATTCAAACATTCTCAGAAGACGGGAATAGCTGTCTCACACAAACTATTAGCTTCAAAGCAATTTTAAAGTGATCGAATGATCAACACGAAACATTCTGAGTCTACATCAAATAACTGTCTCACACAAATCATGTAAGATGTTACCAGGCGATTTTCACATGATCATCTTTTGACTTTCATCAAGGATATAAGATGAACTTGGTTAAAGCGAAATCTTACCAACACATATTTCGATAAATATGTAAGCGAGTTAAACTCAGCTCGAAATATCAAATGTGCATCATTGAAGTCTGTATAGCTATACGACTTTTGCCTTAAATAGGAGACACTAGTGGAAAATGATTTTTTTAAGTCTGTTTTGGCTTTATGATTAAGACTTCCCATGGATTTCTTTGTATACTATTATTCCCAAAGTAGTCTTTTTAGTAATAAAAAGTAAAACAATTTCCTACGGAAGTCGTAATACTTCTGGGTAGTTTAGTAAATAAATTGAGCTTCTATGAGGTTTATAATTAAAACTGCGTAGACTGCTAGTTTTTATGGTCCCGATTTCCCAGATTTGGTTTCCTTATCTATGTCTACCTCTATTAACACTTCTCTCGGATCTCTCACAGCATCTGAATCATTCTTACTTTCCTCTCCCAAACCCCTAAATGTTATTCTCCACTTCAATCTCAGTCTCTCATCGTCTTCTCCCTTCTTCCTTATACTCAGATTCATCATTGAAATTATTAGTTTGTACATCATAAATAACTCGAAATTATTCTTTTGTCCATGAAAACTATGCACCTGTGTAAATCGATGGAAGGTTTTAATCTACCAATTCCAGTTGCGATCTGAAAATACTACTGGTAATGAAAGAGCAGGATCAAGTAAGATTCAATCAGATGTTCTATGACCTTTTAGATCTAAATCAAGGATTTTGGATTTAATGATTAAGCTACAGAAAAAGATGGTGAAGGAAGATAAATTAGTAGTCTTAGAGATCAAATCTAAGAAGTGGGTTTTTTTCCTCGTTAATTTTGTTATGCAAATCATAATTTTCCCTTAGATTGTTACTGAAGTGTTTTTTTGTGGTTTGTCATTCGCAGGTTAAAGGATATCTTATCTATCTTTACAGAGAATTCTAAAAAGTACAGTTTGGCTGGTTTGTAAAAGATTCGGATGAACAGATGCTACAAACAACGTCTAAGGTATAAAAGCATTATTACTTCATTTGATTTCAATTTCTTAAATTAGGGTTTCTTTAATTTTAACCTTTTTTGCTTATGGGGTACAAATAGATGGATTTGGTTATTTTTGATTGATTTTAATTGTTTATATTGTTACTAGTCATTCAATTTTGGCATGGTTTTCTGTTTTTCGTCTTATCAGTTATGGGTTTTCTTGGATGGATGAAAGTCCTGCCCGTATGTGGTTTCCTGCAATTTTATTTGGACTTTATTTTGTTGTTTGTTGTTTGTTGTTTGTTGTGGATGTATGGTTTTTCTTCAATGGTGGTAAATATTCTGATTTATGTGGTTTATTTGATAATTGTTCTCTTTTTGCTCAAGTTAGTCTTACATTTCTGGTTGTATCAATTTGTATTGCAGGACTTTTGGTCGGCCTGCTGACTCAGATGAAGATAAATATCGTATATAGAGTGGAGAGTACCACATATACCTAATCAGGCTTACAAAGGACCATGGAAGCGCAAGAATCGCTAATGTGAGATTTCAATTACAAGATTTGTTTGCAATTGGAAATGAATCTTGTGTTTTCTGTAAGCATGACCCAATATTTGTTTGTAGATTATGAGAAGTTGTCAATGATAAAAACAAAAGCTAATTTGTTAGACTAAAAATTGAAACATATCTAGTTCTTGTTATGAGCAAGTAGAATGAAAGACAATTTTTATTCACCTGTTACATTTCTTGTGTGCAAGTAGAGTGATAGACAATTCTTTCTTAATTTGAGTGTTTGTTAATTTCCAATGTTGTGGTTCTGATAGAATGACTTTATTTTCTTATTTGGTAATATGTCATCTGATTTAATGAACACAGATTCGATTTGGACATGTTATTAAAGTCTGTGAATGTTATAACAATGTGTGTCGAGGAATTGCTAGATAAGATCAATGATGATGCTAGTGAACTGGATAATCTAATAGGTATCAGTTACAGGTTTGTATATGAATTGTGCTTTCATATAATTTTTACTAGTTGAACTCAATATTCGTCCTTGTTGGCCTGTTCTTAATGACATGTCAATTTTGCTTGTTTTTCTTGTCACAACCCTGAACCTGAGGTGCACTGAACATTTATATGGTGACAATGGCATGGATGTGATTGATATATTATGCAAAAATACTTTTGTTGCACCTCCTGTCATACTTCTCGTAACTTAAGTTTCCACATTTAGGCAAACCTATCATGACACACACCGATCTATTTCCTTATTGTTGATCTAGTCGTTTACCTATAATATTTTGTAGATTGAAAACCTGAACTAGTGGTTAGTCATTTTTTTTGCAGTGAGAAAGAGAGTTACATTGTTGCTTAGTGTGCCAGTTTACCCTTGCCTCGACAATTGATATGCATTTTCCTATACCGAAACCCAAATGAGCATCTAGTTGTTGCTTAGCATATACTGCCTATACCAAAACCTACTATAGAAAATTGTAAGTATAGTTCTGTGAAGTGGTATTGTGTTCATATTTGGGACAGGAATCAAGGTTTTGCGACGAGGAGTTTCAATGCTAATTGTTATCAAGTGCTAGAACACTGCTCAGTCGAACTCGCATGCGTTTCTATCTCAAGCATGTTTGTCAATGTTAGTGATCAAAACTATAAGTCTTGATTTCTAGTCTATTATAGCTAATTCTCGGACTAAGATAGAAAGTGTAGTTGAGCTCAAGAACTCCATGGCGATCATCATACAGGACGAAGAACTACTCAAGTAACTGGTGGAACTTAATCGACTAAAAGGTATGTGGAGACTTGAACTTATCTATCGCTCAAAAGTCTATCTACTCTATCTCTTATATTGAGACAAAAGTCGTTTTGCTATATAGACTTTGATTATACACATTTGTTATTTCGATCCAAGTTTATCTCGCTTATTTATTTCTTGAAATATGTGTTGGTAAGCTTTCTCTTTGGCCAAGTTCATCTTTACCTAGTGACGAAAGTCATGTTATGTTTCAATCACTTGAAAATGGCTTTGACGAAAAATGGTTTGTGAATAAAAACTATATAACGTCCTCTAAGAATGTTTCAATGATTGAAATGAGAGTTCAAATTATATAACCATTGTTGGATATAAGCATTGTGTGGTAACACATACATGTATAAGTCCTTATTCCTTGAACCAAAGTCTGCGTACTTTGCTGCTCAGGAAACCGGAACAGAGTCCGCGAACCCAGTCCGCGTACTGTCGGAGGTTCTCTTCCCGAGAAATTCTGCTGGAGTTTGTGAACTATTTACAAACTTATTCCGGGTACTTAAGTCCGCGTACTTAGGTTGGTTATTTCCTAAAAACAATTATTCGTGAACTTATACTTATATTAACTAAGGAATGCAAGTTTGCAAACCGTGGCTATAAAGTTCATGAATCGATTCGAGTGAATCAAATCGTTTTTGCTTCGACTGTGTCTTGTATACTTCTATAAGATCTAAGCAATTGAACAACTCTCTAACTAGTTCATTTGAGTCATTTTAACTAGTTATGGTAAAGAAGAATATGGTTAATATGAAAGTGCTCATATGGCTAACCATTTGGTTAACTATTGTTGAACCAACGGATGTACATGTTTGGGTACGATTACATAAACCTAAAACGTGCATTTCATTTGTGTGTAACAAGCTAAGTTTTCGATCTAACGGTTGAAATATATTAGCTTGAATATAATTAGGTTTTTATCTAACGGTGAATATTAAATGCTTTGTTACTAATCTAACATTGATTGCAAACCCTGATTTGAAAGACAATTGTTTGTGGGTGAAAACGGTTTCTGCCGATTTTGGTAATTTTGGGTGTGTGGGTGAGAAACAAATTTAAACCCTAAACAATGTACTGCACGGGAGTACTTTTGATTCGAGAGATCAATCTGTACAATCCTGGCCTAAACCAAGAAATGGCCTTTCCAGGCTTGCTTCGGTCACAAAGTGAAGGAGAAGGGTTGGTCTGAGGGAGGGAAGCGAATAAAGTGTTGAGACCAGAATAGTTGATTCTGGAAGTGTGGGTGTTTCGTGACTTGTATCAGAAAGTTGAACTGGCTAGCTGAATGGAAAGCTATCAAATGATGTATGGATGTTGTAATGTTCTCCTGACCAAAACTTGTTGTCTGGTGGAAAATAGGTGAGACCTATTCATACAAGTCGCAACAAAACGTACCCTGGTCTCTTAGGAAGTGGAAACGATTGAGTGGTGGAAGAAGGGAGTAACGGGTAACGCCTAGAATTTATGTTTCCATAATGAAGGATACTTTTACACCATTACTTCTTTCCATACTAACTGCCCCGCTTTATGACACTTTTCTGTAACGGGCGTATTGCACGCCACACGTTGTAAACCGCCAAACCAATACCCTGATGAGTATCCCCCAGTTTGTGACATGTTTTGATGTCTCGAGAGTTTTCGTGGAAAACATGTAGCACTTTGCTGCGTGTGGCAAGTTTAAAATTGAGAGGCTTGTCGTAGGTAAACATCATATGTGGTGATATGCTCGTTTTGGTTAGTCGCCTAAAACTTGTCACGAGTTGAACGGCTCGGTGGCGAATTTCGATGGCTGAGATTCCATCTCATGAGGAATAGTGGCCATTGATTATGGCCGCATCTTATTGTTTAGCGAAGTGGCGCCATTGGCATATTAGCGCCTGGTGGAGCGATGGCATAACGGCATGTTAGTGGCATGCTAGTGGCGTAGCCATGGCGTAGTGGCATGCTAGTATCTGTGGCATGGTGGCATGCCAGTGGCCGTGGCATACTGACATGCTAGTAGCTGTGGCATAGCGACATGCTAGTATCTGTGGCATGGTGGCATGCCAGTGGCCGTGGCATAACGACATGCTAGTATCAGTGGCATAGCGACATGCTAGTAGCTGTGGCATGGTGGCATGCCAGTGGCCGTGGCATAGAGACATGCCAGTAGCTGTGGCATGGTGGCATGCCAGTGGCCGTGGCCTAGCTATATGCTAGTAACTGTGGCATGGTGGCATGCCAGTAGCTGTGGAATGGTGGCATGCCAGTGGCCGTGGCCTAGCGACATGCTAGTAGCTGTGGCCTGGTGGCATGCCAGTAGTCGTGGCATGGTGACATGCCAGTGGCCGTGGAATAGCGACATGCTAGTAGCTGTGGCATGGTGGCATGCCAGTGGCCGTGGCCTAGCGACATGCTAGTAGCTGTGGCATGGTGGCATGCCAGTAGTTGTGGCATGATGGCATGCCAGTGGCCGTGGTGTTGTAGCATGGCCAAAGTTTAAGATTTGGCTCCGTGACTAAAGATAAGGCTTGGCGGCATGGCCAAGGCTAGGGCCTGGCGCCGGGGCCAAGGCTAGGGCTTGGAGGCAAGGCCAAGGTCAGGGCTTGGCGTCGTGGCCAATTTAGGGTTTGATAACGCGTCCAAAGTTTAGGGTTTGGCGGCATGGTCGCTCAAAAAGTTTCCACAAGCCGGTTAGTTTGGTGGTGAACTTGGATGGCTGAGATTGCATCTCAGGAGTAAAGGTAGTCGTCGATCATGGCCACCTTTAATTTGCAGTGGCGCTTTTAACTTGCGCTAGCGGCGTTGCGGTATGGCTCGTGCATGCCTTCGGCGCAGTAGTGCGCGTAGCCGTAGCCACTGAAATTTTGGCACGTTGGTGTGGAAATCTTGCCTAAATTAGGGTTTAGCTTGTCGAAACCCTAATTAGCCTATATGGCACGTCGCATGAGGTGAGTGGCCATGTTTGACGTGTTTGGCATGTGCATCTTGCATGTGTGCCTGGCATGTGCGTTTGGCATGTTTGGCATGATGGTGCGTTTTTAGGAAGCCAATTGGCTTTGCGGCCATCTGGGGTGGTTTCCTTCTCTTCCAACACTGTGGCGAGTTTAAAGTAACCTGGTTTGGTTAATGTAAGAGGGCCGGCCAGGCATGGGCGTGCCTACACATCTGTGTGAGTGTGGCGGATTTAAAGCGACCGGATTGGTCGATGGGAAGTGGGGCCGGCAAGCTAGGGCGTGGCCACACTTCCAGTGCGCTGTGGCGAATTTAATCGCCTAGTTTGGCTAAGCATATTTTTTCGACCAATGGGGTCTAGTGTACTGCGAGGGGCGCGAAACCCTAATTTTTCAAATTAGTCGGGTTTATGAGCTTTTTGTGAGTTATCACAATAATTGGCTGGATTTTGTATGCTGCCACAAAAATCCTTATCTACAAAATGCAGTGTGCCTTAGTCCCAGCATTTCGTGCGATGGCCTTAACTTTGGTACTTGGAGGTTCATGCTACTCCGCTCACGAGTGAACATAAATCCGTCATGCCATACCAGATATTAAGGGTTACTGCAGGGGACATAGCACAGGAAAGTACTCAGTGATTCTTGTGTTGGCGAGGTGCCGAAATTTACAAAGTGTTTTGGATGGTTGCTACATTCGCCAGTCTGGATAAATTTCATGTAAATATATCGAATGGCTCAATAAATATGCCGGTGGAGAGGTTAGCACTCACGACACCGTTTTCTTGCAGAGTGACGTCAAGTGCAAGGTTTTACGATTTTAACCCTAAGCTAAAAACCACCATCAACATTAAGTCCCCTGCTTAGCACGTAACACTGGCATTGTTGCGTGGTAAGCATGAGATGGTTACAGACAAGAGTAAAATCGAAAGAGCAAGACGTGAAGAGGTTGCCAAGGAAATTCAACTAACCTTTGGTGGAAGGCATGAGGAATTCGTGATCCTTTTGTTGGCGGCTTCTGCATAAATTCGTCTTGGCCATGGGATGTTGGCACCAGTACGGCATCTTTGGCTACTGGTTAAGGAATGGTTCATGGCGCTGCTGGCTAGGGAATTGGCTAGGATACGGTTGGAGTTAGCCTGGGCTGCGGATGGCACTTGTCAGGAGTGGAAAAGTTGGCGCTGAGATGGACGCATGTGCATCGGCTATCGAGCAGAGAGGCTAGCACTGGGAGGATGCAAGTTGTTGGTGTTGTCTAGGGCGCGGAGCCGTTGGCGCTGCTGGATTGGCTTATCTTGGACGTGACGTTGCTGGCTTGGCTTGGCTTGGCTTGGCTTGACCGTGGAGCTGTTGGCGATGCTGGCTTAGTCGTGAAGTGGTGAAGATGGAGCTATGGAGCGTCGGTTTGGGACTCGGACTGATGGCGCTAGCTTGGCCGCGGCATGTTGGCGCCATGGACCTTTTCCAGCGCGGGTCCGACTGCCTCTTTCAGTGTATAACCCAAATAGGAAACCTTCCTCCATTCAAACTCCCAAAAGTGTTGTGCCTATAAAAGGTGCTACCCGTCCTCTTAATCTCGTAACATTGATTTTGTTCTCACATCTTGGAGCTAACGGCAAAGCAGTAGCAACACAGTGGGCGAGCGTATTTCAGGTATGTATTCCAGCGTTCCTTCTTTGTTCTTCTGTTTTGGTGTAAACCCTAGCCATAGGCGTGATTTCCACAAAATATTTTTGATATGAATAACTCCTCTTCGCGCCAGCAGTATTATATTAGGGTTAGCTATAACGTGGATAGCAACGAAACCAATTAACATTCTAGGTAATTATTTGAGCGCGGACAACTATATTCGCTCCTTCCATGGAACCTAGTTGTTAGGGTTTCCTTTGTTCATGAGTGAAACTCCCGCGGCAAGGCATGATTTGGCCGAGAGCATGGCTCCCGTGGTGTTGAATGGTTTCGTCCAAGAGCATTTTTTTTTCTCAGCAGCACACATATCCCGTCAAGCAAGCATCAGTCCCCATTCTTTGGCCGTGAGTACCATGACATGCGGCCAAGGAAAACTTCTTTATAGGAAATTCGTTGTTAGATCTTGATTATTGTACCCAGATCCTGACAAAATCTCCATGCATGTTCTTTCTTCAAAGTAGTAACTCTTGTCTTGCTTTGTTGTAGTTACCTCGAAAGTGGGAATAGTATAAGAAATTTTGTTAAGATGTCACCTAAAAACATTTTTGTCGCCGTATCGAGAAGTGCTAACAACTCCAAGCCGAACACAGATGATGAATTTTTAAAAAAGTCTTCTTCACCTAGGAAAACCCATCCCAAGTATGTGGCGATCCTTCTGACCGGTTCAGAAAATGAAGGAGAGGTCCAGTCAGTTCGACCGGGGCGTGTAATGCGATTTTGCCTTCAGAGGAAAGAGTATCATGCTTCTCCCATTGACTTCAAAATCCGTCAGAGTCCATTGCGTTCTTTTGATAAATGGATGCAATTCATGATAAGTCAAGACTGTGTGAGGGCCAATTTGACCAAGGCCCAAATCATCAATGCTATCATGGCTTCTATAACACTTCAAATTAGGAATGATATCCCGGTCTTGATCGCTTTTATCTCCAGATGGTGTCCGGATACTCACACGGCCATATGTAGGTGGGGTGAAATGACCATCTATTTAGAGATTGTAGCCATCTTGCTGAACCTTCCCATAACAGGGAATCTTGATATCACGTTGTCCGACAATAAAGAAGAAATGCGTGCCACTCTTGTCGAGAAGTCAAAAGGATTCGCTCGGAAGGATTACGAGACGAAGTGCTTCTATAGTTGGTGGGTGTCTGAGTGGTTCCCTGATGAGCCGGAGTCGGATCTAGTGCTGGATGATACACTCCATGTTGCTACATTTTTATCTCTATGCCTGTCCAAAGATATTTCGATGACGGCTCTGGTAAGAAGGAAATAAGACAGGAGCTCATTAAATTTTCCATCAAATTGGCGAAAGGCGTCATTCTTCATATTGGTGGCTTGTTTGTTGGTTCTTTATACACCCATTTGGATCATCTGGTCGTGGACATGTACGCTTCAAATGGTTATATGAAAGTGGACTCGTATGTTCACGTCGCTTTTCTCTAAACATGGTTGTGGGAGCATTTCTCAAAATATGCTCCCAAACCGTCGGCTTCACTTCCTGAGTCTTGCGACGGCTCCAGAATACTGCGCTTGTTGAATAAGCGCCCAAAATCTGGATCAAAGCTCATCGACTTTCTTGACAATGCCTATGCCGTTAGCTTTCTTCCTTGGGCTCCATTCCACACGTCCATAGTTCAGCCGAACACTCTCCACTGCTCCGAACTTGACTTTGCTTTCTGCTGGAGAGAATATGAGCGTTGGAGAGGTTGTATTTAGGCGAAGTTTTATCCCCGGACACGTGACATCTTTCTTCCAGGGGTCTTTCAAGGTAGTCCCTTATAATATTGACAGGGCGGCTCGGCATATGGGTTTTGACCAAGGGGTCCCATTTACTCGCCAGCTGGTTTCTCTGGAAGAATTGTTGCCAGCTGTCCTTAATGTCCGTGTTCTCGCGCCAGGTAAAGTCTTACTTTCTTGCTCTCAGAAAGAAGTCCAGTGACAACCTCCAGGTACAACGTATTCTGGCAGGATGAGTTTCTTGCCATCCATGGATTTGTGAATGACGTGGTGGAAAATTCTCATGGCAAGCCTTCCCCTGCGACTTTAGCGGAACATCCATTGTTGAGAGAGCCTTTTACTGCTAAGCGAAAATCTCCTAGCTCGGATATGGATAGTCCCCAGAAGAAGGAGCAAAGGTCTAAGAACCGTGCGGGTGGTTTTCAGTCGGATTCGACGGCTCTTGTGACTTTTTGTTCTTCCAATATGCGAGTATGTATGATTTTCTTCCTGATTTGGTCGTCTTGCATAAATATTCTGAATTGTTGCCACTGAACATCTCTTCCCTTTTGATTTAGGGTCTCAACAAGATAAATGCCTTTACCAGACTTGCAAGTGGCCAAAAGGTGATGCCTTCTGAAGAAAATTCTGGCGATACTGAGCCTTTCAGCAGTGAAGAGGAAGATGAAGAAGAAGAAAACTCAGAGTCTGACGGTGATGGAGAAATTTCTTCAGAGCGGGGCAGCGAGTCCTCTTCCAATCCTAGTGGGCCCACAGATGAGTCTGTGAGTCTCCCATACATTTTTCTCTTGAACTATTTACTTATACCGAATAAATATTCAATTGGTGGTATTTACAGCAGGAGGCCGCTTCTAAAAGTAATTCTGAGATGGAGATTCACGGCAATGAAGATGCAACAGTGTCTCTAATCATGGAAACCGTACCCGTTGGTAATCTGGAGATGGAGGCTGATCATCATAAAGATGTTGTTGTGTCTCCCATGGCGGAAAATGCTGTCGTAATGACGGGTGTGATTGTTCCCAAAGAATCTTTGCTAGTCGCACATCCATCCGCAGGTGTCGTTTTTGATCCTCCATTCGAGGCTCCTTTCGAAGGTCATGTGTTGGTTGGAGGATTCAGTGTGCCCGTGAAGTATGCGGGGCTATATACCAAGATATGGAAGAGGTATGGGAACATCGCCACGACCAGGAAGGTTGATAGTCGCTTTGCATTGGTTAAGCGCGTGGAGGAAACTTTATCTTCAATTCATGACATGTGTGGCGTGACTGGACACACGGTTTCTGGAGATGTAGTCAAAAGCTGGGAATTCCATCTGGATATGTGTGTAAAATTTGAGTTTAATTCCTCCTGGTTCTGTGATGGATTTTCCGAGATCCAAAAGCTGCAGGATGAAGCGGTTGATGGCCCTTCCGCGGATTTGATAAATCAACAGGAGGCAGAAGTCGAGAAGTTTTCCTAGGAGTTGAAGCTGAAGCAGGCGGCTCTTCAAAGCATGAAGGACGCTTTCTCCAAGAAGAACGAGCCTTTGCTAAGAGATTTTCCTTGAATGTTTTTATTTTTCTGAACTTCCTTTGCTTAGGTTTTTTTTCTTTTGAAAGGCAAACGAAACGCCTGGTTTATGGTTTGATATTTTTGGATTGATAGATAATTGTCACCTATGAGGGTTTTGGATTATTCTTTGGAAAGAATTTTAGAATAATGCCGTTTTGATCATGACTGTTAGTAGCATGAATATTCCAGGAGAGTCATGGAATCGTGAATATTGTATGACGGTAGAGTATGGGATGAAATTTTGGGGGTAACATGGCTATCGGTTTCTATTACCAACGTGAAAACTTGAAGTAGTAGATTATGTAGTTTGTCTAACAAGACTTACTCTCTTTTAGGGTCTCCCAACAAAATGGATCTTCCGGGCGTAAGTCTAAGTTTTATGGGCGACGCCGTTGTGACTGTGAGAAGTCCCCAGTTATTCCCCATCGTGTAATAACTGACCACCAAGCCATTGACCCCGCGCGAATCGTTTGCTTCTACCATCCAGATGTCCGGGTTGAAGAAGGAAATTTGGAATTAGAAACTGATATTGTAACCGAGATATTAATCTCCCAGTGTGGTCGCCAATTGTTTGTGGCTGAAAACGGTTTCTGCCGATTTTGGTTTGGTTGTGTGGGTGAGAAACAAATTTAAACCCAAAATAATGTACTACACGGGAGTACTTTTGATTCGAGAGATCAATCTGTACAATCCTGGCCTAAACCAATAAATGGATGTTCCATGCTTGCTTCGGTCACAAAGTGAAGGAGAAGGGTTGGTCTTAGGGAGGGAAGCGAAGAAAGTGTTGAGACCAGAATAGTTGCATCTGGAAGTGTGGGTGTTTCGTAACTTGTATCAGAAAGTTGAACTGGCTAGCTAAATGGAAAGCTATCAGATGATTTCTGGATGTTGTATTGTTCTCTTGACCAAAACTTGTTGTCTGGTGGAAAATAGGTGAGACCTATTCATACAAGTCGCAACAAAACGTACCCTGGTCTCTTAGAAAGTGGAAACGATTGAGTGGTGGAAGAAGGGAGTAACGGGTAACGCCTGGAATTTATGTTTCCATAATGAAGGATAAGTTTACACCATTACTTCTTGCCATTACTAACCGCCCCGCTTTATGACACTTTATGTAACGGGCGTACTGCACGCCGCACACTGTAAACCGCCAGACCAATACCCTGATGAGTATCCCCCAGTTTGTGACATGTTTTGATGTCTCGAGTATTTTCGTGGAAAACATGTAGCACTTTTCTACGTGTGGCAAGTTTAAAATTGAGAGGCTTGCCATAGGTAAATAGCATATGTGATGTTAAGATCGTTTTGGCTAGTCTCCTAAAACTTGTCAAAAGCTGAACGGCTCGGTGGCGAATTTTCAATGGTTGAGATTACATCTCATGAGGAAGAGTGGCCATTGATTATGGCCGCATCTTGTTGTATAGTGAAGTGGCGCCATTGGCATAGTAGCGCCTGGTGGAGCCATGGCATAACGGCATGCCAATGGCGTAGCCATGGCGTAGTGGAATGCTAGTAATTGTGGCATGGTGGCCTGCCAGTGGCCATGGCATAGTGACATGCTAGTAGCCATGGTATAGCGGCATGCTAGTAGCTGTGGCATGGTGGCATGCAGTGTCCGTGGCATAGAGACATGCTAGTAGTCGTGGCATAGCGGCATGATAGTAGCTGTGGCATGGTGGCATGCCAGTGGCCGTGGCATAGCGCCATGCTAATAGCTGTGGCATGGTGGCATGCCAGTGTCCGTGGACGTGGCCTAGCGATATGCTAGTAGTTGTGGCATGGTGGCATGCCAGTAGCTGTGGTATGGTGGCATGCCAGTGGTCGTGGCATAGCGACATGCTAGTAGCTGTGGCATGGTGGCATGCCAGTGGCTGTGGCCTAGCGACATGCCAGTAGCTGTGGCATGCCAGTAGTTGTGTCATGGTGGCATGCCAGTGGCCATGGTGTTGTAGCATGTCCAAAGTTTAAGATTTTGCTCCGTGACTAAAGTTAAGGCTTGGCGACATGGCCAAGGTTAGGGCTTGGCGCCTTGTCCAAGGCTAGGGCTTGGCGTCATGGACAAGGTCAGGGCTTGGCGTCGTGGCCAATTTAGGGTTTGATGACGCGTCCAAAGTTTAGGGTTTGGCGGCATGGTCGCCAAAAAAGTAGCCACAAGCCTGTTAGTTTGGTGGCGAAATTGGATGGCTAAGATTGCATCTCAAGAGGAAAGGTAGTCGTCGATCATGGCTACCTTTAATTTGCAGTGGCGCCTTTAACTTGCGCTAGCGGCATGGCTGGCATGGCTCGTGCATGCCTTCGGCGCGGTTGCGCGTGTAGCCATAGCCATTGAAATTTTGGTACGTTGGTGTGGAAATCTTGCCTAAATTAGGGTTTAGCTTGTCGAAACCCTAATTATCATATATGGCACGTCGCATGAGGTGAGTGGCCTTGTTTGGCGCGTTTGGCATGTGCATCTGGCATGTGTGCCTGGTATGTGCGTTTGGCATGTTTGGCATGCTGCTTGGCATGCTGGTGCGTTTTTTGGAAGCCAATTGACTTTGCGGCCATCTGACGCGGTTTCCTTCTCTTTCAATATTGTGGCGAGTTTAAAGTAACCTGGTTTGGTTAATGTAAGAGGGCCGGCCAGGAATGGGCGTGGCTACACTTCTGTGTGAGTGTGGCGGATTTAAAGCGACCTGATTGGTCGATGGGAAGTGGGGCCGACAAGCTAGGGCGTGGCCACACTTCCAGTGCGTTATGGCGGATTTAATCGCCTAGTTTGATTAAGCATAGTTTTTCGACCAATGGGGTCTAGTGTACTGCGCGGAGCGCGAAACCATAATTTTGCAAATTAGTCGGGTTTATGAGCTTTTTGTGAGTTATCACAATAATTTCTTGGATTTTGTATCTTTGCCACAAAATCCTTATCTACGAATGCGATGTGCCTTAAATAAGCATTTCCTGTGATGGCCTTAACTTTGGTACTTGGAGGTTCATGCTACTCCAGTGCGAGTGAACATAAATCCTTCATGCCATACCGATATTAAGGGTTCCGCCGGGGAACATAGCACAGGAAAGTACTCAGCGATTCTTGTGTTGGCGAGGTACCGAAATTTACAGAGTGTTTGGGATGGTTGCTATATTCGCCAGTCTGGATAAATTTCATGTAAATATATCGATTGGCTCAATAAATATGCCTAGAGGTTAGCACTCACGGTACCATTTTCTTGCAGAGTGACGTCAGGTGCAAGGTTTTATGATTTTAACCTTAAGCTAAAAACCACCATCAACAACTATATAAAGGAGAACTCTAGCAACTGGGAAACCTAATCCCCACACCTCCTGTGTGATACTAGTTGTATAAGCTAGAGTTGATTCTCCTTTAACCTTAGGTTTCTACCGAGACCCTGTAGGTTAACGACTTGAAGACTTCATTGGGATTGTGAAGCCAGTCCGATACTACTTTCTTGTAGTTGTGCGATCTGATCTTGTTGTTTCTATCGTATTGAGTACAATCGTAATGATTGGCTTGATATTGATATCTCCGATAGGCAAGATATAATAGTAATCATAAATATCTTCGTCTCATCGTTTGTGATTCCACAATATTTTCTTTCGCCGCGTCGATTAAGATTATTGTGAGGTGATTGATAATACTAGGCTGCTCGTCGGGAATATAAGTCCGGGTTATCAATTGGTTCCTGTTCACCTTGATTTATCAAAAGACGGAACAAAACTTGTAGGTATTTATGTGGGAGAAAGATTTATCTATTATCGTAGACTTTTCTGTGTGATACAGATTTGTTTATTAAAGTCTT
This sequence comes from Papaver armeniacum, assembly GCA_023531295.1. Classification (NCBI taxonomy): domain Eukaryota; kingdom Viridiplantae; phylum Streptophyta; class Magnoliopsida; order Ranunculales; family Papaveraceae; genus Papaver; species Papaver armeniacum. Next base: position 8,028 of record JAJJWW010006609.1, on the reverse strand, counting down.
CGACTTTGGGTCTTAGCAACTCTTAGTTGTGGGTGAGATCAGTTAAGGGAATCAAGTGTGTAGTATCCTGCTGGGATCAGAGAAGTAAGGAGCGCAACCGTACCTTGGATCAGTTTGAGATTGATTGGGGTTCAACTACAGTCCAGACCGAAGTTAGTTTGTAGTAGGCTAGTGTCTGTAGCGACTTAATACAGTATGTGTTCAATCTTGACTGGGTCCTGGGGTTTTTCTGCATTTGCGGTTTCCTCGTTAACAAAACTTCTAGTATTTGTGTTATTTCTTTTCCGCATTATATTTTGTTATATAATTGAAATATCACAGGTTGTGCGTTAGATCAATCAATTAGAATATCCAACCTTTGGTTGTTGATTTACTTTGATTGACACTTGGATATTGGTCTTGGGTACCATCCAAGTTATCTCTCTTGTATTTAATTTGACTCGCATATTTTTATTTGCTTGAGTAAGAATTAAATCGAGGGATCGAGAGATTATAACTCCTTGATATACTTTTAATAAGATTGAGTCTAGTTGATTCTCTTAAAAGTATATTGGACTTAGTCCATACGGATTGTTAATCGAAATATTGGGTGTGGTTGTTGTACCCCCGCTTTTTCAATTGGTATCAGAGCAGGAAAACACGTTTAAAGACCTTACAAGTCTGTGTTTGTAGCGATCTGACTCTATGGACATGAATTCTATCTCCATAAACGTACCACCAGTCTTCGATGGCTCAAACTACCTATGGTGGAAAATTGCTATGCGTGCTTTTCTTCAAGCTCGTGATTTTCAAACATGGGTACGTGTTGTTAGTGGCTATGATCCTCCGGTTAATACAGAAGGTGATGTATCTATACCGAAGGATATTGGTAGATATAGCCCAGAAGAAGTTCTTGCTGCAAAGCAAAATTCTGACGGCTGAAATGATATCATACATGCCATTACCCCAGACCTTCATCACCATGTGACTATGTGCACAAAGTCTAAGGAATCCTGGGATATCTTAGAAACCATATTTAAAGGAAATACCAATGAGAAAGAAGCTAGGCTTCAAAACCATAGTTCCGATTGGGAAAACCTTCGTATGGCAGATGAAAAAACGTTTGATGAGTTTAATCACAAAGTGTCTGAAATTGTTAATGCATCTTTTGCATTGGGTAAGACTATTCCTGAAAAGGACATTGTGATGAAAATTCTCAGATTGCTGCCATATAGATATGACTCTAAGAAGCATGCCATCGTTGAAGGAAATAATCGCAACGCTTTCCAGAAATACTCTGGTTGGGAAGCTAAAGATCTTTAATCATGAGCATACGTCCAAGTCTAGTAAGGATGTTGCTTTCAAAGCACTAAAGAACACTAAATTACTTGATAAAAGTAAAAGTGTTTATATCTCTGAAGATGATCTTTCTGAGGCTGATTCATCAGATGAAGATCTTGACATGTCAGTCTCGTTGATCACAAGACAGTTTAGGGATCTTCTTTTGAAGAAAAGTAAACGGTTTTCCAAAGATAAATCCAAGTCGTCAGATAAACCTCATAATCGTGTTCCTCTTAAAAATAGGGATATTGATGAAACTGATGACGAGGATATGCCTCAGTGCTTTAAGTGTAAAGGTTTTGATCATTTTGCAAATGAGTGTCCAAATCGAAAGAAATACACTGGGAATAAAGGTCTTGCAGCAACTCTTGATGAAATGTCTGACAACTATGATTCTAATGAAGACGAGAAATCATGCGTTGCACTTCTTTGTGAAAATATTGATTTTGATCATTGTAGCAATACACATATCAATCTTGAAATTCTTTTAGAAGAAAACTCAACCAATCTGGAAGATAAAGTTGACCCTTTCTTTGGAAACTCTGTGTATGATGTTTCAAGTTCAACTATGTGTCTAGCTGCTTGCACATCTCTGATGCCTGAATTATATTTAAGATTGACGTGCTCATATTGTTCACTCAAGGGTCATGAACTATCAAAGTGTTACAAGTACAAACACAAATTGAGATATGTCAACAAACTTCAGCGAAGAGCAAATCGATTAGCAAACAAGCTTAAACTCACTCAGAAGACCGTTGAGGTATGTAAGATTTTATCTTCGTCTAAGAAGTTAGTTTCCAAGGACAAAACAAGACCATTAGAGAAGAAAATATGGTCAAATCGTTTTGATAGACATAGGTCTGTGGATTCCTCTCAAGAGGAACATGGTGGACAAATTATTGTTCACCGCAACACAACTTGATTGTGTTGATTTGCTGATCTTGTCTCATGTTCCTGATCAAAAGACACAAGATTGTGTACCTCTCGGGCTTTAGGAAAAGTTTGTTTTCTTCTTCTCTTAGGTTTTTTTTTTTTTTTTTTTTTTTTTTTTTTTTTTCTCTGTCTAAAGGAGGGTTATTTTCGACAATTCTACTCTCTCTAGGGTTCAGAGTTGTGCGTGCACGAACCTGTTAAAGGTTGCGTAACCCTACATTCCTTTTTTCTTCCCTGAAACTTCTTTTATCTTAAGACTACTTGTTGAGATTGTGATTTCCTCTCACAAACCCATACGTTTATGGATACTCCAAGCATTATGTCTTCTGATGGATAAGATGTTAATATGATTGTCAAGCCATCAATCATGAAGGAAAAAGAGAAATCTATGTTATCTCCGACATTGAAAAGAAAAAGAAGGAATGTGAGGAAGCCTAGAGTTGTTCCTTCAAATTCTCAGAAGTTTTTTAATGTTCTTGAAGTGTTGAAGGAGATGCAAAAGGAGATTCAACAAATAAAGGCTTTTGTGTTTAAGACTCATGAGATTTAGAAGGCCCTGGTTCGACATCAGTCAAGAAGGTTTATTGATATTAACTCCTATCTTCATGAACCTTATGTCCCAATGGCTGTTGACGACAAGGAGTTCGGGGACAATAAAGAATTCTTCAAAGGTCTTAATGCCTTGTAAATCTTCTATTAAGAATTTTTTGTTTAGAAGAATAGCAAGAGTTTGGAATAGTCATTATTGTGATTACACATAGCTATGTCCAACATTTTCATCTTCATGTTTTTAGGTTTATTTGTTTAAATTCTAAAATTGTTTGGAAGATGATTTTTGCAGTATTAATCTTTATGGTTTTATATATTGTAATTTGTTATGGGATATGTGTGTTTGCGTCCGTGAACTATGATTGTCCCATACCTTGTCAAAAGTTAAGTCTTTCATATGTCTTTATGCTTGTATTGATTAAAGAATGAATGAACTTTTGACATCACAAAAGTTAAAGCCTTTTATGTCATATTTTGATAAAAAGAAAGGATAAAACTTTTGTTTACGAGGATTATGTCTATTGTATGTCATTGTGCAAATAGTGATAGAAAATAGAATAAATCCTTGTTTATTCCGCAGTATTGATCTTCCCTGATCCATATTTTATATATATACTGTGAGGCTCCGTAAGTTCTCTTATGTTGAGCAATTCCGATTATATTATTCATGGGTTTTCTTGTGGTTAATTTAATTGAGTATTTTTTTATTCAAATTCATATTCGTATGTGATTTGTTATTTCCAAAGAAATCCTTCTTTTCTTATGAAATTAAGGTCGCTCGTGTTGTTATTTCGGGAATGACATTTTATGGGGGAGAGTTCTTAATTGAACTTGTGATTAATTGCCAAATCTTTGTGGGGAGTGCGGCTGTGGAATATTATATGAGTTATCTTGTATCTTTATAAACTCCTTGATGAAATCATTTAGCCTCGGCTATATGATTGCATCTAAATAAGTTGATATGTGCTTACTTTTGGTCATGAAATGTCTCTTTGGAAATTTCATTAGGATCCCGTTTTCGTACCTTTGCCAATTTTATTGACAAAAAGGGGGAGAATTTATTTGTAGTTCACACTACAAATACATATGGTTTTCGAATCATTATGCAAGGGGGAGTGGTTTCCATGAGAGATGGAGTATTGACTAAGGGGGAGTGATACATATCACCATAGTATTGTTGTCGAAGTTGTGATACAATTGAACTTTGATGCTGTGTAATAATATTATGCCATTGTACAACAATGATTGAGAATTCTTGTTTTCCCATTGTTATAGCTACGGATTTTCAACAACGATGATGCTAAACTTACAACCTTTGGAATTATTGGAGTACTTGGAAGTGACGAAGATTTCGAGTAATGTTGAAGATTAGGCATGTGGAAGAAGAGCTACAAAAGTTTATTTATCTATTTTTGTATTCCATATGTATTGATAGTTTTATCACTAAAATTGACAAAGGGGGAGATTGTTAGAGCACTGCTTGGTTGAACTCGCATGCGTTGCTATCTCAAGCATGTTTGTTAATGTTAGTAATCAAAACTATAAGTCTTGATTTCTAGTCTACTATAGCTAAGTCTCGGACTAGGATAGAAAGTGTAGTTGAGCTCAAGAACTCCATGGCGATCATCATACAAGACGAAGAACTACTCAAGGAACAATTGGAACTTCATCGACTAAAAGGTATGTGGAGACTTGAACTTATCTATCACTCAAAATTCTATCTACTCTATCTCCTATCTTGAGACAAAAGTCGTTTTACTATATAGACTTTGATTATACACATTTGCTATTTCGAGCCGAGTTTATGTCGCTTATCTATTTCTCGAAATATGTGTTGGTAAGCTTTTGCTTTGGCCAAGTTCATCTTTACCTAGTGACGAAAGTCATGTTATGTTTCAATCACTTGAAAATGGCTTTGACGAAAAATGGTTTGTGAATAACAATTATATAATGTCCTCTAAGAATGTTTCAATGATTGAAATAAGAGTTTAGATTATATAACTTTTTTTTTTTGCTAGGTTTTAGATTATATAACCATTATTGGACATAAGCATTGTGTGGTAACACATACATGTATAAGTCTTTATTCCTTGATCCAAAGTATGCGTACTTTGCTGCTCAGGAAATCGGAACAAAGTCCGCGTACTGTCGAAGGTTCTCTTCCCGAGAAAATCTGCTGGAGTTTGTGAACTATTTACAAACTTATCCCGGGTACTTAAGTCCGCGTACCTAGTCCGCGTACTTGGGTTGGTTATTTTCTAAAAACGATTATTCGTGAACTTATACTTATATTAACTAAGGAATGCAAGTTTGCAAACCGTGGCTATAAAGTTCATGAATCAATTCGAGTGAATCAAATCGTTTTTGCTTCGATTGTATCTTGTATACTTCTATAAGATCTAAGCAATTGAACAACTCTCTAACTAGTTCATTTGAGTCATTTGAACTAGTTATGGTAAAGAAGAATATGGTTAATATGGAAGTGCTCATATGGCTAACCATTTGGTTAACTACTGTTGAACCAACGGATGTACATGTTTGGGTACGGTTACAAAAACCTAAAACGTGCATTTCATTTGTGTGTAACAATCTAAGTTTTCAATCTTACGGTTGAAAGATAATATCTTGAATCTAATCAGGTTTTCATCTAACGGTGAATGTTGAATTCTTTGTTACTAAGCCAACATTGATTGCCAACCTTGATTTGAAAGACTATATAAAGGAGAACTCTAGCAACTGGGAAAACTAATCCCCACACCTTCTGTGTGATACTAGTTGTATAATCTAGAGTCGATTCTCCTTTAACCTTAGGTTTATACCGAGGCCCTGTAGGTTAACGACTTGAAGACTTCATTGGGATTGTGAAGCCAGGCCGATACTACTTTCTTGTAGTTTTGTGATCTGATCTTGTTGTTTCTCTCGTATTGAGTACAATCGTAACGATTGGCTTGAGATTGAAATCTCCGATAGGCAAGATATAAAAGTAATCACAAACATCTTCGTCTCATCGTTTGTGATTCCACAATATCTTCTTCGCCACGTCGATTAAGATTATTCTGAGGTGATTGATAATACTAGGTTGTTATTCGGGAATATAAGTCCGGGTTATCAATTGGTTCCTGTTCACCTTGATTTATCAAAAGACGGAACAAAACTCGTAGGTATTTCTGTGGGAGACAGATTTATCTATTACCGTAGACTTTTCTGTGTGATACAGATTTGTTGATTAAAGTCTTCGACTTTGGGTCGTAGCAACTCTTAGTTGTGGGTGGGATCAGCTAAGGTAATCAAGTGCGTAGTATCCTGCTGGGATCAGACATGTAAGGAGCGCAAATGTACCTTGGATCAGTGTGAGATTGATTGGGGTTTAACTACAATCCAGACCGAAGTTAGTTTGTAGTAGGCTAGTGTCTGTAGCGGCTTAATACAATGTGTGTTCAATCCGGACTAGGTCCCGAGGGTTTTCTGCATTTGTGGTTTCCTCGTTAATAAAACTTCTGGTGTCTATGTTATTTCTTTATTATATTTTATTATTGATAGGTGTGATAAACACCTAATTTTATATCTAGTATTTATGCTTTCTTTGCGAATTTTCGTGTAAATTATGTATCTTATGTTTGCTTTTGAGCTCATTAGGTACTTTGGAGTCATATGAGCAAAAGAAGGAGAAGACGTCCATTTGGAGCGTAAAAGGCAAAAAGGTCAATTCACAGGCGAGCTATACTTCGAGTCGGCTAGAATGCACAAATAGGAAGTGAAGGCGTCAGTTCTCCATAACTGACAATGAGTTGAACATGGAATTAAGCTGTCGGTTATTCGGAACCGACGAGCCATATATGAGTTGTGGCTGCCTGTATCCATCTTAACGGGTGCCAATATCCGTCCGTACTGTTAGAATCAACTAAGCTGAGCTGCTTCTCAGACAACTCGGTCTTTATTTCCTTTTTCAGTAATATATCTCACCTGTTTTGATCTTGTGGAAGGGTGGTAATGAGAACCGAGAAACCCGGATCGCGAGAAGATGATAAAAGAATTAGGGTTCTAAGCCTTTGAGAAGAACACAAGGGAGAACACACGATCTGCTGCCACCGGGAGATTTGAGATCTGTAAGAATGGATGCAATTGAATGAGTGTTTTGGATTAATGAATGAATGGGTTTGCTTTGTATGAAATTGTCTTAACATGGAAGGAGATGTGTAATAGGATCAACAACGATTCACAATTGTTAAACACCCGCAGATGGCACAGCACTTGTTCGATAAAATGCCTGGGCAGATGCAAGGAATGCTAGTGATGATAGCTGAGTATTGCAGCTGTAGAGGGTGGTTCTGAGATGGAATGTATGTCTTGACAAAGAAATTGCATGTGCAGTTTTACAAGGTTTTGAGGCAGTGTTGGTGATCATAGGTTAATGAGCATTTGTAGCGGTCAATGCGGTCTTTGGTAAAGGTTGATCTGGAGGCTTGATTGAGATGGTGATCTTTGCGGCGCAGACAAGGAATGGAGCAGGTGCTGGTCTTTGTTGTATTTTGGTTAAGCAAACAGCATATGAACCGAGCAAGAGGTGCTGATGGTGTCGAGATGGTGGTTTGTTGGATAAAGCTTGTGGTGATTATCTTGATATAGATTGAGCGAGAAATGGTTAGCGCTAATGAGTTTTGGATGAATGGGGAAGAACAGAATGAAGTGTTGCAGTTTGAACCGTTGGTTGTGTAATTGCAATGGATGCAGTGCAACTGAAATGGTCTTGAGTTGGTGTTGCTGGCTAATATTCTCGACACCAAGCGAGATGACGACAGAGGTTCTTTTGGGAGCAATGGCGTCGGAGTTTGTGGTTTGTTTTACGGGGGTTTGGAGATGGTTTTAGAAGTCAAGAAATAACATGGGTTTGCCTTCGGAGCTAAGCAAACATAAGGGGTTACGAAGTTAGCAAAGCAAGTGGAGTTGCTTGCCATGGTCGGGGGTGCTAAGCCTTGATATTGCGATTATGGCCAAGTAGATGAGGATTAGAATGGCCCGAGAAGATGGAGCTATTATCACGGATGCCTTTGTAAGATTGAGTTGAGAAGGGGTATGAGATGAAGGTGGTGGTGGTTGATTTAGAAATTGGCGGTGGTAATTGTTTGCTTCGAGAAGTTGCAATCGTGCACTGAGGTGTTGGTATGAATCGACGGAGTGGTGGTTGCAGTGGGATTAATGGAAGAGCTCGAGTTGGGAAGAGTTTTG